>JALBCR010004795.1:0-600000 GCA_030710515.1 Abscondita cerata | reverse complement strand
CCTCGTTTCCTCCTGGATTTTTTTCTTTTTAATTTTGCTACATTTTTTCTATTTCTTGGTGTGTTTATCCTTCTTTATTTATTCGTCCTATTAGCTTTTCAAAATATTATGTCTACACCTCTGCTCTCCTGGTTCATTTCTATAATATTCTAGGGTTCCCACTTTCTTTTCTCTACTTCTCTTGGTTTCTTTGTAGAAATTTATTATCTCTTTGTTTTTATAGTGTTTCTCGGCTGCCTTCAATTTTATGTCCAATATCTCCCTTTTCTTCTTTCTGCATATACTCTTAGTATACATTTTCTTACTTTTTTCTGTCTCCTTCTTGAGCATATTAATTCTAGCTTTGTTTCCCTCCTTGCAACTGTTTTTAAAGTCACTGTCATACCAATCTTCTCTACTTATTCTTTTAGGTTTCTTCAGCATTTGTTGTGCTATCTCTTCAAGCGTTTTTCTACTACTTTCCACATTTTTCTGCTGTTTATTCTGGTTCCAGTTTTTTTGTGACTTTTACTTCAGAATCTTTTCTGCTGTTTTACCGTTTACTGTTGCCCTCTTTCTTAGTACTTCTTGTCCTAATTTTATTATTAACATGAAATGGTCTGTATCTGAGTTTGCTCCCCGATAGCTTCCATCATCTTTGATGGACTTTGCGTGTCTAGCCTCTATTAGTGAGTGGTCCATCTGATTCTTCGTGTGATATTCATGTAACTTTGTGTTTATTTTTATGGAAGAACTGTGTGCTCATGATCTTCATTTGGTTCTCTATTGCAAATTCTATAACTTTCTTCCACTTTTATTTAGTTTTTGTGCAAACTGTAAACTCATATTATATCTCTAGATACATCTTATTTTATTTACTATAAAACCTATAAAATATTCTTTATCTTCTCTTCTACTACTAAAGAAGATATACTCGCCTAATTTGTTAATTTATATGGACTTCAGTTTTGTTTCTCGCAATACTAACACTTCAATACTATATTTTTCATAATCTGTATCAAATTTATAAGTGCTCCTTGTTCGTAGAAGCTTCTTACGTTCCATATACCAATACTTATGTTTTGTTTTCGTTTTTATCTTTTATTGTAACCCTGTTCATTGCAATTTTTATCATATGTTCTTCATGCTTATTTTTTTTAATTACTTTTTTTTTATTGGTGCTGTTTTTATTAGTTCTTTTTTTATATTCGTATTCCATCTCCACGAGTTATTATTGGTAAGGATTTTTTGGTACCCAACTTTTGCTGCTTTTTATTTCCATTTCTCTGTTTTTGCCATATGCCTTAGATCTTTTGTATTTTGGCTTCAGTTTGTGTTAAATCTTTATGTATAAAGTATAGGGTTTTCTTCAGTTTTCCTTTCTTAGTCATCGTTGCTTCTTTCTCTTTCTAACTATCCACTTTAGCTATTGTAATTTGCAACTTTTTTTTAGCTATTAATTTCTGTACTTCATTTACTTTTATGTTCACTTTCAGCTTATCATATTTCCATATTATCTAATTTCCTTTCTAGTTTTTTTATTTTTTTCTTCATCTCTTCATTCTCCTCTCTCCAATTGTTGTGAATTACATTATTTATTTTTATTTATTTAATGCACCCATCAAACAGCATACTATAACTATATTATACATTTTTATTTTAATAAGTACGAAATGTCAGTAGACTAAAAGTAGTGTGATGTCTAGCACCAAATTTTTGTTTAGTAACGAAAGTAGATCAGTGATATCCACTGTATCACTAGTTTGGATTAAAAAAAAGCGTTTCCAGGCTAGCAAAACCAAAATTCTCCAATACCTGCAAAAAATTAGCACGAGAGTAGACACCATCAGAATACACTGAGTTGATCAAGTTGAAATGTAGAAAACCATGCTATCGACGCATTTTCAAGCAAAGTTTTTTGATCCACTATGTCTTTATAATTGCGCAGGTATCACAAGACCCATAGGTTTATATAACTTAAATGAAACCAGTTTCTTATTCTCAGAAAAAGATAAAGAAGACATTAAAGTAACACCAAGGTCATACTACGCGATGTAAGCAAATTGTCGACCACATAGGGAAATAAGTGAGGAGATCGACCCTCGGTATACGATACAGCAGTGCACTTTAAAATATTTAAGTTTAGCTTCTTAGACTCGCATCAGCAGCAGATATTGAACTGCAAACACTTGCACACATCATTCATGAAAATTGAAAATAGTAGTGGACCAAACATCGATTCCTGGGGAACACTCGGAATTATGGAGGTACTAAATCTGTAGCACGCAATCTGAACAATCTAGAGATATAGACTCCGTTATAACAGTAAAGTTTGTAACCGTAGGTCTTCCGGCTATAAGACCATAATTTGGAAAAGTTGCTCAACAATTAAATCGACCTATAGTTTGTTCCATGACAATTCTTAAAAACCCGAATAATCCGAGCGGTTTTCGACGTTCGAAGTTTTAAGGTCTATATTAAATAGATATTGAAATAGATTGTCTACAACTTTTATTTGAACAATATTTTCCTAAAACGCTTCGTTTTCTCTTTAATTCTTTTAAACTAATAAAGTGATCAATATTTTACAATATCTTTAAAATATTAATTAATTAAAAAATTAATATGGGAAAAAAGTATTTCTTCTACAAATTAAATTTTTTTTCTCAAAATTCGTTACTATCAAAGCAGGGTACAGTTCTGCGTTGGTTTTTGTTTAAAATTCTAGTAAATTTTAATTAATGTTTATTATTTAAATATAAGAACGAACTATTTACACAATCACATGCTACTCAACTTTTTTTTTTAAATTGTACCATGGACTAGATCATGATTGAATTTCTAAATAATTTTTACTTGAATGTTTAGTTAAGTGCAAAATTGTGTTTTATTTCTAAGTTTATGAATTTCAATTGTATAGAGGAAACGGAATAATCAGAATCTATGTGTTTTAAGAATATTCATGTTTTTTTTTGAGTAAATTGTAGAAACATTGTTAACATGGGATACTAAAATTTTAATTAAATGATTGTTTTCTGCTGTAACATTATTTTTGAAAATTGTATTTTGATATAAATTATTGATATGACAATGGTTTTATTAGACATAAGCAATTAACTTTTAATTATTTAGAAAATTAGAGTAAGTTTTGATGATTAATTATGTCAAAATGTTACATAGTGTACAAAGATCGCTTCTTGATAGTTCCAACATTAGAAAATGTACAGAAAGTTCTGGTTTCTGACTTAAAAAGTTTAACGATAAAAAATTTTGTTTGTCAGCTAAACCTTCATTTAGTACGTTAAGGAATTAATTAGACAGTAGCTATACTTGTCGACGCTAAAGCATGGAGGGTGAGATGTTTACGTGATTTTGCCCAATTTGTATAAACGAGTTTGCGGCTGCAACTAGGATCAATTAAATGCTAAATCTTCAAATTTTTAAATGAGCAGCAATGTTTATTGATCAAGGTATAATTTACTGTGTTCAGCATAGTTCTTAAAACCTGTGCCTGTGAAACGCTAACATTTTGTTTGCACAGAACATAAAGCATGCATTCTTCACTTTCTAGCAATGAATGTATGTTAAAGTTAATTAAGGTTCTCACTTTAATTATCCACATATTACATACAAGAATTGCAAAAATTACGAGAAAACAGTAACATGTTGTGCAAATAGCCCATGCTTATTATATGCTATAATTTTTACGACGATGCCAAAAGCACATGTTGCAGCAAGTGACTTTCTTCTCATGTATTTGTTTAATTCTTTATATTTTTATAGTTATTATTAGTAGTTTAATGCGATAAATTTTATTATCTGGTTTATTAAGTTTCATTACGATGATTTATTTGTACAAGGTTTTTAACGGTTAACTCGTGCTAGGCACGTTTGTTAATTATATTTTGGAATGTTATTGAAATTTTTATTAACATGGGCTTGACGGTTTCTTATTTATAATTACCGTTGGTGACATTTTTCCTACATTTTTATTCATCTTTACGAAATTAATTATAATTTTTGCCACATTGAAATAATTAAAATAATCAGGCGCATTTTTTTCACATAATAAATTAAACGGGAAAAAGTTTAAAGCCAACTTTGAAGTGTATCTCAAAAGTTTTTGAAAAACAAATTGAGTAAATGTTTATAAATACACACCACACTTATTTTGATGCAATACATTAAAGACAAAACCATTTTATGCAGATTTTGCATTTATTGTAACATCAATTGATAATAAAGTAACATTTTTTAAATAATTAAAAAAATTAAAAATCAGCATTGAATGCCCCAACAACATTCTATGTCTCTAAAACATTTTTTATTTGAAATAAATAATAATGAATTCATAAAGGACCCCTGAAAAATTACGGAAATCATAGAAATGAAAATATCCACAAATACAGAAACAATACAAGAAAAACAAATGCAATAAATAATCAAGCAAAAATAATAAAATAAAATAATGACGAAATAGAGTATAAATTAAATTAAAAAATAATCGTAGAACAGTAAACGGAAATGAAAATAAAATTCTAAATAAGAAAATAAATTGTTGATAAAAAAAATATTGACACAAAAAAATCACACACACACGTGACAACATTTTAAAAGTTTAAATTTTAGTTTAAATTTAAGACAATAATAACCAAAGAATTAAAAAATTGTTAAATGGGATGAAAAGGTAAATTCAGAAAAAAATGTTACGGTGGGGGCCGATTTTCGGTAATATTTTTTAACGCATCATTATGTATATTAATCAAAGAATTTTTATTAAATACAATGTGTATGTCTATGTGGTTTGTCGGTGCAAAAATGTTACTGAAAAGGTAATAAGTGACGCATGGATTGCATGTGAAGATTAAGTTAGACGTGATTTAATCTTTGAGATTGAAAGTTTAACAAATCTATTAATAGGAAAATAGTGACCTCCTCTACAAATTTTGCTCCTTCCCTTTTTCTTCTTCCTCTTTCTTCCCGTCTTAGCTTTCCGCATTCTTCCGTTAGATGTTCTATATTTTCCGATCCGTTTTCCCACACATACATTCTTCAATATTTGGTCTTGTTCTTCTCATTTCCTATTCTAAATCTTGCTATCATTGTCTTTTCCCCTATGGTTTTCTTTTCCGTCAGGTACCTTGAAACTCAGTCTACTATTAAACTGTAATTATCCGTTGTTATATCTTCCTATTTTTATACTCGTTCTTGTCCCCTGCCTCTGATGTAATACTATACATTAGTAGTTTAGCATTGATAAATCTGCATTTATTTTTTGATGAAATGTCTCCAATCCCACACCGTATAAGTGCAGTTTTATTTTCACCTCCACCCCAGAAACATCCTAAAAAAATTATTATTTAACGCTTTACATTATTTTTTTCATTAGAAATTGAATTCCTTTATTTTTATTTTAATAATAGAACCCCAGCTTGTCTTGGGCTTTCAAGAGGAGAGTTCGGAAGGTTATTAACAATCCTTGTTATATATTGTTCCAAACGTTTTGGTCGCAGTGTGTGATCTTTATCAAGGCATCTGAAGAATTGACTATGTCATTGATCAAACAGAAAAGATTTAATTTTTTTTATGGAATTACAAACGGTTGGGCACGTTAATTACTTTTAATTAATTTACTCCCTCAACCAATAACTATACAGATGAAGGAAAGGATAACCTAAATGAAGAGATACAGAGCACCACCACTACACTAGAACAAAAATACAGCAGAGTCATTAAAATCATTATGGGAAACTGGAATGTGGGAAAATGCAATCAAGGTAATGAATACATGATGAGAAAAGACGGATTTGGGGAAATAAACGATAATAGTAGCAGACTACTAGAATACTATGCACTAAATAGCTTGGCGATAGGCGGAATATTGTTTGCACACAAAGATTTACATAAGACCACCTGGATATCCCCAGCTGATCAAACACGTAATTAAATCGATTATATTCAAATAAAAAAATCATGGGAAAACTCTCTTTTAGACATGAGAGCCATGCGAGGTGCGGACATAGCATCAGATCATCATTTAGTACCGGCTAAAATAAAAATTAGTATTAAAGTGCAAAGGTAACCAGACCAAAATTCAACACGACAAAACTGAAAAACCCTGCTAGAATATTAGAATTTGCTAAAAATAAAAATGGGAGAGCTAGAAGATTTAGCATCGCAAGATATCAAGACAGATACAACAAATGCAAAAATACCATTAAAAAAGTAACCAAAACAACAATATGGTACTAACAAAAATAGATCAGCCATAGATATCAAGAGAAACTAAAAAAAGTAGAAGAAAGGAAAAACTAAAAATTAAAATAATAAACGCAAGATACCAAGAACAAAAAAAACATAATCACAAATGAATATAATGAGAAAAATAAAGAAGTAAAGAAAAGTGCAAGAAAAGACAAGATACTGTATACGGAGGAGATAGCAATGAAAACTGAAGAAGCAGCAACAAAACTGATATGAAGACACTATATGATCTCACAAAATCTTTGAAAGGAAAGAAACATACTAACACAACTAAAGTTTACGGTAAGCAAAGGCAAGTGTACAGCACACAGAAAGATACAAGAGAATGATAGGCAACATACTTTGAAGAAGTATATAGAATCGCAGCCAAACAGAATGAATTAGTGATCGAAACACAAAATGAACATAAAAATTGGTTATAAAGGAAGACACATTTACTAAAAAAGAAATAAAACTGCAATAAAACATTTGGAAAACAACAAAGCGGGCGGAGTAGATTGAATAACGGGGGAACTATTAAAAGGTCATATAGAAGAACAGTGGAGATACTTCATATGTTAATAAACAAAATATGGATAGAGGAGAGAACGCCAAAAAAATGGAGAAAGAGGGTAATAATTAAACTGCCAAAAAAAGGTAACCTACGAGGATGCGAAAATTGGAGACCAATAACATTGCTGAGCACAGTTAGCAAAATTATGACAA
Source organism: Abscondita cerata (assembly GCA_030710515.1). Taxonomy (NCBI): domain Eukaryota; kingdom Metazoa; phylum Arthropoda; class Insecta; order Coleoptera; family Lampyridae; genus Abscondita; species Abscondita cerata. Next base: position 593,052 of record JALBCR010004795.1, on the reverse strand, counting down.
GAATAATGTGGGAAAGAATGAAAGCAACGCTCAACGATAAACTACGAGAAAATTAAGTTGGTTTTAGACCAAACAGGACATGCGTAGACCATATAGGCACTCTTAGAATCATCCTAGAACAAATGGCTAAAGTAGAAAACGAAATATACATAAATTTTATAGATTTTGAAAAAGTTTTCGCCGCCATCAACAGAAGCACAAAAAATACGTTTTTTTGAGGACTGTAAAATAAGACTCCATGACGACAATGACGCCGCTGGACCGGAGCGTAGTCATGGTAGACGAGCACTTCCTTCTTTGCTAAATGGGTCCATTTTTTTCTGAAATTCGGTGTCGAATCGGTCCGATAATTCGGCATAGTACAGCCCTGGGATGAAGATATTCCTGAAGAAATTTGAAAATGTGATGAGTATTCTTTCAAATTTTGTTTATAAGTTAAAAGTCAAAAATTGTTGTTAAAGAAAAGAAGTTGAAACTTCTAACTTTAGAACTCAAGAAGTTTTTTGAGGAACTGAAGGAATGGCGTCCATTTTAAAGTCAATTTAAACAGATACATGAAAATGTTAAACTGAGAAGTAAAGACAAGTTTTAGTATTTGATCCAAGTAACGACATCAGGTTTCAGAGCCCGTCAGATTGTAGAAGTTACCCACCAACTGAAGAGAATTACCGGATAAGAGGCAATTTATTTTACAACATAGTTTCCTTTTAGCTTGATACACTTGACCCAGCGATGCTCCAACTTCTGAAAAATACGTTTTTTCGAGGTCTACAAAGTAAGCCTCCATGACGACGATGACGCCGTTAAGCCGGGAAGTAGTCATTGTGGTAGACCATTTTTTTTTGCCAAATGGGGCAATTTTTTCTGCATTTCAGTGACGGATCCGCCTAATACTTCAGCATAGTAGAGTCCTGGGAAGAAGATATTTTTGCATACTTTTCAAAATGAGATGAGTATTCTTTCCAATTTTGTTATAAGTTGTAAGTCAAATCATACCAACAAGTTGTCGTTAAAGAAATGAAGTTGAAGCTTCCAACTTTAAAGCTCAAGAAGTTTTCTGGGGAACTAAAGTATTGGTATTTATTTTAGGGTCAATTCAAGCAGATACATAAAAATGTTGAACGAAGAAGTAAAGAGAAGGCCGTAGAAAGTCTAAAATCACGTTTTGGACGAAAAGATCTGCTAACTGAGAGTTACATACACTGGTTTTGACTAACAAGAAGTCACAAACATTAGGAGTTTTCTACGACCAGTCATGTTGTCATAGTTGTTTGAAATTTAAAGATATTGCAAAAAAGTGTAAAGTTAACGTGAAATGTTGGATATGTTATGGACATCATGTGGACATTATATGCCCGAATCTACTTTGGGTGAGACTCTGGTTTTGGATCAAGGAATAGTAGAAAGTTCTTTATCGAATATTAATTGTAACGAAGCATTTCTACAAACAGTTGTAGTCCTCATCCAAAATAGTCCGAGGATTCAAGAATTACGAGAATTAACTGACAAGACGGATGAGCTTATTGATCTACTAATTATGGTGCTGACATTGTTAGAAATTCATTGACCGAAAAAAAATATGATTTGAAATCAGAGTTGGTGGAATTGGAAACACTATTTAGTTGGACTGTGATGGGTAAAGTTTGTGAAGGAGATTGTATAAATAACTTGAGTTATCCACCCTCACCTTAAACGTTTATGCTATCAACAGATTGTGCTTTGGCACAACATTGGATTGGATCACGGGATAGTTGTGAAAAGGCTGTTAGAAATAATTTTTTCAAACTTAGAAGAAGATGATAGCAGATATGAAGTTTCTATGCCTGCAGTAGAAAGCTACTTACCGTTTGCCGTCAAATTTTGATCTGGTTTGTGCAAGACTCAATATGATCATACAGAAGTTAAGAGATGAAGGTAATCATGAAGAATATGAACAAGTTTTTTAAGAAAGACATCAAGAAGGAATAATAGAAAAAGTTCCGACCAGTAACATAGAAAATTTGAAGAATGAATCATCCTGTTGTCAAGTTGTCAAGTGCTACTACGAAAATTAGATCTGTATTTGTACTTCTGCAAGAATGAAAAATTCTCCATCTTTGAATGAGTCTTGAGATTTAGAATGGACAAAGTTGGAGTTACTATAGATATTTTTACAAATTGGTTTTATGAACGAAGACAGACACTTTTTGAGATTTTTATGGTATAATGATTCTGAAGAAGTAATTATTCATCCTCACAGAAGAATTTTATTTGGGATGAAATGTAGTCGTTTTCTTTTGGGCCCTGTGATAAATTTCCATTTGAACAATTTTTCCGATAACGGAAATTACAATTTATCAAATGGTAAAAAGTTTCTACGTTGATAACTGCTTCACAAGCTAAGAAAAGTATATCAGAAGGTAGATTTAATTTGGCGATATTGTGAACATTCAGTTCAGTAAGATGCATCACTAACAACTTTATTTTCATCTGTGTTAGGTCTACAATGGAATAGAAATTTGAATTTAAAATTTGTTGTTGTTGATATGCATGAATTCCACAATAGTTTTTTACATCACCAGCTTAAATGTATACCATCTCTTGAAAGAAGTTTGTGGAAGTTAGATGGTGGGAAGATCCATTTTGGTTGATGAATCCAGAAGTACAATGGCCGAAAGAATCATATGTAGGAAAAGAAGATCTGATTTAAGTAGAAAAAAGAAATTCTTTACAGTGTTACAGCTATTTTTCTGATTATGAAAAAATTATTAAATTGTTTGTTTGGATAAGAAGATTTATTAACAACTGTCGGCGTAAAAAAAAAGGAAGACTGTTTTTGATTTGGAAGAAATTGTGGTTGCAGAAAATATGTCATAAAATGGATTCGAAAGGAAAGTTTTGATGGTATAGTAGACTACCAACTTTCTTCGCTACCTATGTCCTTTTTGGAATGAAAACAATAATTGTATTTGCCTTAAAACGAATATTGAAGTTTTATATACCTATGTACTTCCATTAAAGCACGTTGTTGTTGAAAGACTCATTTGGAGAGCACATGTTAAAGCTGGCCGTGCAAATGTACAAATTTTGTTTTCAAAACTGCGCAAGCGTTTTTGTATCATCAAAGGTAGAAGAACAGTGAAATCTGTAATTTCAAGACATACGATGTAAATTTTTGATGTTTATCTTCAATAAATACCGTAGTAAAGAATTTATTTGCTTCTGAGAAATGTTGATTTGAGTAAATGTCGAATATTTTGTTAACTCAAATTCATGTTTTTGAACAAGATGAGTATCAGTCGCAGTTTTTCTTCGTGCCAATAGGGAACATATGCAGACATGTCTAATATTGACACACTCGAAACATTTCAACTTACTGTATTCAATTCTACAATTTTTAACTCAATGATTACTTTTACCACAACGGATACCCAAGTTATCGATCCCTAATTCTTTGTGATTTATTCTAGATTTGCTACGTTGTTGGAATTGTGATCTAACTTTGTGGATATTATTGATAAGAGTACCTTTAGTTATTACAGTTGATAATACTTTGCCGTCTAATTTGGAAGCTTCTACGGAAAGAGCTTTTGTGACTATTGCTTCGCAATCTTGATCACTCGACTGAAGTAACTGTTAATAAATTAGATTATCTTGTAAACCTATTACTATTACTTAATTTTTTGATTTATGTGTTAATAAAAATCTACACCAAAACGTTCGATGCTTTTCAAGCGTTTTGATTAATTCGTCATATTCAAAATCGTTGGTCGTCTTCGGTGCTACTAGTACTGATACGTAGTAAAGTTCGTAGGACCTGTCGAATTTAATAACATCTGTGCTACATAAACCTTATTATCAAATACTTTCTTCAATACCAAATAATTCTCAAAACGTTGCGGTAATTTTTAAAACTTTCTCTTTTAGGGTCGAAATTTTCAAAAGATGGAACGAACCTTGATCGTGTAGTAAAGGACTCCTTGTTAGTTGATGAGAGCCTGTTGGTTTGCACTTATTGCCGCTAAAAATTGCTTAAATTGATCGTCTTATTTGGTCGTATTTGAAAATCGGCACTGTCTGCTATTGATGACGACCTTCCATTTGTGGTAGAGACAGACGCATCAGATCACTCAATCGCAGCAACTTCATCTCAAGCTGGAAGACCTATTGCCGTCTTTTTTAGGTCCTTATCAGACCGCGAACGCCAACATTCTTCTGTTAAAAAGGAGAAAGTCTTCAGAAATGTCGTCACTATTTAATTGCTAGACATTTCTAACTGGTAACTTGATCAGAAATCTGTGGCCTTTATGTTTAACTGCAATGATTTAAGCAAAATCAAAAATGAGAAAATTGAAAGATGGCGTTTAGAACTGTATTGCTATAAATATGACATTGTATACAGACCCGGAAGGCTACTGACGCTCTCTTACAGGTATGCTCAGAAAATAAGTTATATGAATTTCACCGTTCCCTTTGTCAACCTGGAATATCTCCTATGGTACATTGGATACTTTTTAAAATTTTCTTTACTCCATTGAAAAACATTAAGCGAATGACTTTAGCATGTCCTTAGAATGCAAAACCTAGATTTTTCAAAGGTCTAGATTCTCTTATTAGAGCTACCGCTCCCTTTGAAAGGTTAAATTTAGACTTCAAAGGCCCTCTTCCATCTAATTCGAAAGATCGCTACCTACTGACTATTATTGACAAATATAGCCGTTTTCCATTTGCTCTAATACGGTAACCAATGTCTTTGGCTTACCCTCTTTTATTCATTCTGATAGAGGAAGTTCTTTCGTGTCCAAAGAATTGAATATCTTCTAAATATGGGCATAGCCTCGAGCAGAACAACTCAGTACAACCTTCAAGGGAATTCCCAAGTAGAAAGGTTGAATGATACATTATGGAAGACAATTGAACTATCATTAAGAGATAAAAATGTAGATATAGTCAATTGAGAAAATGTACTTCGACAGGCTTTGCACTATATTCGTTCTCTTTTATGTACATCAATCAACTGCAGTCGTCATGAAAGGATGTTTCTACACACTCGAAAGTCCGCCAACGGTGACTAACTACCTACGTTGTTGCAATCTTCTGGACCGGTGCTTATGCGGAAAAGTGTGCGATCAACAAAATATGACCCTCTGGTGAAAGAAGTGGAATTATTCGAAGCAAACCTTAACTACTCCTACACGAGGTTATCAATGGACTAAAAACCATTGTATCCAATAGACACTTGGCTCCCCGGTGAGATACAATTTTGAATGTAGATGGTAATAATCAAGATCTAACGGAACTCAAAGATAAAACAAAATTTAATGAAAAGCCAAATGCGTCTACTTTTAATTCTGATAAACAAAATAACTATCTACTGGCTTCCTGATCAGAAGTAACTAATAAAGGCTATGTACAGAGTAAATCTACTTGAGTTCGAAGACGTCCTAGGTATTTAAAAGACTTTGCTTGTTTTTTTCACTAGGGGAGAATATCGTATCCTTGATTAATTATTAGTTAATAAGTCCATCTATTGTTACTTGTTTATGTAATACGATTGCCTGTCATAATTTTGTCAAATATCTATTGATGTGTTAGTTGAATAAAGCTTATAATTCCGAGCACTGTTTATATTCATAACATTAGGAATATATGTTGTTTATGTCAAAAAAAAAAATAAAAGGTTAAAAGAATTTTGCTGCACAATGTTTTACATCCCCAAGCAGCACAAAATATTATATAAATATTAGAAAATAATCTTAATCAAACATTTAAGTGTAACACTCTTATACAGTGACCGGCAAAGAGTTTGCATCAAATGGGAAAAAATTTTGTAATTGAGATATCCAAAAATTTCTTTTGGCAAATGAATTAAGCATATTAAATGACAAAAAAAGCACTTTGACAAATGTCATGTGACCCCTGTCATGGCGGTAAATTTAAAAATATTCCTTAAATATGTGAAAAGTGAAGTTGGAAGAGAAGATATTTAAAAATGCCTAAGAGAAAAGTTGTTCAGAATTAGATGATACGTCTATTTGCAAATTTTCATAAGAAAATAACGACTTTTCAAAAATATCAGTTTTCCGGCATTTTTTCCGGAAATATTGAGAAAACAAAATTTTTTGCATTTGATTTGCATAAAACACGATAAAACCAATAAATAAACTTTACAATCCAGTAATTTTGATTTATTAGTCTACCAATGGACCATAAAGAACAAAAAACATTGTTCTTTTAGGGCGGACTTTGTTGCAAACCCTTTGCCGGTCACTGTATATTAAATATCTGAGAAAAACATTTGTTAAATATTTTAGGTAAACATATACAAAATATTGGAAATAAATCTTACGTAAACATTTCAAGCAAATATTTATGGAATATATTAAATTGCCCTATAAAATTTTTTAAAATAAATGATAATATCGTATTTTAAATAATTATATTCTAAATATTTGAATTAACTTTCTAATAATATTTTCTGAACATTTAAAAATTATATTTATACAACATTGTATATAATACAAAAATATTAAATCAATTTACAAAACAAGTAAAATTATATTCGAAATTTTTCATATTTTCTTCTTTATCTTTACAAAAGAGCATTATTAATACATAAGAAATATAAACAATATTTATTACATAAGTAAAATGTGTGTCTTGCGACATCTCGTGTAAACATTGACACGTGTGAATAGTATAAACTAAGAAAAATGCCAACAGTTAACTGTAACGGCATGTGTGTGTTAAAGTGCACAGCGCTATCTAAGCGATAGCTTTAATGCTTGTAACACACGTTGCCGATAAAACTCACAATAAGAGCGAAATGCTGCATCAGGTGTTCTTTTGTTGTGTGTCTGCTTCTGTACAAGTTATACTTGGCAATGTGTGTTACAAGCATTAAAGCTATCGCTTAGATAGCGCTTTGCACTTTAACAGACACATGCCGTTACAGTTAACTGTTGGCATTTTCTTAGTTAATATTTATTACATAATACAAATACATACATTCATAAGAATTGCAACATAACATATAAAACTACAAACTACAAAATAAAATATTAAATTATGATCGTAATTTAGATTTTTCTTCAATCAAATCAATCCTGTAAGTAAAGTGTATTAATTTTTTAAGTAAAGGCCACACATAACTATCTAAAAGTTGATGAATGTTTTATCATATTCAAAATTATATTTTAATATGAACATAAATGTTGTCTCCAAGATGCTAAAGTGGTGCTTAGCAAATTCGAAATGCATTCATTTGAAGTACATACACTTATGATGCAAAATTTGACAAATTACGTATTACATAAAAATTGAAAACAATAACATACTTACTTATTAATGTTTGTCCTGCTCCTGCACGTTTACTTGTGTAGTTGTTTGTCTTACTCCTGCTTTTTACTTGACCTCATTCGATTTATTTCACACAAACAACTTATGTTTACCATTTATTTTTTATACATTTTACTAATTTTAAATAAAAAATATAACATATCTTAAATGCTATATCTGCACATAGAAATATTTAACACAGATTTTAACAAACAAATATTCTAATTATATTCACATAACATTATTGAAATATTTGGTGCTGCTTGGGTCTTTAAGTTCTTTTGAGAAACACAATACTGACATTATTAGCGACGATGATGAACAGAAGAACAACGTTTCTACTAAACTAAACATTGGGGTAACATTTTAGAAAAGTTTTCAAATTTATGAAATAAGATGGGAGTCATGCGACGGTTTTCAATTTTCCTTCCGATTTTTATGAAACTTTGTACATAAACCTTTATAATTGCACAGATTTGATTAGATTTTGGGCATATTCTATGTAGCCAAAAGGGCAGATAACCTACACAGATTTTTAAATATTTAGAAAAATATTTATTTTTGTTTCAAATAAAAGTTGTTTATAATTTAATTATATACAATTTTTGTTTAAACTATTTTTTGATCCAATAAGTAATTACTGAGATATATCAATCACGTGACACTAATTATCTCCACCAATATCAAGTTAACAAAAAAGTGGAGGGAAAAAAAAGTTTGTTGGAAATTCTATTGTCTACAACCTTTGTTTGAACCATTTTTACCTAAAACACAATTTTATTTTCGCTTATCGGGGCGATGTAGAGTTCTGCGGTAAACGCTTATTGTTATCATATGAAAGTAAGACTATTTTCGTAAAATTGTGAAGAAAATTCAAAATGTTCACATTTCTGTCTTAATTATTTAATAAATAACAAAAAATAACTAAAAATTTATAATAGGTCAGAAAATCAAATATTGCCCCACACCATAAGAAGAAAAGACAGATAACAAGCGCTTGAGTTTCAGAAATATAAAATATCATGCAGGAACGCACCCTTTTCATAATACCGAGTGGTATGATAAGTTTGTCAACCGGGTATTATTAATAAATGCTTTACCTTTAAGAAAACCTACACATTTCTGTATATTATTGATGAAGTAAAATAGAAAAAGGCACGGGCCGAAGTCATTGACATTCAATTCGTTTGTCAAAATTAAATACTAAAGTGGTTTGAAAACTAAAAAATAAATAATAAACGAACCGAACGCGCATTAATTTATTTCGATTTTACGAAGGCGGTTTTAACATCAATTATCAAATATTTTCTTTGCGTTGAATTATTTATTGAGTTTGTCAGGTGTAACATTCATTTTTTTCCTTCTATTTCTAATAATAGTTTACCCTACGCGTTCGCAAGAATTCAATAGGTGTATTTCTTTGTTTCGTCCGAAGTAAATGGTTAATAAACGCAATTTTATGATTGTGGCTATGCAAGCGCTTTGGCGCAATTTTATGCTTAGAGTATTGTTTACGTTGAGATTTCTGTAACAGGTAACGAGCATGTAACTTTACCTGAGAATATAATACTTTAGTTTTCTGCACGGTATAATTAGGTAAGCTACTTATAGTGTCTACTGACTCTATTTCAAGTCTAATAAGGTAACTCGATTGAATTATACACTTGTAACTTTGATTATTGTTCTTGTAAGCTCCCGGTATAGTAAAAATCGAAAGCGGTTAACTTTTATCTACTGTTCGCTTAAATTATTTCGCAGTCTAATACGAAGACAGTATATGGTCTCAACTTCTTCCTACAATGCGTTTCACAATTTTATTTTTTTTTGTTGCTGATATTGTGCATGATTTTTATTCTTCTTCTTTTTGTTGTTGATGAGTGTCACGCGAAGGTATATACAAAGTAAAATGTCATTGCACTAACGTGTTTATACTCGATGTCGTCTAAAAAAATTTGCGCATCCGGCTGGGTGCTACTGATGCAGTTTCTCTTAGACACGCACAATGTTACATTATTATTAAGTCAAATAAATTATAATAGCGGCAAAATTTTAAATGCTGCATATCAGGAAAAACAATTAAATTGAATTTCCATTTTGTACATAATTTGCAACTTGTAATTTAAATACGTAATGAATGCATAATAATGATTTATTTTAGAAATTGAAGGTGTATGTGTCAGATTGAATTAAGAGGGGCCATTCAACCTTCAAATTGCCATTAAGGTTATTTTAATTACTTTATTAAAACAAGGGGGCGTGATACGTTTGAAATATCTTTATTTGCAAAAAAAGTCCAACCCATTCCAATTGCTATTCCTATTCATATTTTGCCCAATGAAACCAGATGGCGATAAAAATGCTGTGATAATATTACGTTGAAACTCAACCTGATATTTGGTACGATATCTTGTTACTGTGTACGAATGTGCCACCTGCAGAATGGAATCAGCGTAAATATATCTGATAATAAATTCATTCTACTATGAATGTATGTGTAACAATTAAAATTTGGAGATTTTTCTAATGTAGTTTTTAGTACTAAGTATTAACAAATCCAGATGCATTTTTACTCATTTTTGGTAAATTCTTGGATTCTTGGAAACTGAACGAGTTACAATGTTGATTAAATTAGCAGACAGTTATTGTACAATTTAAACATATGCGTCTTTAACCAATTATGATTTTTGTAAAAATTTAAAATAATAATCTATTTCTGATAGAAGTACCGAAACAAGGTTATGTTTTTTTTAATGGATCATCCCGTATATTTTTGCATATTTGAATTCCTTGAGATATTCTATTTTTTTTATTATAATATTCTATAACTATATCTTCAATTGTTTCTGAAATATTGACGTTTAATGTTTGCATTGGACACATCGCCCACCGATGCTTAAACGTCTGATTACGGAAGTACGCTGTCACAGTATTTAATATGGACATATCGCCCACTTTGATTATTGGACACAACGCCCTACTTGGACACATCGCCTACTTTGTTTTATATAATAAAACATAACATAGAACTGAAGCAAGTAATGTAACCCAATCAAATTAGCACTTAATTTTTGGGTACGGCTAGATATTGCCATTATATACATTGTGTCAAAAGTCCCCAACCATCCGAGGAAGAGAAGAAGAAAATCAGTGTTTTTAAATATCTCGGAAACTTCTGGAATTTGTAGCTTAAGCAATTGGTAAATAGATGGGCGGGTCGATTTTCTCCTAAATTTTAACATTATCTGATAATCGAGCGTAATATGTTAAAACAGCGCACTTTATAAAAAAATCCGTCATATATGGACAAAATACGACACAAAAAGTACGACGAAACGTAGATGGCTCTACCGTCGAATTGCGATGAGATTTCTCAGTTTCCCCTCTCCTTTATTTTATGTCAGTTCCAGCGTACCTGTCTCGATGCGCGTTTCTTAAATAGGAATATGAAAATAGTTTGAAGTTTGAAGTTACTGCATTGTTACATGATACTACATTGATTATAAAATAAGTAACCGTAATTTTTGTGACAATGAATACGTCAGTTGCACAAATAATTAAAAAAACAGAGTAGACATACGTTTTTTTTTTTTTAAATTTCGTACAAAAAATGTAAAGCGTAAAAGGTAATAGCAAAAAAAATTGTTGAAAAATTGATATTGCGGTTGTGGATATTGACACTTTAGGAAATAAATTAATATGTGAAAAACTTTTTTTACCTTTTGAAAATATTATAAACAATATATTATTAATTAAAAATTTAGTGAAATTCGAGAAAGAAGGTAAGCAAAACTTACTATTGTTTTTATTTACCCATTGAAATAATTTGTTAAGGTTTTTTTAATTCTAAATTGATAAGATAAACATTATGTTTATGCATTCATGTAGCGTATGTATATAGCGATCAAAAGGGTTTCTAAGAAAATTGAAAAGCCCTTTAACAACTTTTTTGTTATTTCTTATTGGAACATTAGGTGTAATTAATTTTGGAAATAATATTTAAAATTAAATACAATTGACTCAGCATATCTTTTATTAGTAAATTTATGGTTATTTTTCTTTTGTTAGAATCAACTTGCACATCTAAGCAAATTACAACCGAGCACTTCTCCAACTGGGTCCGAAGTGAATAAATGTAAATAATAACGACAATTACATGGAAATACATAAAAATGATGTTTTTATCATAAAAATAACCTGTATTGATGCAAAATTAAATTGTTGTTTTATTGAAGTTTGTAGCAAAATTTAAAAATAAATTCGTGGCAAGATAAATTAGATGAGTGCACATTTTTTATTTTTTATTGTGCACATGCAAGTTACTTATTTTGCGATAAGAACACATTCTCGAATGTAGACATCGATGTTGCATTAATGCGATGCAGTTACAAAATCAATGCTTGCAGTATTAATCTTTCGTGGAGCACTTTACAAATTAACAGTTTGGGGAACGAGGGTGAAAGGAGCATCCGTTGCTTGTGAGAGATGTAGTTATGAAAAAACATTAAAGCTTGCGCATCTTTCCGAAGTTTATAATCAATGCTTATACACTCGATTGCTTAAAAGCATTTGTAAACACATATTGCAGTGATTGTATAATGTCATAATTGTAATGTATAGATGTAAAAAGATATACCGTGTGTCCCAGGAAATCTGAAGCATTGGGTTTAACATGGGGAATTTGAAAAGTCCGATTTATATGTCCCCAAAGTGTTTTTAGGATATTTCCAGTATCAGAACACATTACAATGTGTACCAGAAAACGTTTTTTGTAAAAAAAATTAAAATGTAACAAAACATTTGAAAAATATTTCAAAAAAAGTATCGCGTGGTAAAAAGCTTTATTTAAATGAACAAGTAAGAGATGCGTCGTTCATGTTTGGCGTGACTCAGTTGTCTAAACGCATTACCACTGATTTTTCACCGATTCTTACGAAGGTTCTAATCCCCCAGACTGATTCTTTTTTTTTAAGTTGTATAATTATTTTAAATGAACAGCGTTTAATTTCTATCAATAAAGAGATGTTATTAAAAGTTTAAATTTTTTACTTGAATTGGCAACAAATTTACTAAAATATTATTCAAATTATTAAACATAACGCGGGATTCAAAAAATTTTTTATCAAACGTTGCCATGAACGACAAAGCAAGATATAACAGATGTATCTTAGCTTAGCTTGAACATTTGTCAATTCTGACAGATTTAATTTCAATTTTTTTAATTATTAATTCAGATGACTTCAATAGTTCAATAGTACTTTGGTAGGTCCAACACATCCAGTTTTATGTATTTAGAATAGACGTACGTGAATTTTTTCATGGTCCACTTTAATGAAAAATTTTTTAATCACGCGTTACCTACATATTAGTTATTATTACCTACTTAACGATATTAAAACCGTTTCAGTACGTTTTAATTTGTAACAATAAATGACTTTAGTTGTTAACATTAATAACAAGAATTACTAGTGTTCAATCATCATCTTGTTTGAATCAATCTTTTATAATAAATAAATATTTATGGTGATCCAGAAAAGAACCGATTGGGATAGTGTCCTTAAATGAATGTTTGAAATGCTGTCCGTTTTGTACTAGACAGTAGCATAGCATTATTGTATAACTGCATACGAACGTTTGCTTGTAATTGTTTTGTAGGTAGATACAAAAATTAGAAATTACGTTTACGTGATTAATGAAGCATTTGAACAATAAAACAAAACGTAAGGCGACTGCTACAAGCGTCGAAAAACAATGGTACATCAGAATACATTTTGTACTTTGTGTCAAGATTTCTTTGTTCGTTTCTTAAATAATTGTTTGAGTTTTGTGATTAGTTTGTTATACATTTGTATAAATAATGGAGAATTTAACATTGGAGCAGCGAATATTCGTTATTCGTTTGCATTTTAGTGGAAGTAGTTGCCGTGAAATACAACAGAATTTTCTAGGAATGCTTGAAGAAGTACCGAGTTATTCGACGTTTCAAAGAATTATAGATAAGTTTATAACAACTGGGTCTGTTAGAATACGTAGTGATGACATTCCCAAACCACCGCGGGAGTTGGAATTGAGAAACACCGAAGTTGTCCTAGCTGCAGTTTCTGTTACAAATAAAACATCAGTGCGTACTATTCAGGTAGAAACAGGGGTTTTAAAATCAATGGTACAACGCATTCTTCAAAAACAACGAAACAACCCCTACAAACTTCGAAGATGCCAGGAGTTGCGAGCTGGCGATGATAACTCCAGAGTAGAGTTTTCCGAAATAATGCAGGAGACCTGCAACAGGAACAGGGATTTCTTGAGAAACGTTGTTTTCACTGATGAGAGCACATTCACTTTGCACAATAAACCTAACAGTCAAAACTGCAGAATCTGGGCGCGTGAAAACCCTAACATGGCGGTGACGGTGCGAACCCAGTATCTTTTAAAGGTGAATGTGTGGGCTGGATTGTTCCGCGACAGAATTCTCGGTCCTTTTTTATCGAAGGCAATCTTAACGGAATGTCCTACTTAGAATTGCTCCAGAACAGAGTAGTACCAGCATTACGAGAAACAGTGGAAGATCTGCAACAAGAAGTTTGGTTTCAACAGGATGGCTGTCCAGCACACAACTCGGTGATAGTTCGACAATATTTAGCAAATACCTTCCATGGTGTTATTGGTTTACGGGGACAAATTCAGTGGCCGCCACGATCTCCTGATCTGGCACCTTGTGATTTTTTCCTGTGGGGTCATCTTAAAACAGGATTTATCAAAACCGACCCAATTCGTTAAACGATTTGAAGATCGCAATCCGCGAAGAATGTCAGCAAATCAATGCTCGACAGTTATCAAATGTGCGTCGGGAGTTTTATAATAGGCTGGGTTAATGTTTGGTACAAAATGGAGGCATTTTTGAACATTTGTTTTAAGCAAACCATTATAATCGGTTCTTTTCAGAACCACCATGAATATTTAGTTAAAGTGGATGATTGTGCACTAGTCGCTGTTGTTAGTATGTCAACAACAAAATTCATATATTGTTACAATTAAAACGTACCAAAATCATTTTAATTTCGTTAGTTAGGCCCAGTTGTACAACTGACTCTTTGATATCATTCCATTGCGTATCCGTTTACAGTTTACACCAATACCGCTTAAACCAGGCCGTATGCACCAACACAGCTTAAATTCAAGCAATGCTTAAAAACTTAAACATAGTTGTTAAAACCACAGCAACGATTGTTTTAAGTCTCGCTTAAGTTTAAGCTGTGTGGGTGTAAACGGCACTAAATGTTTAATAATGAATCATATTCTACTAAGGACCAGTTGCACCAACGCGATTAAATTTAAACAATGCTTAAAAACTATCGTTGCTATGGTTTTAACATTTGTATCTAAAGTTTTTAAACATTGCTTAAGTTTCAATTGTGCAACCGGTTATGAATCTATTGCCAGTTCAATTAAAAAAATTTAAACTAATATCTCGTTATTGACCTAAATTAAATGGTGATCATTTAAAATAATACTTTAATTAATTTAAAATAAACTTAAAAAAAAAGGAATCGAACTGGGGATTTGAACCTTCGTTAGAACCGGTGATAAATTAGTGGTAATGCGTTAAGACAACTGAGCCACGCCGAACATCAACAACGCAGCTCTTACCTGTTTATTTAAATAAAGCTTTTTATCACGCGATACATTTTTTGAAATATTTTAAATGTTTTGTTGAATTTAATAAATTTTTACAAAAAACGTTTTCTGGTACACATTGTAATGTGTTCTGATACTGAAATATCCTAAAAACACTTTGGGGACATATAAATTGGATTCTTCAAATTCCCCATGTTAAGCCCAATGCTTCAGATTTCCTGGGACACACGGTATAATGTCTAGTAGTAAGGTATTAAAGGTTTGTTGTATGTTAAAAGATATATCGATTTGTGTGCGTACGTGATTAACTGGAGTGAAAGTGGGGTAGAGAGGCGCTCTCGGGCACTAGAGAATGATGGACGTTTAATTTCTTTAAACAATTAATACAGAGTATTCTTTGCTAATTATTAAAAAATGTTATGGTTATATAATTAATTAACCCGGATATTAAAAAAATGGTTTAAAACCAAAAGCAAAGCTGCGTAACGTAGAAAAGACCCTACGAAGTTGTTGTAAGCCGGCAGAAGTTGTTGTAGGACTGCGAAGTTGTAAAAAATATGATTAAATAAAGTTGTTGGTAAAGAAAAGCATAAACAATTTAAAATCAAAGAGAACATGGAAAAGTAACTAAAAGTAAGGAGAAGCTGATGAAGCAGCCCAGGTTCAATAGATCACTGCCGAGAGACCGTTGAAGGTCGTACGTACACCTCAAACATAGTTAGTTAGTTAGTTAGTTAATTTATTAGTGCCATAAAATTATACAATTTTTTGCACAAGTCAATGAACAGCAATGAAAATTACTTATTAATAATTATAAAATTTACAGAAGTCAATGTGCTTGTCATGTAAAAATTCATCCCAATGGTAGTATGCTTTTCCTGCTAAATAGTTTTTTACAACAATTTAAATTTTTTAAATTATAAAAGTTTAATATTTTTCGGTAATACATAAAAAACTTAACCGCATAATATCTACTTCCATTTTCAGATACATTTATTCTATTAAATTGTGGTATAATATTATTTTTTGTGCGTATATAGTAGTTATGATAGTTGTGCGTATCAAATTGGTTTAAATTTGTTTTAATGTATTTTAAGAATTCGAAATATATTATTATTATTATTGTTTTTCGTTGTATTGCAAAATTGACTTTTTACACAATGAATGTCCCCAAATCAAGAGCCCATATGATAAGTGCGTGTTAAAAATTGCAAAATACACTGTTCTTAATAGATGCGAAGACAAGCAGTTTTTAAATTTTTAAGAAAAAACAACGATTTGTTTAAATTGTTCGTTACTGTTTTACCGTGTTGAACTTAATTTATAATCAATGTGAATTCCGAGAAATTTTGTATGTAAAGCAAAATTGTTTGAATTCAAATCTCTTAAACCTAAATCACAACCTTCTTCTGATTCAATAAAAGTTTATTCACATTGAACCACTTGTTGGCTTGCGACTGCGTTTCGTTGTTAATTGATACAACTTTATCAAAAGAGAAGTCACTGCATTAAGTCATAGTATTGTCAGCAAATAGTATAGTTTTTTGAGGGTGTACTGAAACGGGCATGTCGTTTATAAAGATTAGAAACAGCAGTGGTCCCAGTAGTGAACCTTGTGGTATTCCACGGGTAATCGGGACGAATTCAGATGAGATACCGTCTCTGATAACACATTGCATGCGGTTTGATAAGAAAGATTCAATTAAAGCGCAACTGTCCTTACTGACGTTATAACACAGTAGTTTCTTTTACAGAATTTCAGATGAGACGCAGTTGAAAGCTTTAGTTAAATCTAGGAAGGAAGCATACATAAAATTTTTATTTTCGAACGATCGAATGCACTCATGAATAAAATTTAACACTGCACATACCGTTGACTTTCCTCTACGAAATCCCATTGATTATTATACAATAAATTATTAGTTTCAACATATGCAAGTAGTTGTTCGTAAAGAATACTTTCTAAGACTTTCGATAATATTGGAACTAACGAAATAGGTCGATAGTTGTTTAATTCATTTGCGTGTTCCTGCTTAAGTAAAAGAACAACCTTGCATATTTTTAAAGCATCCGGAGAAGTTGAACTTGCAATACAGATATTTACAAGTTTCGTTAAAGGTGAAACTACTAAACTAGTCACAGACTTAACTAAGTTTGAGTTTAAGTTATAAATATCTAAGCTTTTACTTGGTTTTAGTTTACGTATTGCTGATCTAACATGTGCACAAGAAACAGACAAAAACTTAAATTGGGCCTTTCCTATTACATTGGTAAAATTCTTAATTGAGTTAAAAACCGTTTTTGCTTCGTCTTCAGTACATGGTGGTATATTAGATATGATTTCTTCAGCAGTGTTAGAAAAGTAGTTGTTAAAATTATTTGCAGTGATGGTACATTCCTGGATTCTTTTTTTATTAGTAGGTCTTAGATTATTAACTATTTCCCATAAAACTTTGGACTTATTATTATACTAAGTGACATAGAAAGAAGAACACCCAGTAATAATGAATTTATTTGAACAATTTTTGGTATACTAGTGTATACGAATTAGATTAGTAAACAATCACAAATTAAACTATTAACTTCTTCAAAAAACTTAATAATGTGTTGTTCCACCACGATGTCTTGTGCACTCATTAACACGTCTGGGCATACTTCTAATGAGGTGATCGATTTCTTCTTGAGGTATCTCATCCCATGCTATCTGTAACTGATGCTGCAACGCCGCTAGAGTTTGTGCAGGGTGAGGTACATTGAGTAATCTTCTTCCCATAATATCCCAGACGTGCTCGATGGGCGAAAGATCGGGAGATCTTAGTGGCCAAGGCAACAAATCTATTTGATTGGACTCAAAATGAGCCAAAGAAACCCTAGCAACATGAGGTCGTGCGTTGTCTTGTTGGAATGTGCTGTTGAGGATGGTCTGAACATAAGGTACAACATGGGGGTCTACGACCTCCTGGATGTAGCGCGCAGCAGTCATGTTACCTCTAATGAAGACCAAAGGTGACCTACTTCCAATAGCAATAGCTCCCCATACCATAACTCCAAATGTGTGGTGCACATGCCTATTCACAGAAAATTGGGGATCTTGTCTTGCACGACCGTCATGCATACCCAAACAGAATCTGGATTCATCACTAAAGACAATTGAATTCCATTCTTGGTCCAAATTTGCCCGTTCTCTACACCACGCTAGACGATAACGTCGATGCTCTGGAGTCAGTGGTAGCACAAAAAGGGGACGGTATGAAAAGAGCCCAAAGGTTCTTATCCGTCTATAAACGGTTCGCATCCCAATCGGTCTTCCATGTTCTTCAAACCACTGGTTCGCAATCGCCCGTGTAGAAGAGAAGCGGTCCCGTAAAGCCAATAGTCTAAGACGGCGATCTTCGCGTTCTGTGGTTCTTCGACGACGTCTTGTACCTGTCGCTCTTCGTGTACGGCCCTCTTGGTTCCATGCCCGAACACAGACTGCCACAGTGTTTAAACTCCGTTGCGTCCTAGCGGCTATATCTCTCATAGACAAACCAGCCTCACGCAATCCCACAATTCTACCCCTATCAAACTCGCTTAATTGCCAAAAATTATGGCGTCTTCGCACTGGAGGCATTGTGATTGAATTAAAGAAGCTCTTTGAAATGCAATTTAAATCGCTTAAATGACAACTGTACTTACAAATTCATTGTTTTAGGGCTACTTAATCGTAAGTGTTTTTGAATGAGGTTAACAAAACAACCGCTAGGGCAATATGGCTGAAAAACTGATCGTTTATTATCTTAATATAAACAAATATATTCCCAAAAAAAAATTTACAAAATATTCATTATTACTGGGTGTTCTTCTTTCTATGCTTAGTATATGTTCATTAATAAACTTGTCATTTGCTTCAATTTTGTAGAATTTTAACGCGTGACGATACTTACTTCGGTACACATTTCTTTGTTGCCTTATTTCTAGGGTATTGTGTTTATAGCATACTTCATTTAATAATCGAAGATGATTTCTCATTAAACTTAGATTTTGGTTAAACCAGTTATTAAAACTTATGGAATTTTTACAAGTAAAGGTTTTGATAGGAAAAGCATTCTCCTTCTCGTTTTGTAAAGTATGTAAAAACATAGAACATTTTACATTGCTGCATAAATGTTGGTCATTTATAAAGTTCCAATTATGAAAACTAACATAATTATAAAATTTGTATGCACCCAATTTAGTTATAGGATGATATTTAATACGAAAAACTTGGCGCTTTGTTTTGGCGTCAATTTCCAATTCAAATTCAATTCCCATGTGATCGGAAAACCTAAAGTTTGATACTGCGACGTTAAAATATTTGGTGTCATAGTTAGTAAAAATGTTATCTAGACAATTATTTTTGCGAGTGTTAACAGACACAGTTTTTCCTAATCCAAAGCTATTGCATTAATCCACATAACAAAGATGTACGCTCATCGTCAATATTAAAGTTAACATTAAAATCACCACCTATAACTGTCCAGCACTTACCGGTCTTAAGGATAATTAGTACCGAATGTAAAATATTTAAAAATGTTAGTTTTGAAGTCACTTAAATAAACACCACACACTTCGCATATTTTTTCAACTCCTATACTCAGTATACTATTGGCGCGGAGTAATAAACCTGTCAGAATTATCGAATCTCGCGTATTGCAGTGGCGTAGGTACCTGATACGTTTGGAAAATCATATTTTTAGTAGGTAAATATATTATATAAAATCTACCTTGATATGAATTATCATGTGATTTCTCTTATTGTTTCAATCCTTACTTTGTGGAATCTATTTTTCATAGTAAATAATTTAATTCAGCAATATTCCACCGTTTAATAAGATATAAATAGATACAAAACTTTTGTAAAACACAGTATTTGAATATAAAATTAAACTCTAAAATCGATAAATGACAAATGTGTCGTTTCTCAATTTGTCTATTTTAAATTTTAATTTTATATAGGTACGTATACTGAATTTTACAAAAGTTATGAATCTATTTGTATCTTATTAAACTGTGGAATATTTCAAAAATTATTTACTATTATGTGGTTTGTTTCTTATTATTACAATTAAGAATCGATATAGGTAAATAAAGTAATTTTAAAACAATTATTCTTTAGCGTCAAAATGTGTGTTGGATTATCTATCATCAGGTAAAGTGGGGTCGTTAGCGCAGTCATTACGGCAGACGGGTTGTAATTTCTGCGAAAGATTACAGATAATTAGTTGTTTGACCGAAGGGCTTCGTATACTTTCTAAATGAAAAATATGTTTAGTTTGTTATTAGCAATGAATCGGCTTGTTTGTTTGTTTGTGTGTTAGTGCAAATAATTTTGAAATGGAAAACTTTTCACCAGCAAAAGTGGTGCGTTATCTGCTAATAAAAAAATTATAAGTTTAAATGTGCATGACGCTGTTCGATGTCAACACTCTGCAAAAAGTGTCGATGATATTGTAGGATTATGTTCTGCAATGACTAGTGAGGGAAAGAAAAAATTTGGGACAACTGCTTCACCCACTTCCATCTCCTGGTCGGCGCCCGATGGAATTAGATGATGCAATGAGGAATTCTGTCCGTAGAAAGGTTCACTTGTTCTACTTACGGAAAGAGATTCCTACAATCGATAAGATTTTACTAGCAGTAAACGAGGATGAAAATCTACCCCAAATGACTCGTAGAACACTGTGGAAACTTCTTCGCAAGTTGAAGTTTACTTGGGAGAAGATAAATAGAAGATCCGTTTTAATTGAAAAACAAGAGATTATTACATGGAGGACAAATTATCTTCGGGAAATAAGAAAATATAGGCGTGGAGGCAGGCGTATATTCTATTTGGATGAAACCTGGATCAATGCAGGACATACCGTAAAAAAAAACATGGCATGATAATACCTTTACGAGTGCTCGACAAGGATTTACAGAAGGGCTATCGACAGGATTTCGACCGCCTTCTGGGAAAAGAACACGGTTAATTATTACTCACATTGGCAATGAAGATGGCTTTGTAGATAGTGGTTTGTTAGAATTCGAATCAAAGAAAACTGGCGACTACCACGAAGACATGAATGCTAATGTGTTTGAAGAATATTTTGAGCAGATGCTAGATTTGATACCCCAAGGATCTACAATAGTTATAGACAACGCCAGCTACCACTCACGAAGATACGAAAATTTACCTACCAGCGCTTGGAGGAAAGCAGAAATTATAGATTGGTTATCTGTTAAGAATATAACTTTTGAGGATGACATGGTGAAAAGAGAATTATTGGATATTGTTAAAGTTCATAAGAATAAGTATATACGTCATGTTATTGACGAAATGGCAAAGAATCGGGGCATTGAAGTACTGCGTTTACCACCTTACCATTGTGAGCTCAATCCTATAGAGTTGGTTTGGACTCAAGTAAAGGTGACGTCGCTCGTAACAATACCACTTTTAAACTCGACGACGTGAAAAAACTTCTGGAAAATGCATTAAACAAAGTAACACCTGAAAGATGGAAGAACTGTGTATCTCATGTCGTTAAGGAAGAAGACAAATGTTGGCAACTGGATAATTTAGTAGAGATAACATTGGAGCCAATTATTATATCAGTAAACACACAAGACAGCGATTCTGATTCCGAAATGGAAATTTCAGACGAGGAAGAAAGTTAAATGACTAAGCGTAATGTGCCTGAAACAGTGTTCTACTCTCTAAACACCATTTATTGTAACCATGCGTGAGTATTGTCAGTTATTTTTAAATATACCTATTTTACCTACTAATGTCTTGTTATTTAAATGAACATTTTATGCCTGTTACTTTTATCTATTTATTTTGATAAGTTTCCATGACAACCACATAATTTTATAATTGAGCCAAATTTACTTTTTGATGCCTAAAAATCAGTCCCCGCAAATTAATTGTAATTGTAATAAATGTACTGACGATATCTGCATTACTATTTTATTTTATATTTATGTCATATATTATTTATATGTTATTTATTTTATTTGTATAGTAGATCACATTACAAATTTTACTTCTTACGTATTATATACCATTATTTTTGTATCTTGGTATAATACCCACATCTACGGCTATGATTCTCGTTTCGTCAGTACCTGGGCTGATGGCAACGTGTTTACACAGATTAAGCTATTGTTCTCAGACCCTAGATGGGTCGATATGCTGCAAGAGCGGCACAATGATCGTATTTTGGTTAGAATTTATTGGTTTTACTTAACCGTAGAAGTACCGCTTTCACAAGAAAATAAAGAATTATTTCAAGCAATTATGATTTATTACTCCGCGCCAATAGTACACAGACTTTAGTTTTGAAATAGCTACTTGTTTGAAATTGGTTTTATTTTTGAGTAATATTAAAGCACCACCATATCCTTTGTTTCTACAATAACTGCTTCCGTTCACGAACTCAAATTTTAGCATATTTAGTTCGTCTTGCACCATCCAGTGTTCGGTAATTCCAACTACGGTGGGGCCAGTTGATTGTAGATATGCGTCCATTTCATTAATTTTGTTTTTTAATGATTGTACGTTAATGAATGATATATAAAATCAAAGCAAGCAAGCGTAACACGTAAAATTTCGGTCTCGTGTATTTTGTGTTATTATTGTGTTGTAGTGATTAATTATATCTCTGATTAATTTTAAAGTGACTTCTTTATCATCGTCTTACACTTAAAGTATATCATTTTAATAATATTACTAATTATCTACAAGATATTGTTTACTTAACCTACTAGGAATGCACTATGTACAATGTGTGTGTCTTTGTAACTGCGTTTACGATGAATTTTGATATCTTTTAATGCAATACCATTTTGTTAAAGTTCCCTTAAAACTGTCGACATTGATTTTGTATTTTTATAGCCTGTTTTAATTTAATCCGAGGCCCTCTTGTTTGTCTTTCTTAAGTCAACGTTATAGGCCCAACGTTGTGAGATATTGTGTCCTGTTTTTCCTTTATACCATTTGTTCAGTGGCGGCTTGTCCATATGGTCAATTGGTCAATGACCTCCCAAAAATGTTGACAATATATAAAAAAATATTAATTATTACGTGTTTTATTAAAATAGGTAATTTACTCGCAAAAGTCGCAAGTATAATAACTTAAAATTTATCGGCCGTCGTTCGTAATTCATCCTCTTCAACCTTGGGCTGGCGGTGCGAATTGTCCTCATTGAATTAGATCTACCCGGAAAAACTCGAAAAACGTGCAGCGCCCGAATAAACGCAAACGTCCGAAACAATAATCAACTTTGGGTCATGAGCCGGATCCCGCAGTTTACGTCGACTTCGTATAGAGTGTACAACTACGCTCGATTTTTGATTCGATTTTCGCGTGTTTTAAATTAATTTAAGAATTTATATTGATATGTTTTACTGTTGTTGTGTTGTTTTGTAAAAATACTATTTTTGATTCGCGTGTGCATGCGCTATAATAGAAAATGTCGGTAGTGCAGAAAATTAAACAACTAAAAGTACTAACAAACTTAATTTTACAAAATTAGTTGAGTTCAAGGCAAATGGTCGTCCTTTGCCAGAACTAAGTTTACGACAGACTAGCAAAGACAAAAATAAAGATGTTCATCGAAACTTTCGCAAGGTAATGTACGATTTAGCTAACTGGATATGTGGTTGTGAAGTATCAAATGTATTTTACTGTTTTGTTTGTTTATTATTTAACTCGTCAGACTCGCTATAGTCCAAATCCGGTGTCAGAGATTTAAAACATTTAAAAGAGGAAATAAAAAACATGTTTCGTCTGCAGAACACATGAAATGCTCGGTAAATTTTGCAACCGTAGGAAATGTTGATATTCGTACACAGCTAGACAATGCTTACAGAAAATCCCTTAGAGATTTTAATGAGAATGTTTCGAAAAATCGCTATATTTTGAACGATTGTATAAAATTTTGGGGTGCATTTGAGTTATTTATATTTTTTTAAGTATGCCTATTTTTTAAATTAATTTTTGACCTCCCAGTATGATTGACCACGAGCCGCCACTGCTTGTTTTACTCGTCCTTGCTTATAATAGGTTAATAAACGTTTTTAAGATGGTTATGATTTGTGGCAATTGCAAAAATATAATAGGTTCGCGTTCGAAATATATAAAATACTTAGTTTGTGCCAATCTTGATGTGGATAGCTACACGTACTACTTAGAACAAGGAAGTAAACCGAATGGAGATGTTTGGATCTGTGATTTAGATTCGGATCTAGATGCATCTACAAGTCGTATTCAAATTACATCTGAAACTCCTATAACAGAAAATTATGCAAACTCAATTTGATACCTTTAAAAAGGATATTTTTCATGCATTTAGAACTTTAAATGATGAACTAAAAAATATAAAGCTTAAGTTTGAGTCTTTGGAATCTGAAAATTCATTACTTAAAGAAGAAATCAAAGTATTGAACATGCTGGTCCAGAAAAGGATAGCACAAACAACTATTCTGACATCATCTCTGAAATTGAAGATAGGGAAAGACGGTCTAAAAATCTTATTATCTACAATATCCCTGAGTCTACGTCTGAATCATTGGATGATAAAATTGCTTCCGATTTACAAGAAATTCAAGAAATATTCCTAAATCAAGATATTACATTTTCACCTGTGAAGTTAATAAGAATAGGTCGGAAATCTGAAAAAACTCGTCTTGTGAAAGCAATATTTAATAATCGTGATACATCATTACAACTCTTGCAACACTTTATTAAAATGAAAAAACAACCAGATAAACCAAAATACTAAAATAATCATTAAATCGGATACTACGAACATACAACGGAAGCATTTTAAATCCATTCAAGAAGAAATTCGTAGGAGAATTAGCGAAGGCGAGAATAATTTATCTATAAAATTCGTAAATGGTCAACCCAAACTAGTGAATACTAACAACATGCGCAATCTTACAAAAACTAAGTATTAATAAATTGTCAGTGTACGAGGATGTATTGATATCTAGTTAGCCTAGACCAGTTCCTTGCATAAACAAAATATTGCGTTACCATAGCAACGAACAATAACTTATTAGAAGTGTCAGTGTAAAGTTTGACGTCAAAAAAGTAAACCAGAGTCACGCAATAAATTAAATGAAAAAGATGTCCACCGAAATTGTGAAAATCAAAAAATTGGAGTATCGAGCCATCATCAAGTACCTGTATTTAAAAGGGTTAAGAGGTAAGCAGATTTACGAAGATATGCTTAATACCCTTGGTGATCAATGTCCTTCGTATGCGACCGTCAAAAATTGGAATGCAAGCTTCAAAAGAGGTAAATTTTCCATTGAAGATGATGACCGATCAGGAAGGCCAGTTTCTGTGTCAGTCCCCGAAAATATGATTTTATCAGACCGTCGAATTGGGCTAAAACGGATATCTGAAGCACTGAATATTTCATACGAACGCGTTCATCATATGGTTCACGTCAATTTGGACATGAGAAAATTGCTGCAAAATGGATCCCCAAATGTTTGAATGTTGACCAAAAGCGTGCAAGGGTAGAAGCATCGCGTTCGATCTGTGCTCGATTTGAAAACGATGTAGACTTCTTAAACCGAATTGTTACTATGGATGAGACTTGGGTACATTTCTACGATCCAGAAACAAAGCAACAATCGATGGAATGGCGACACTCTGGTTCTCCAAGACCTAAGAAGTTTCGTGTCCAAAATCTGCTGGAAAAGTTCTTGCTTCAGTTTTTTGGGATTGCCATGGAGTAATCATGATTGATTTTTTGGATAAGGGTAGAACAATAACTGGAGATTACTATTCGACATTACTGACCACTCTACGGGAAAATATTAAAGAGAAAAGACGCGGAAAGCTATCCAAAGGTGTTTTGTTTTTGCAGGACAACGCCCCTGCACACAAATCTCATGTTGCCATGCAAAAATTCGTGATTTAGGGTTTGAATTACTAGAACACCCCCTTATTCACCCGATTTGGCTCCGTCCGACTATCACCTCTTTCCTCAACTAAAAAAAAGTTTAAAAGGTCGTACATTTTCTTCCAACAAGGAGGTAATAGAAGCTGTGGAGGTCTGGTTTGCAGAGCAAGAAGAAACATTTTTTTTGAAAGGTCTAGAGACGTTGCAGGTTCGCTGTAATAAATGTATCCAATTAAGAGGAGAATATGTTGAGTAATAAAATATTTTGACATTGAAATTTTGTTTGGTTCTATAGTAGGCTAAGAATTTTTCAATATATTTTGAATTTATAATGTTGGTGGTTTAAAATCTAAAATATTTGAATTCTCAAACAATGTTAATTTATGTGATTACGATGTGTTAATTGTTATAGAATCTTGACTGAACAATACTATTAATGATAATGATTTCAAATTATGTCATTTTGACATCTTTAGTTGTGATAGGTCAAAATTAAACTCTACAAAAAGTAAAGGAGGAGGCGTTATGATATCAACTAAAAAGTTTTTGCGTGCTACTTGTTTACCATGTTCTTCTAATGTTGAACATATTTTCATTAAGATTAATTGTGAAAACAATGTAAATCTCATAGTCGGTGCGGTATACATTCCTCCAGCATCTAATCATTTACTTTATGAAAGCCATTGCTCGTCAGTTGAGGTTTTATGCGAAAAATATCATAATTCTAAAATTCTTATATGTAATGATTACAATTTGCCATCAGCAAATTGGATAAACGACAATTTTGGTGTATGTGATTCTAGCTTAGATGTAAGCTATCCATCTAAAATAGTTGCTCATAGTTTTGGTTTTCTCAATCTTCATCAAATAAATTCAATTCAACCCAAAGTTAGTATTTCTTGACCTAATATTCTCAAATATTTCTGAAATTCTAGTTTCTCAAGCTGTTGATTTTATGATGGGTCCGTCCATTCACCATGTTCCCTACTCAATAGATCTAAAGTGTTCGATCGAGTATGAAAAACTAAATAGTACTAAATTAATTAAATATTTTCAAAATGCGGATTATAATGAAATCAACAATTTTCTTGCTGCAATAAACTGAGACGATCTTTTTCCTAAAGATAAAGATATAAACGTATGCACTCATATATTTTACGATATTCTTAACCATATTTTAGAACAATTTGTTCCCAATAGATTAATTCTATTATCCCAAAAATATTTGACAAGTTAATATCTATTCAACTTCAGTGGTTATCTAAACAAATTATTGCAGAGGAGCAACATGGATTCATGCCTGGTAGGTCCACTTTGACAAACTTGTTGATTTATAATAACTATTTGATTGAATCTCTAGAAAATCAGTTGAAAGTCGATTCTATTTACACTGACTTCTCTAAAGCTTTCGATAGAGTTAATCACTCTATACTTGTAAATAAATTAAAGGGTTATGGATTTCCTCTTAACATTGTTGGGTGGATCCAAAGTTATTTAACAAGAAGATCACAAAGCGTTTACATTAATAGAATCCTGTCTAAATCAATTAATGTATTATCTGGGGTTCCACAAGGTTCGAATTGCGGTCCTATATTATTTAACATTTTTATTAATGATATCCGAGAATATATTAAATACAGTAACTTTTTATTATTTGCAGATGACTTAAAACTATACCATTCTATACAATCAAGCGATGATTCACAAATGCTTACTTCATTGAAAATAACATGTTAAACATTGTTTCAGATGTGAAAGATTTAGGTATTTTGTATGATAGTCGTGTTACTTTTCAAAAGCATATATTGCTAACAATATCATCTGCGTTTAAGCTTCTTGGATTTATATTTAGGACTTGTAAGGACTTTAATGCACAATCTCTTCAAATTCTATACGTGTCACTGGTTAGGTCAAAAATTGAATATGCCTTTAATTTGGTCACCTTCACATCAAAACCTTAATAGGTCAATAGACGTATAGCCGATTTTATATTTCTTTTCAAATTATTAAATAACTACATTGATAGTCCACAATTATTAAATAAAATCAATTTTTTGTTTAAACCTTTTGGTTGTACTACCAGAAGTAATCTATTACTACGTTCTAACTTCCATCGTACAAATTATGGTTACTATGAATCTTTGTCCAGAATAATAAGAGAATTTAATTATCTGATTAAGCATAATCCAAGTCTTGCCCTTATACGAATTAATATTTTTTATTGTATTTTTAATGTTAATATGTCTCGTATATAAAAATGACTGTTACGTTTGTATTTTTCTTTTTATGTAACCAAAGAGATGTAACCCGTATAGTAAATAAATAAATAAATAATAGTTGTTTTGCGTAGTACATTTATTGGTAGAATGGCCTTGTGATTTGTGCGTGCTAAGTGAGGTAGACTCTCTGCAATGATTTCCTGTAGTTGCTATATTTCATAATCCGTTCTGTTTTTTTGAATTTTTAGGTTACGTAGATAGATACTGCAATTTCTGTCAAAATGAGAGTGATTTACTTCCAAATTTAAACCGAGTTTTACATTAGCTCTGTAACAATTTACACATTTAGTTTTATTATGACAGTTTTGATGTTCGTTGCTGCAGCAATTTAAGCACAATTTTTCGTTTTGACATAGATTCACAAGGTTAGTTTAAGTTAGTATATTTAGACCTATGTATTCTATTTAAATAAAATTGTAACGAATTATTAATTGCGTAAAGTCGTGCACGTAACGTTAGCTATGATTATGTTCATATTTGTAAGAATTATACGTTTGATTATTTTTCTATAAATTAAAAATTTGTTAAATCATAAACCAAGTTATTATTATTATAAGAATCCAAGCCTATGGGATATAATAATTTAAATGATAACAATTAAACGAATAATAATAAGTCTCATGCTCACATTCAATATAAAACTATCCTTTAAGCTTACCCCAAAACACTTCTGCAAGGCACAATGGCTGTATACGGGTGGGTACCATTATAATAAAAATTGGGTCAAAAGTTGTCAACGATCTGACGTCTGCGAATCTTCTTGTGGAGAGGAATTGCAAAAATAGGCGATGTGCCCATGTAGATCATTCCGTCCAAACGTAGAAGTAGGCAATGAGTGTATGTTAGATACTGTGACAGCGTACTGCCCGTAATCAGACGTTTAAACGTCGGTGGGCGATGTGTCCAAGTTGGGTATTGTATCCAAATAACAAAGTAGGCGATGTGTCTAAGTTAGGCGTTGCGTCTAGATATCAAAGTGGGCAATGTGTCGAAGTTGGGCGTTGTATCCAAATTGCTAATGAATCATATATGCCAAAACATTGTCGGTTGGTACCTGTCAACACGGTGTCATTTTGACATATATTAAAATACGAGTTTTTTTTTCAATGTTTGCGTTTAAAAGGCCTATAATATCCTTCAAAATAAGAAGTAAAAGAGTATTGCAACGTATTATTTACGTATTCCAGTGTGAGCATTGTACTGATTTCAGCGTCATGAGTATAATATGATATTGCCAACATTTAGTAACTTTTTTGTCGGACGAGGTCAAGAAAAGGGGTGTTTCTGACTGCTTTTGAGTGATGCAAATTCAGTGATTATTGCTCCACGAGAGTTTAAAAGACAAACCGCCTTCTTGTACAGTTGTAAACCGCACGGGAGTATACACCTTTGATGAGCTCATAATAAGATCGAAATGCGCATCAGGTGTTCTTTCGTGCGTGTATGCTACTGTACAGAAATACTTGGCTATATCGGCACGAGTGTGTTATGCATTCGAAGTTGTCGCTTAGATAACTAATTGCATTAAAACATTCAATTGTCGTTACAGTTATCTGTTGGCATTACTTAGTTTGTAAATAATCACCAAATCTAAATTTTCATGCTAAATGGCTGTTTTGGATACAACTTTTAATTCAAAACAATTTTTTTGTAAGATGAAGTGGGGTAAGTGTAAAGTAAAATTTGTGAAGTGTCACTTTGAAGTTGCTGGATTAGCACACAAAAAAGTTGCAGACGCCACGGGGTCCAAGGACTTAATTTTTCTAAGAAATTTCACCTCTACGTCATCATCCAATCGAGAAATCACTTGTCCAACATAATGTTGAAACGATTTTTTGGTCGCAACTCTTACCGGAACCCATTCATTTGGTTGAATTTTTGATAAAAGGTTTCTCTATTTCTTCTATGAAGTCATTAACGGCTTTGTCTTCTATCAATTCGTCCTCAAAGTCTTTATCGTCACTATCATTGTATTCAATTTCCGCGTCATTGGGAAATTTGCTTTTTTGGTGCTTTAGGGAATTTGTCATAGTTTATTTTTTCTTTCTCTTGAAGACGAAATACCGCCTCTTCACTAGCAATGACTTCAGCTCCAATGTCGACTTTTCTCTTTTGTTGCTTCTCTAAATGTTTATTTTGTTTAACAGTTGCAAGCAATAATTCTTCAAAAGAATAATTATTGCTTACAACTGTTGACGTGTCTGATTCTGATTGCAGAGGCGGTTTAGATGGTGAAAGAACACGGTTGATCGCATGCACATTTTTATGATCTTCCCAGCGTTTATATGCCAGAGCTTGTTTCTGTTAATCTCTTACTAAGAATGTCTTCATTAATACGTCACTGGTACATTCCAAATTAGCTTGTCCAGCAGTCGTGTGTACCATCAGGTCAAACTGATTGGGGACTGACTTGCTTGTGTCACGTATGATATCATTTTTACAGTATGATGACACTTGAGTGTCTGATGTTTTATTGGGCATAACAAATATTGCACAAATTCTTTTTGGAATGACCTCTCTTCAGACACTTGCAACTTCTTAATCTTCTTGCCCATGCTAAGTGGTCCGGATTTTCCACAATCCTTGTTCTCCACAAAATACGCATCCCGCAGACCTTGAAAAAGACCTCCTGTCATTGATGGACTGCCACTGAGTTTGTTTTCTGTTTCGGCTTTTTTTGTTTCTGAAATGAATGAAAGCAGAATGATGCGCCGCTTAATCTTAACTTATGACTTGATGGGTTTTTCTTAGATCCGGCCGTTGTGATCAAAGGGCTTCTTAGCCATGTAGCTGGATCCGCCGTTCAAAATCAAAAGCACTTTCAAATGTGACTCGAGCTTCAAGTATAGGCTTGGAGGTGGGATCTTGTTTTTTGTGGTCACGTTACTAATCACAAGCATAAGTAACTCTCCCACGTAGACTAGTAAAAGTAGGCCCTGATACTCTAAGCGACGTTTGAGTGCTGAAATCAATTCCGGATAATAGTCGCCGGTCAATGGATAACTTTCGATTAGTTCTCTAGCATCAGTATTCTATTCCATTGACATTGTGAAATATTGGAATTTGTTGCTGTTGTGGAGGGAAAAGTCACTATGTACTAGAACGCCAACCACTCCTTTAGATTCCCATTGAACGTCTTTAACTGAATCTGATCCTATTGGTGTAGGTCTCAATAACAGTGGAGACCTTCGGGGTTTCAGGCGCTTTTCTTCATCCAGCCGACATGATCTGTACTTTTTTCGTAGCTGTCGATGACTTCAATCCCATACTCACACACTTCATTATACTAATTACACTTATCGTTCATTACACTTACACTATTAAACCGATTGGAAACCTATGTTAGAAACCAATTTTTGAAGATTTGATTACATTTAGTTTAATATCTTACCAAAATCAAAATTAATATATTAATGGCGTTTCACGTGAAAATCTTTACTATGAAGTCGACGACTAAGCATTATTTATGCCAATACCAAAGAATTTAAATGAGTAACTGTTATTCATTTGTTCCAATTATCACAAATTAATGAAGGTGTGGCTTGTCTCTTTTTGTTCAATAAATAGATTGTAGTAGATTATAATTAAGCAAATAAATGCACAATGTTAAGTCGGGGTTAATCTGTGGGTATTCGCTTGATTTTAAAGGTTAGAATATTTTTTAAACGATAAGTTTTTTGACATCTAGTGTCGACTCGTGAAAGCGTTCACGTACGTAAATGTAAGCAAAGTTGCTTAATATTTTTTAAGCATAATCCGACAAAAAAATAACACACCAATTTTTAGTTATTATAGAAATATTTTTATACACATTTTTTTCAAATAAACTAAACAATGTAATTACTGAGATACTATACTCAAGTGACTTTTATTCAGAGAATATATCAATTAATAAATTTATTTTACTTTCAGTTTTAATCGAAATCTGTATTACCGATTTTACTTATATCATTTTCACTTATAATAACTTCAAACAGTACCTCAAAATATTTGAAAGTTAGTTCAATTTTTTTATTATCTCTCCTTTTTGTTGTTTTATTCTTTATTATTTACTATTTGGGAAAATTTTCGTTTTTCTTGTTTGAAAGTGTGATCACTCGCTATCATCTCTTATAGTGAAATATTTTTTTCACTTTTTTCAGCTAAATTTTTTTGGGCAAAATCAGTACTATCTATAGTTTTATATTTAGCGTGATTACAGTTAGGGCATGAGGCGAATAGCATTTTTACTTTACAGTAAGTAAATTTACTCATATGTCCAAAAATAATTCTTAATTTTTTTGTAATAAAATTTAATTTGTCTCAAGCTGTTGATGAAACTTGAAAGGCTTATCCAAGGAAAGGAACACCAACTGCAGCGTCTATTTAACCAACAGAAAAACACCAAAAACTGCACCAAAAACTTTACTCGGACACGTGTTTCAACATCTAAGCTGTCATCATCATACCGATACTAAAATTAAAAACAACGAGAAGCTTATATATACCATCTGCTTAGTTCGAACTTGATTCTTATGAAAGTTTAGAAATTTTTAAAAACAGAAATTTGGTTATGAATTATGATGATAACGGTCCATTAGGATTTTGGGAATTATTTAAGCTTATCTAAGAATCAATTAAGTTTAACGATGCGTGATAAGCAGATAGTATATATAAGCTTCCCGTTGTTTTTAGTTTTAGTATCGGTATCGCTGATGATGACAGCTTAGATGTTGAAACACGTGTCCAAGTAAAGTTTTTGGTGCAGTTTTTGGTGTTCTGTTGGTTGAAAGACTTATTATACACGTAGAGGTTTGATTAAATTTTGGGCAGAAAAAAAATTAGTGTGTAGTACAATAAACACAATTATAGTAGGCACTTTAATTGTCTATCAACATTTTAACTAATATACAGGGTGTTCCATTTGAAAAAATAAAGTTTTGATCTTTTTTGTATGTCACGTCATTTTCATTAATTTTAAACCGCCCTGTATAAGATAAAATAAATTTAATTAGATAGCTGTTAAATACAAGGCTTTTGCAAAATGGATCTAAAATTTCAGTCTTGTATGGGTTCAAATATCAGGTAAATTTAAATTTTGGTAGAATCATATGTTGAAAATAAAACCTAAAATAATTATTATCTCGAAAACCGGTGTAGATAAGTATAGGGAACTATTTAGAAAAAATTTTCAGTAAGAAATTGCGATTCTAAAATTAAATAATATACAGGGTGGTTTATTTAAAATTAACAAGTTGTTACTACTTTTGAGTCTTAAGAACTTTATATTTACTAATTTTTTTTAAATAATACTGGTGAAATGATTATATTTTTTGAATAATCGAATTCAAAATGCACCTTTCAAAAAATATTTCGATCCTAAGCGGCCTTCATTTGATATCATTTTTAGTGATTGAACATTTCATTTTCAACAACTTTTATTTAAACTTTTTTTTCACAAACGTATCAGTTGCAATTTAGAATTCTGTCACTAATCATTTGTTTAAATACTAGAAAAAAATGTATGGATACCATTGATTCTTTCACTAAATTCCAAGTTTCATCAAAATCAAACCATTAAAATTACACTGACGAGTCCCCATAAACCGAAGCGCGTGCTATTTATATCAGCAAGTTTTTTTTTCCGGTTAACATCGCATGTACTCGTGGAAAAATTCATAATGAATTCAAAATTTATACAAAATATTTTCGTTTTCCAAATGTAAATTTTTTAAATGTATAAATTGGTGCAAACTATACTCAAAATTAAAATTAGTCATGACATTTCCACATTTAATATAGGCAACGAAGACTTCATTCTTGCATTGGTGGTTGCATATTTAACACAAAAACTAGTACTAGCGTATAAACAAATGATAACAAAGTAATTTTTGATGTGAAATCACTATTGTAGGAATCAGTTCAATAATACCTATTTATATTACCAGTGACGAAACGCATGATTTTCTATTTTAAAGAAAGAATTAAACTTATTTCAAATTTAAATTCTAATCGAGTGCTAAAGTTCAACTTTTCGTAACCCACCTACTTTGATTACGAAAAATGTCACTTTATATGCCAATATATGTTAGTATACAAATTTTTAAACAAATTTGTTTTTTTTTCAGATTTCGGTTTTGGCATTTTGGCGAATGGAGAGACGTCGTGGTAGACGACAGATTACCCACATTCAAAGGAAGATTGGTGTACTTGCACTGTACAAATTCGACCGAATTTTGGGCGGCGTTATTAGAAAAAGCCTACGCCAAGTACGTGCAATTTTCGTACGATTCCAAAACGAGAAATTAATCGCTTCGCTTTCAGATTCTACGGATGTTACGAAAATCTGCATCAGGGATCAACAACCAGGGCATTGCAAGATCTTACGGGTGGAATTGTGCAAAGCTTCAGTTTAACCCATCAAGATAGATATTTAACGTTTCAAGTACTCAATAGCGCTGTTCCGCGTTCTAGTCTTCTCATAGCAACAATAGCGCAGGTAATTTAAGTATTTTTTGAATTTGTGTTAATGTAAAGTTAAGCGTGGCAACAGACATCAGACGATACGGATGTCTTGTGACTTGTAGCCGTGGGTCACCACGTGCTGATCGCGGCTGATTACTTAACGGTCTCGTTGTCTGTCTTAGTACGACGCTTCTATATTAGACACGACAGAGAGTTAGACTTGTTTTTCCTTTAGATGCCTTTAAGAAAATTCACGAATACGTATACGATTCGTTTCTTATTTTATGGTTACTTCTTTAATGTCGATTATAAATCAAGATCTGTATCTTGATATCGAACTAAAAACGGCAGAGCTGACAACCTACGTCTTTTAATTTTCATCAGCAAATGCGCCGATAACTACCCATTAATAACGGGAACCTTCACTTTTTACAAGAAGAAGTGAAATTAATTTTTTACGAATGCTTTGCGATTAACTGTAGTTCGCCGTTTCTCGTGGTATTAACACCTTCGCCTTCTTTTCATCGCCCGTAACTGTTACATATCCTTCCAGCAATTAATTAGTTTTATTTCTTCTACTCTCAGGAAAAGGAAAACAAACGTCAATTAAGGTTACGTAACGGATTAATAACGCAACACGCTTACAGCGTTACAGGATTAGCTCGTGTCCGAGGAGTATCCGGTGAAACTCCTTTGGTACGATTGCG
This sequence comes from Abscondita cerata, assembly GCA_030710515.1. Lineage (NCBI taxonomy): Eukaryota > Metazoa > Arthropoda > Insecta > Coleoptera > Lampyridae > Abscondita > Abscondita cerata. The sequence goes on along the minus strand of JALBCR010004795.1, from coordinate 557,753 downwards.
AAATCCTTGGGCCAGGGGCGAATGGACTGGAGCCTGGAGCGAACGTTCTTGGGAATGGGACGGTTTGTCGGCGAGAGATAAAGAATTATTAAGCGTTAGAGTTACCAATGACGGCGAGTTTTGGTAAAAGTAACTAATTTCTCAGTAATTTCAGTAACCGTCGACTTTTTTAGGATGTCGTTTGAAGATTTTGCAAAACATTTTACTCAGTTAGATTTAGTACATGTGGGACCTGATGATTGGATGCTGGAAGGCGCGTTGCATTCTAAGCAACCGTGGCGGGCTGTTTTAGCGCGTAGAAGATGGCGTGGTGGGTATAACGCGGGAGGTGGACCGAGTTTCGTCGGTGAGTTCGTCGTTTTTTGGTTATCTTCGGTTTAGAACTGTTTTTTCAGAGACCACGTCGATGAATCCGCAATTTCATGTGCAAATACCGAGGACTTCGAGCAATAAGTGTCACGTAGTCGTTTCCGTAACGCAATTTTACGAAACATTCTGCATCGAACCAAAAAAGAAGAAACCGTTGTTTGCCATTGGTTTTGCCGTTTATGAAGTTCCTCATTCGATGCCAAGGCTTACTCCTCATTTCGTAGCTGAGCAGGTGGGTTCTTGGTTTTTGAGATTGGTGTTTGTTTACGCGCACATTTTAGAAACCTCTCGATGTTACGAATCATTCGATAGCGCGAGAAGTAGTTACGTTTTTTACTCTACCACCTGGTGATTATATAGTCGTACCTCAGACGAATATTCCGAACTTGGATGGTAAATTTTTACTCAGGATTTTGACCGATGAGCAAAGCAACATATGGTGGGTGTCATTGTTTTTGTTAATTAGATGTAGGACTTTGTTGTTTTTAGGGAAGTCAATGAAGATAACATGGTGATAAGAAACATTAGCGCAGAATTTATCGAAGATGGCCAAAGTTCTCCCGTAAGTTATTTTTTAATTGTTAAATATATGTACAAGGTGGTTCAATCGTGTGGCAAATATTTCAATGTATGTTTTAGTTTTAGTCAAAAATGTTCTTTATTACACAGGGTGTTGAAATAAGTTATTTTTAAAATGTATTGTTTTAAATTACTAATCATTTAAACAAACTTGTGTCTAATTTTCTCTTTTTGGATATCAGATTATCTGCCAGTTTTTCAGTCATTGATTAATCTAAAAATGTGCTAAAATAAGGACTGAGGGCGAAAAAACATTAACATTGAAAAACTTGCATAACTTTTAAACCGCTAAATAAATTTTCAAAACAAATTTAGTTTTGGATAGGTTATTTATTATAGTATAAAAATTAAGAAAAACCAAAAAATCAATCAGACTTATCGTCATAAAAATTTTGAGCTTGTCGGGAATGGTCTCCATCATGGCTTTTATGGTGGTGCTCGACACTTTCCACCAAAGCCCAGTACCGCTCGATTGGGCGAAGCTCAGGGCAATTTGGTGGATTAGCCTCCCTGGGTACAAAATCAACATGATTCTCTGCGTACCATTTTTTTGTCTGCTTACTGTAATGGCACGAAGCTAAATCCGGCCAAAAAAATGTGAATACCTTATGTTTACTCAGAAAAGGCCGCAATCTTTTTTGGAGACACTCCTTCGTGTAAATATCGGAGTTAAATGTTCTATTTGTTATGAAAGATTGACTTCTTTCACCGCAGCTACAAATCGTCTGCCAAACGAGATATTTTTTTGGAAACTTGGACTTTATTACAGTAAACATAAAACTCCTGACCAGGTAGTTGAGAAAAATCGGCGAGGACGTAAGTCCCATCGTCCATCACGCAACATTGACGTTCTTGGAAAAAATCTGGCTCGTTTCTTGGCTTCAATGTTTTTCTCCGCATTACGATCTGGAGTTGTTTGAACTTTGTAGGACTTAAATCCACTCTTTTTTTTATTTTTCGAATTGTCTTTTCCGACAAGTCGACTTTTGCAGCTAATTTCCGGTTCGATATCAGCGGATTCTTAACCATCGCAGATATTTCCTTTTGCACCTTTTTGGTGAATGAAAACCCTCTAGTCGTCCACTTCCTGGTTTCCGTGTTATGGTAAAGTCTTCCTTGTACCGCTTGATGACTTTTGCTGCCACTTGCCTGCAAACTTTTGCCTCCTTTGCAATGCGAACGACTGACCATTGTGGATTCTCAACAATTTTTTTAATGATTAATCTATGTACTTCCACTACTTTTGCCATTGTGAACACAATTTGACTCAAATAAAAATAAAAATTTGACGACATATTCTGACACCTATTTCAAAGCCTATACTGTATCAAAATTTTGTAAAAAAATTATATGTTATAAAAGTTATGCAAGTTTTTCAATGTTAATGTTTTTCGCTCTCAGTCCTTAAGTAAAAGTACAGAAACAGTAAAAAAATCTAACGCAAAAGATAAAGAAATAACTCAAGAAAATAAAGAGATAGATAAGGGAGCAAATATGGATCATATAGAACAGCTAATAAAAGGTTTAGGTGAACAGATGCAACAAATTAAAGCAGACACAAGCTCTACAAAAACAGCAATATATGATATAAATAAAAAATTAAGAAAATACGAAGAAGAAATAAATACGTTAAAGAAAGACATGAAAAAAGAAACAAAATGAGAGAAAGGAAAACAGAATTAAAAAGGAACTCGATCTGATCAAAATGCAAATTAGAAAAGCAGGAAAGAAAAGTCGAAATAATATAATCATTAAAGGGATGAAATAGAACAATGGAAATGTAAAGCAAGAAGTAAAAGAATTTATGCAAAAGGAGTTATAAGTCGATTGCAAAATAGAGGATACATACGTAATTAAAACAGATGCAGAAGCATCAGTCATCCTAGTTAAATTACAACAAAAAGAAGACAAAATTGAAATCCTGTAAAATAAAAGCGAATTAAAAAATTTCAAAACAAAAATTTATATTGACAGTGATAAGACTACAGAAGATTGCCACATCGAATATGAAATAAGTTTAAGAGCAAAAAAAGAAAGAAAAAAGGAAAATGAACTAGAAGAAGAATCTGAAAAAGCGGAACTAGAAATTTTTACAATAACAGAAACAAAAAAGAAAGGCACAGGGTATAAAAAAATGAACAAAGGTAACATAATAATATACAGTGGAGTATCAAAATTGCAAAATAGAAATTTGGCAAGCAGTTTTAGAAAGAATATTAAAAATAGAAATCAAAAGTACATTTGGAAGAAGAAAACCGATTATAACAGCATATGACCTAATGAAGACGACACTGTAAAAAAATAAAGAACAATCCTGGGATCAATTAATGCACATTACAGAAGAGTCAAAAGGAGAAATTATCATCGCTGGCAACAGAGACAACGAGTATAGAACTGTAATTTGGCTAAGAAATGATAATGGTAGAATATTGTTAGACTTTTGTACACTAAATAACATGATAATTACAAACTCGTTTTTTGAGCACAAAGAAATAAATATGCACACTAGAGAAAAATTCAGTCGCCATGAAAGATTAATTATTGACTACGTTTTAGTGGAAAGAAATAACAGACTAACAGTAATAGACACTAAAGTGAGAAGAGGTGCCAAAATAGGAAGCGATCATTACTGAGTGATAACAAAATTAAGAAGCCCGAATATGAATACAACAAGAAATGATGATACCAATAATGCAATAAAATTTGAAACCATAAATACTAATAAACTACGAAACCAAAACGTAACTGAAAAATACGCAAAACTAATGACAATGAAAATAGATAAGAAATACCATGGAGAAATGCGTAATAGAAGCAAAGCTATGGAAAATACAAAGATGCAAACAGCTAAGAGAAGAAAATGGATAGAATTTGGAGAAAAGATACAGAATATGAGTCAGGAAAACCAAAAACTATTTGATAAAATATTAAAATCGTGTAAAACAAAAAAACATATGAAAATAAACATATTAAAGGTGAAGATGGGCGATTAATAAGAGAAGATAAAGAAATCATACAAATATGGAAAGAATATTTTGAGAAACTGCTAAATAAAGACAACTGTACCCAACATTATCAAGATGAAATAAGAAAAATAGAAAATGACAATAAAAATACAGAAAACATAACCACACAAGAGTGTTGGAACAATAATACAAAATCTGAAGAATGGAAAATCACCAGGAAAAGATCAGATTACAAGAGAAATGGGAAAAGTCGGGAAACAGGCGTTATTACAGATAATCAATCAAGTATGGGTAGACGAAGAGATACCGGAAGATTGGAGCAGTGCCTTAATCGTACCTATACATAAGAAAGGGGATCGAAAAGACTGCAATAATTACCGTGGAATAACACTATTAAACACTGTAATAAAAATTCTAGAACAGTTAATTGAAATACCTACCTTGGTTTCATCGACTTGGAAAAGGCGTTTGATACAGAACCGCGGAAAACAATGTACAAAATACTAAAAAGTAGAGGGCTGCCTAGAAAAATTATTGGTCTAATCCAAAAAATATATAGAAACACAGAAAATTCAGTAATATTTAAAAATATTAAATTAAAATTAAAAATATGCAATCCGACCGTTTTATCCCAAAGGGAGGGTTAAGGCAAGGAGGAAGTTTAAGTCCGACACTGTTCAACATATACTTGAATGAAATAATAAAAGAGTGCGAGAAAGAAACAAATAAAACTTTGATTGGATATCAGAACTTAGAAAAAGTAGAGGTATCAAATGGGGCTTTCGCGGATGACATCGTAATAATAGCAAAATCAGAAAGAAATCTACGAGAAACAATGCAAATCTGGAATACAACGTTAAAGAAGTATAGTTTGGAGTTAAACAAAAGTAAAAGTAAAGTTATGTTAATTTGTAGCAAAGAAATAACATTAAATATTGAACAGAATTTAAGTACCTAGGAATTTACATAGAGAACAGTGGAAAAATAGAAAAAGAAATAAATAAAAGTATAGAGAACACAATGAAACTGTATTTAGACATGAAAAATGTATTTATCAACAAAAAAAATTAGCAGAAAGACCAAAATTAAAGTATACAAATCCATTTACAGACCGATACTAACTTTTGGATGTGAATCCTGGATCATCACAAATAGAAACAATAGTATAATAGAAACAGTCGAATTGAAATTTTTAAGACGAATTAAAGGTGTAACGAAGATGGACAGATTAAAAGGCGCTGATATTAGAAAAGACCTAGACGTAGAACACGCCTTTATTGAAAACAGATAACTTGCTTGGTGGGGTCATTTACAGAGAATGAACACCAATAGACAAGTTAAAAGAATCTGAGAAACAAGACCACAAGGAAAACGTAAAGAAGGGAGACCGAAACAAACATGGGACGATAACATAAAAATTATTACAAAGAAGATAAATAATTGATAATTCATATTTTTTCAGGGAGTCTTATCCTTATTTACTAACGTCCAATTGAAGTGATATATTTCTCAAATTAATAATAATAAAAATCTTTATTTAGTTTAATAAACTAAAAGGGACAATTTAGAAATTAAGGCTTCCAAGGCCGAGGCCATTGTTGAAACAAAAACGTCTTCCGGGATTAGACAGTGTCGAAAAGGTAACTGTAGTTGCTAACGTTTCGCAACCTATCGTAATAGGCTTCATCAGGGCGAGAAAGTTGAAACAAACAAAAGAAAGTCAGGTAATCAACTTGTTAACAAGCCAGATTTTAGACTAAATGAATTGGTTCGAAATAGAAGAGGGGGTGGGGTTAACGATGGGAATCTACAAAGGTGAAAGTTCAAAACCACGGTCGAGGTTGTAATTGTTCGGTTGCGTAATGATTTGAATACTTTCTCTGATTTTCATATTGAAAAAGAAAGAAGATGTGACAATCAAAGCGGAATCACTTGGAACCACGTTTAAACCTAACACAACGGTCTTGTTCCGAAATAGAACGACCAGTTTCACCCATGTACACTAAACCACATGAACAAGGAATACGATATACACCTTCAAAAGATAGAGTCATACACTTATCCTTAGAGGAAGGTAAAACTTGTGAGCTTTTGTTAGAAGATGTAAAAATAGGTTTAACGCCGTTTTTTGCCTGTTCGATCAGTAACCTTGTGAATGTAAGGTAGAAAGGGTGAAATTGTTTCTGAAATAATAGAAAAAATCTCTTTTAAATATTGAGGGCCAGGATGAGAGTGACGTTTAATGAGTTTTTAGATAACTTGTTCGTTATAAAAGTATTAGTTAGATGGCGCAAGTCCAAATTGAGATTCTCAGGTTGTCAAATAAAAAATGCTTAAAAAAACTAGATATTCAACAACAGACTTTTTGGACAGAATGATGGTGGGTTTGCAATACACTGTATAACCTAATTCATCGTTGTGTTTCAAGTTTCCAATAGGCCAAGAAATGGAAGACAATGATCTTCTTCAATTTCCATCGTGAACTTGTCAGCATGTTGATTATTGAGATAGTCAAAAAACGTATCTAAAGAAGGGCGAGGCTGGGACCAAATGATGAATGTATCATCAACATACCTAAACCATACTTTCGGTTTCAACTACGAAGTTTCCAAGGCAATGGTCTTAAAGGCTTCCATAAAAATGTGTGCGACAACAAGACCAGAAACCTGTTCGTTTAAGTTATTGTGGAATTGAATATTAGTGGACGAAAGAGCGATATCCATCCTAGATATTTACCTTGTTGAGATAATATTTGTTCGATAATTGCGAGAGAATCTTTGACGGGAACTTTTGTAAACAACCTTCATTGTTTTTGGTTACCTTTTTGATACGGTCCAATCCCGGAAGACGTTTTTGTTTCAACAATGAAAGAGAAAACTTTGTCACACTACTTGTCAGCTGTGCATAATTAATTTAAAATAAAATATTAAAAACATTTTCATAATAGCATGAAACTATCTATATACAAAGTACAAAAATAAACGGTCATGTGGCACACGTCAAGATATTGAAAAATTTATTGTTGCCTCAAATTTGTTATTTTTTATTGTCTCTTCTAGCTAGATAATCTCATCTAGGAGTACAATCTATGGAAATTACTTGGTAAAGGGTATGGAACTGAGCTGCTTTAAGCAAAGATTTTTTAATTAAAGTTCGTATGGGAAAATTAAATATTGCGAAAATTCTCCCAGAATAAATTTAGGAAGAAATGTTTTTATTATCCTATCAGTATTCAGTATTTTGCGAGGATTATTGCCTCTGGCCTCTTTTTTCGGAAGATATAGTTCCACAAGCTTAATCTCTTCTAGCACTCACTCGGTAAATGGTGGCAGACGTCACCAACGCACTCACAATTTTGTAGTTTGCTTCATACTCGTCCCTTTCGGAAAAAGGTTCCAGAGACAATAATTAATCCTGACAAAAACACTATATAATTTTTTGTGTACTAAGAAAAAACTAGGAAAATGGGAGACTATTTCTAACGTTATCTTCGTTATGGAGTAACTTGAAGAAGGTGCAAACCATATTTTAATTTTCTGTTTAAAATTTTAGTCGAAGAATAATAGTTATTTTACGATTTGAGTTTAAAAATCAGTTTTTACAACTGCATTCAAGTTCTCGACGATTTTTTACATAGTTACGAAAAAATAATTTCCAACAGCAAATTCTAGATTCTATCAAAAAAAGGCATACATTTATATTACACACAACTTTCTATTCCTTGCCTGAAAGTTGGGTATAATCAGAAAATAATTTTTCAAATGATATGATTTTGTGCTATAAAACAAATATAAGTTCTACACAAAAGGAAAATCAAAAAAAGAAGAATAAGATAAGAATCATTGATGTGGTTTTTGTTTTGGATAAAAGTAAGAAAAACAGTTTTTTTCAACTTGAAATTGATACAACTCGATCTTTTAAACAGTGTAATCCATAACATAAGAAAAAAGAAGAAAGAACGTAAACCGCTACAGATAAAAATAATCAATTCCAAGTTTTAAAGTTTATCGAAATGCTTAAAAGGTTGTAGCGGAAAAAATGAAATCTTTAAAAATTCAATCTAAAGAATTACAAAATAACGTCATTTTCATGAATAAAGAGTACACCTGACTAAGTCCAAGTGAAACCTTGAAATTTGGACCGTACGAGTTGCCACTTGTGATCGATATTGCAAAAATAATAGTTTAGTTAAACACTATAAAGTAAACTAAACAGCGTAGCACCTCGGTTTTTTAAAAAAAAACTTGGTCCCCAATTTATTCAGCGTAGAGTTAACATATTGAGCTGGGGTTTTCATTATTGTAATCTATGATGAGTTCCCCAGAGCGCTTTTTTAACTTTGACCCAGGTCATCATAGGTCATCAGGTGACATTCTGGAGTAATGTGAGATTTATGTGCAATTAAGCTTAAGCGCATTACCCCAAAAGTCCATCTGATGACCTATAATGACCTGGGTCAAACTTGAAAAAGCCCCCTAGGGAAATCATCAGAGAGCACAGTAGTGAAAACCCCATGTCAATATGTTGACTCTACGCCGAATAAATTATGGACCAAGTTTTTCAAAATGGCGATTTTGAGCAACGATAATGGCGCCATTTAGAAAAGCACGTGACTATGATGTGTAGAATTTTCATAAGAATCGATCACCATGGTGACAAACCATATTTGTATTAAAAGCCACAACTTGTTCAATAGATTTTACCAAGGCAATACACTGATCGATAACACAGTGGTTTGCCAAACTACAGTCCTTTCTTCATTACTTAATAGGATAGATATCACAAAATCGATTGAGCCAAAGTTTCACCAAATCAATTTCTGCACTTTTTAAAAGTTTGGCATACGTGATATTTAACTAATTAATTGAATTTTCGAGATTTTATTAATTAAAGAAGCAAAATAAAGGCTGGATCGCTGAAGAAAAGAGGAAAGTAAATCTAGTAGGGAAGCAAGTATTGGGAATACGGGAAGCTGAATAAAAGTCTGACAGAAAAATACCGAATTAACAAATAATGAAAGTAAAGGTGAAAATAAATATAATGAATGAGGAATAGGAAGAAAAACTAAAATCAACAGATCAGAAAAAGAAGAAAAAAGATTGAATGTTACAGGAAAGAAGAAAAACAAAAATCATACACGACGAGATGAAAAAATAAGAAAGAGATGGTAAAAGAATGAGTTAGGGTAATGAAAATGTGTTTTGGAGTTTTGGAGGAATTAAAAAAATGGTAACATATTGGAAAGTTTGGATTTAGTTGGAAGAAAACGATTGTGAAAAGAAGAGAAAAGTAATCATAGGATTATGTTTGGAAAATTTTCAGAGAAGAAGAGAAAATATATATTGGAGTTAAAAGAAGGTGAAGAAGCAAAGGAGTGTGATGACGGAACTATGGGAGAAATGCGTAATTAACCGTGTATAGAAAAGTGATGAAACTGTTCAAAAAACATGCTTGTTTGCATGTAGGGGAGAGAAAGTATTTTAATGTCAGAATGAGAATAGAAGGAGGAATGGGAATAAAATAAAGAAGTGAACGGAAATGCAAGAAAATTAATAAATGTTTATGAAGAGTGTACAATTTTGAACGGAAAATCGAAGGAAGGTATGTTAGGTGAAAGAATCAAGTTTGTAATGAAGGAATCTGAAGAGTTTAAGAACGTTGGAAGGTGGGTAGAACACATGATATTGGTATAATGAGAGGAAAGCACAGAGTAGATTAATGAAGGCTAGAGAGAAGTTGTAGAAGATGGAGTACGCTTTAGGACAAACGAAAAACAATAAAACGGTAGGTGAGGATGAAATAATATCCGAAATGATATAAGAATTGATTAGGGGAAATATGCATGCTTGCTTAACAGATGCTTAGTAGAAGGGGAAATTGCAGAGAAGTGAGAATGAGAGAGGTGATCTTCTATATAAGAAAGGAACACAAACACACATATTATTTAAAAGAATAGTACCGAGTATATTAGAGAGCAGGTTTGAATTTGAATCAACCTAGGAGCAAGTAGCCTTCAAGAGGGGAATAAAACATCGTCACACGTTCACACAAGTAATCAAAAAAAACAATAGAATACAATCTTCCACTAAGACTTTAATAGATTTTCGAAAAGTATTCGACACAGTAACCGAGTTAAAACCTAACGAATAACCTGGATAAGAGAGAAAATCATGGTAGAGGAGACTATATTAAGATCATGGACCTAGGGAGGGCATGTTCCTAGACACAAAGACAATTGGAGTGGAATTGAGACCTAATGGCGACCACATGGGGAAAAAAAGGAAGAATTGGGAGATACGATGATCTCAAAAGAACTGGTAATAGAAAGCCCAGAACAGGAAAGGGTGAAAAAAAATGAAAAAAATTGACAAATTTTTAAAAGGGATCCTAGAACATTTTGAATATGATTTAAAATAAAATTATTATTGCAGGACTTTTTAGGGTCTAAACTCAACTACGAAAAGGATAAATTAATAAATAAAAATAAAACAGTTGTAACTAAAAAACTTGGAAATCCTATTATTTTAAATAAAATTTACTTTTTTTTCAGAGCGATAAACTTATTTTGAATAAAATATTATTAAAATATCCACCGGAAATAGATGCTAGTCAGTTGCAAAAATATTAAAAGCGCATTGGAAATCTTATTTTTCGGAAAAACCAAGCTTGGAGCTGTGTAAGAGTTTGATTATGTTACGCGACTTCAACATCAGCGGAAAGATTAACATTATGGACATTCCAATCCTTACGACTATGCTTCAGTTTTGGAGAGTAAGTTTCTGCATGAAAGTTTAAAAAATTTGCTCAAATGTGGCATTTACAGCTTGCTTTTCAAAAATTTGAAAGAGGGCATAATAGTGGAAAAACGTCCAGTTATAATTTAAGGCCGTTGCTTTGGGAAGCAGGTTGTACGGTCAGCAATAAAGTATTAGAGTGTCTGGTATTGAGATTTGCTAAAAACAGAATTTTAACCACCGAGAACTACGTAATGGCTATGGTTAGACTGCACATGTCGCATGGTGAGTTCGCTCAATTTATTTACACTTATATTTGTAAGTTCTTATCTTACAGAAAGGCATCACAGCATCGATTCTAAGATGAAGAGCAACCCTCTCTCGTTAGAAGAAGTATTACTACTTCTATTTTCCAATATTTTGTAATCATATTTTTTTTTGCAGATGATCTTAATGACCATCTACTCATAACACGGTTTTCGTAAAGTTAAAGGCTAAACCAAAGAAGAATCACGCAGTCAGTTTAGATATAAAAAGCAATAACACACGTGTGTACATTATATGTATTTAATTAATTTATTTATTTCACTAATTTATTTTAACTGTAGCAGTAATAAACTACGTACTAACTGTGGTGTAAACAAATATCAAAATTTAAGTAGATACGCGGAACAGACTGATCTTAATATAATATAGAATTTATAGATTGTTTTGTCATAGAAAAAAAGCTCTTCGTGTAAATAAAATTTTAGTATTATTTGCATGCTGAGATAATTATTTATTAGTAACTATGTGCAATATATGATTTGTATGTATGTACAATTTTTTCCAAAATACTACTTACAATGTATGAATTTTTAAAAAATATATTTCTATAAAATCTTTTATTTAGTGATTAATAAAAGAAAATAAAAGGGTGTACCAAAGTACTATGGGGCAAGTTTTGTTGACTACGATGTCGGACAACCAAACAACTTAAAATAAAAAAGAAAAACTTAAAGACAAATTGTAACCTTAATTTAATGAAAATGAAGTAGAAACAGCAATGCTTAAAAAAAGTAACATGAAAAAAATAATAAAAATCATCAAAAAACATAATGTTTAATATAGAATTATAAAATAGATAATAAAATATCTCGATTGTAGATACCTAGAGACAAGTGGTAAGTGGCTGGTATTCAAGGTTACTAGTTAGTGATCCTACTTTTATTTATTTACTTTTACTCACACGTTCACACACACTTTCTCTCACCCTAATTTAGATATTTTGTTTTGTTGTTTATTGTTATGGAACTGATTCTTAGGCCACCCATCATAAACGATTGAATTGATTGATAGCACGACAAGCGTAGCTCTCCATAGTATTTTTTTGAAAGCAAATTAAAAAATTATAAAGACAATAAAAACGATATATTAGATGAGATTTATAAGTTGCACAAATGTCAACTTCGTAGCACTACTTTTTGATAGTCAATGTATTTTCTACGAAAAGTTTTTTTATACGTTTATACCAATTTCCGTAGCTCTCATTGTCGTACTACGTTTAAGGTTACGAAAAAATATGAAGATAGAAAATATTAAGCCGGATTACAATCTAGGCTTCTTCTTCTTCTGACACGGCGTCAGGTTTTCCCGACGTTGGCGATCACTTCGGCGAAGACAGTTCTGTTCTCTGCCTTTCTAAACAACTCTTCTGCACCCCGGATGTACGTCCATTCGCGAATGTTTCTTAGCCAAGACATCTGCTTCCTTCCTACTCCGCGGCGGCCCTCTATTTTTCCCTTCATTATAAGTTAAAGCAGCTGGTACTTCTCTCCCCTCAATACATGTTCCAGATAAGCTACTTTTCTGCATTTCACCCTATTCAGAAACTCACGATCAGTTCCTGCACTTTCCAAGACTCGTTTGTTTGTGATCCTCTCTACCCAGGATATTCGGAGCATTCTTCTTAGCAACCACATCTCAAAGGCCTCCAGACGGTTCATTGTGGTTACCTTAAGAGTCCATGCTTTCGCGCCATATAGCAGAACAGACCAAACGTAACATTTAACCATTCTTAGTCTTATTTTAAAATTTAAATTATTGTCACAGTATAGTGACCTCATTTTATTAAAAATGGCGCGAGCGGTCTTGATTCGGCATCTCACTTCTCTATCCGGCTCAAGATCCTCCGTGTTTAGGTTACCTAAATATTTAAATATTTTCACTCGCTCAATTTGTTCACCATCGAGACAGATCTTTGCATCTTCATGGTCTTGTCGGCTGATCACCATGAATTTAGTCTTGGAGATGTTGATATTTAGTCCTAGTTGGTCGCCTTCGTGTTTTATTTGGCATAGCAATAGCTGAAGATCTTTGAGAGATTTCGCCAGGACCACAGTATCAACCGCGTACTTAATTGTGCTAATGCGGACGCCGCCAATTTTGATTCCCAGATCAAGTTCATTTAGTGCTTTCTTAAATATCTTATCCGAATACAAATTAAACAGCAGTGGGGAGAGGACACATCCCTGCCTCACTCCTCTCTGGATCTTCTGTTCTGACGTTTTGTAGTGTTCAACTCTGACTTCTCCACGCTGGTACCAGTATAGGTTCTCTATTATTCTGACATCTTTTCCGTCTATGCCGGCCATTTGAAGCATTTCAACCATTCTGCCGTGTTTCACTCTGTCGAATGCTTTCTCGTAGACTATGAGCCTTCTCGTAGTCTATAAAGCATACAAACACGTCTCTACGCTGGTCTTGGCATTTTTGCATCAGTACATTGAAGCCAAACAACGCCTCGCGTGTTCCGAATGCATTCTCTGAACCTAAATTGTGAATCATCTGAATCTTGCTCGCATTTACTGCGAATACGAGCATGTATTATACGTAAGAAGGTCTTTAGTATATGATTCATAAGGCTGATTAGTCGATAGTCACTGCTTTTTGTAGGGTGCTGTTTTTTTGTAATAGGCACGAATATTGAAGTTAGCCACTCTTTAGGTATTTTCCTGGAGTCATATATGTTGTTGAACAAGTTCACCACGAGGTCGATATTATCTTCATTTATGATTTTTATCATTTCCATTGGTATCCCATCTGGTCCAGAAGATTTCCTGTTCTTTGCTATTTCTATGGCATGTTGTACTTCCGACTTCATTATGTTAGGCCCCTCAGGCCTATTATCGTCTGTCTCTAAATTCGGTCTGTTGTCTTTGAACAGTGTGGCCATATATGATTCCCACTCTTTTATTTTTTTCTCTTCTTGAAGAATATCTTGTTAGAGCTATCGAGTAGTGTCATAGGTATCCGCTTCTTATAAAGTCCGGCTATCTCCTTCACTTTTCTATGCGCACTGAATAGGTCGTTCTTCTCCATTAGTTCTTCCATTTCTTCGCATTTCTCTGCCATCCACTGTGTTTTTGCTGCTCGGATTTCTTTTCTTATTGTATTTTGAGTTCTTTATACTTTGTTATATCTTGTTTTACTAGTCGTCGCTTTTCCATGAGGTCCAATATCTCCTCTGTCATCCATTTCCTCTTTTTGATGCGGTTTGAAGTTTTCAGATGATGTGGGCCTGTGCTCAATAAGGTTTGCTTTGTTCGTTTGTATCAGCATCATCAGTATTTGGTTTAAATGGTGATTGAGGTCCAATATTACAGCTTCTCTTACTTTCTCATCTCGTAATTGCAAGGTATCAATGTTTCTTGTGAATGATTTCTTCTTAGTAGATTTTAGCCTCAGCTCCATGTCGGCCACGAGAGGATTATGGTCCGAGCCTATATCTGCCCCAGGATATGTTGAAATTCTTTTAACCGAGTTTCTAAATATTTTGTTTATTAGTAGATAGTCAATTGGTTCCTAGTTGATTCTGGGCTAATTTGATTGTCAGATTGCTACGTGTAAAGTCTCCGCTTAGGCAGTTTGAACCACCAGTTCCGATTCTTGGCAGAACTAATATAGTCTGTCTCCTCTTTCGTTGCCTTCTCCCAAGTCATAATCCCCTACTATGTTTTCTCGTCGCCCATGACCAATTTTTGCATTAAAATCTCCCATAACAAGGGTTATTTCATCGCCTTTTAGGGTGTTAAGGACTTTCTCAATTATACTGTAAAATATTTCCACTTCGTCATCATACTTTCTTTCCGAGGTGGGTGCGTACACCTGCAGGATGTTGACATTGAGAGACTGGCCCTATAACTGCACCAACATAATTCTGTCCGAGATGGGCACAAAGTTTTTCACATACTTGTCTATTTGTGGATCGATAGTAAAAGTGTTCCATGCTCTTGTAGACAAGTTCCCACGCCTAGCCATCTGAGTTCGCTGATGCCCATCATATTGATTCGCATTCTTTGCATTTCTTTGAGTGCATCGCCCAGCTTCCCAGCCTCAAACAGACTTCTAACATTCTACGTGCTTACACGGATTGTAGACTTCACTATTTTGAGCCGGGAGACTCTTCGCACCCCCTGCCCATTTAAGGGCTGCCCGGGACTAGGGGCCATTTGTATTTTGTTTCTCGCCATAGTGATTTTCTGGGAATGATATACCAGAGTGGTTTCCCGTTGCCTTCTCCGGTTTGTATTCAGCCGCCCCTACTTGGGGATCAAACGTTGTTTGTAGCCGCCCACTTTGGATCAGACGCTACTTTCATCATATCTGACTTAACAAAAAGTTTTAAGAAACAAATGCTACAAATATTTTAAATTTCGTAGCACCTTGCTTACATCTTCATAGCAATTTTTTGAAAATAGATACAACAGAAAATCAAAATATCTTAAATTTTTAAATCGATAAAATTTTTTATTTTTCCATTTGTTGTTTGTTATTTGGTAAAATAAAAGATTTTGTTAATTTTATTATTGTGGCACAATTTTTTATTTTAACATAGTTTATACGAGATTAACATTTCTGAAATAGTAAAAAATTAAATTGATTACGTGATAGGTAATTAATAAAACAACTTATCTAATTAAATGTTATCTGCGTTTCCCTCATACAAGTTAAATCAAAACAATCCCACAAATACAAAATCTTAACGCTAAATTAATAAGTTAAATAAACGCACAAAATGTCCAATCAATGAATTAAAAGCACATCAAAACTTAATATGCACGTAAATAGAGTTTATAATTTACATCATGAGGTTAAAAGCCTTTTTAAATTTGGAATTGTTCACATATTTACTTAAATGAAAAACATAAATACCTGACTGTGAACCAGGGCTAACTGAGATAAACCAGATGTAGTTATGGAGGAACTGACGACGATGGAAACAAAGACGAGAAGTCGGATCAAAATAATTCTTTTTAATAAAGCCAGAACCTGACACGTTGGTGCCATAAATTCTTTTAAATAAATCCTACTAAGTAAAAATTTAAGCTTATGGTACGGGAATTTTAAAACCGCAACATTGAGAAACTGCGTAAAGACTTAAAAGTTCCTAGCAAACTTTGAAGGTTATATTTTTCTGTCGTATGAAGGAATATAAATAATCGCCAGCTTGCCCAACGGGAAAAAACACCCCTAACTAACTTCAAACCTGAAATTTATTAATTCCCGATACCCATACGGACGTAACTAAATCAGCGTGAGCCGATTGTCGACTGACTTAAGACACTAATCATTGCACTCCTATAACCACTTGAGCACATACCTTCCACAAAACTTTCTAGATGATAAAATTTCGAACTACATTAAGAAAATTTACAATCAAAAAGATAAAATACACAAAAAAGTGAAGTTGATGAAATGATCGCGACTTGCAACGATGCAAGATAAGGAAATTAAACAAATATCACATACAATACCAACAAAAAAGAAATCCTAAAAAAGAAAGATGGAGGAATCCGCCCCATAGCAATTGGGAACAGTTTATGAAGACTAGTATCAAAACTTTGATGTACATCTGTTAAAGACGAGTTTGGAAGCTACCTCAGATCTTTACAATTGGGTTTCGTGACTAAAGGTGGTAGAGAAGTAGCCGTACACGCTACAAGAATATTCCTTAACACAAATAATTATAGTCAAAATGTAATTTTAAAGATAGACTTTAAAAATGGGTTTAACACCGTACACCGAGATGTCTTTCTCCAAGAAGTTCAAATCCGGACACCTAAAATATCCCACCTTTTTCTGGAGACAAAGTAATTCCATCCCAATGCGGTGTCCAGCAGGGGATTAGAGATCAATGCCAATAAATGCAAATTGTACTTCTGCAACCAGGAAGAATACAGAATGAAATGTATGGTAGGATCTCACTTTAACAAACTTTCTCCAAGAATCAATATTGTACAAGATTTAACATTACTTGGAGCTCCGATAGACGACTTATCAATAGATTCAGTACACTTGAAGAAAGAGAATGAATTGCAAGTGCTATTCGAACGACTCGTCAAATTGAAAAGTTCTTATATAGCCTATTACTTGTTGAGAAACTGTTTCGCTGTCCCGAAATTAACTTACCTATTACGAACTACACCTTTTTGCAAACGTAAGGAGTAAGGATCTTCTATGCAGTATGGATTTAATGTTTAAAACTATAAATGGAAAAACTATCATCTAAACAAGAGCCAACATTCAAGAGTTGTACTGCTAACAAGCAAGGGAGGATTTGGAATCAGGAAACCATTGGACAATGCAATGCCGGCTTTCCTTTCCTCAGTATATGCAACATCTCGACTTGTCAATATGATATTAGATCTTAATGATTCAGATTAGGCAAATATTTCACTTTGCGAGGAAGCAATTTAGGAATGGAATATTTTAAGTGACAATTTCAATGTATCTCCTGCTCCTTTCCTCCAAAAAAGTTGGGATAACATTTTAACTACTTTAATTCTATTAAATCAAAAATATGCCACAGAATATAAGAAAGCAATCCATTTAGCCCCCCAGAATCAAACTCTTGGCTTCCTTTACGATTAATAGGTACCCTCTTAGATAATAACTCCTTTCGTATCTCAATCGGTTTAAGACTTGGTTGTGAATTATGCACCGCCCACACTTGCATATGGGGAGAAAAAGTCGACTCTTTTGGCAGACATGGATTAAGTTGTTAAAAAAGCCTTAGACGGTACTCCACACACCAAGAGCTAAACAACATACTAAGCCGATCACTAACATCCGCAAAGATCCCTTGCCATTTAGAACCTGTTGGGATATCAAGGTCTCTAACAAGAAAACAAGTACTCTAATGTTATGAAGAGCGGATACATTTTGTTACCGTTTGCAATCAAAACGCTAGGACCATGGTGCGACGAAGCGATAGAATTTTTAAAGAAATTAGGAAACTTGCTTATGACCCAAAGAGGACAGCCATTTTCAATGACCTACTTCATACAAAGGATGGGAATAGCAATTCAGAGAGGAAATACCATATCAGTAATGAGAACTTTTCCCCCAAGCGAACCCTCTTCCCAGAAATTTTGTATATTTTAAAATAGTTTTAATTTTGACTCTAAATTTAATGTAACAAGAGTTTTTAATTGAAAGAATATAATATTTGTTAGGTAATAAACGATAGTTGCTCAAGATAAAAAATTAACGAAGTCAAAAACAAATAAATACAGATATAAGCAGGAGAACTGCAACTGTAAAATTATTGGTGAAATGATTACAGGAGCAACTTTGCCGACAGGTATGTAAAGCAGTTACATAGTCGATTATATTTTGACGCAAAATGAAGAATTAAAAAGTACTTAAACTTAAGCAAAATAACTATAATAATTCCAAGTTCAATTATTTGTTTAATAAATGGTAATAGAAAAATTAAAAATCAAATAAGGCAAGAAGTTTATTTGGGAAAAACCAATTTAAAAGATTACAGTTTTATAGAGAAAATGTTCAAGGTGGCAACACTGTCTTAACCGTTAGCGAAACGTTACACACAATCTACCGGTAACCGTTAAAGTTTCAATTTTGAATTTTACTGTTGCTATGAGTGCACGAATTTAAAACGTTTTTTTCGTCAAATTATTACAAAAATGAATACGTTGAAACGCGAAAAACAACTATCGAATTCGGATTTACGCGATCCAGTCAAAGTTTTCTGCAGACTTCGTCCGCTTCAAGACGAATGCGAATTGCCATCAATAAAACTGGTATCACCAACTACTTTAACAGTTTCTGGGGAATCTAAAACGAAGGTGACTCGTAGAAGTTGTAATTACGTATTCAGTCACGTATTCACATCATATTCGGGGCAGCGAGAAGTGTTCGAGCATGTCGCCTTATCATTATTAGAGGATTTGATAGTCGGCAAGAATGGATTGCTGTTTACTTACGGTGTAACCGGTTCAGGTAAAACCTATACTCTAACTGGAGATCAGTCTAGCCCGGGAATTATGCCTTCATGTATTCACACATTGTTCAACAGTATCGGGGATCGACAAGCACAAAAGTATTTGATTAAGTCGGATCGAATGAGCGGATTTGAGTTGCAGACTGAAAATGAAGCTTTGGAAGAGAGATTTCAAGAGACTAAATCAAACAAACGTGTTAGAACTATGAAAAGGTCGTTGGGGAAAGAATTATGTACTTAAACGACGGAACGCAGCTGAAGAATGTTAACACAGAAAATCTCTACGCAGTATTTGTAAGTTACACTGAAATATATAACAATGCCGTTTATGACCTTTTGGACGAATCGAACAGTAAGATTTTACAGGCGAAAATAATAAGGGAAGATTCTCAAAAAAATATGTACGTAAATGGGGTAGAGGAAGTTGAAGTGAAGTCTGCAGCTGAAGCTTTCGAATTGTTTTGCTTGGGGCAGAGGCGTAAACGCATGGCTCACACAATTTTAAATGCGGAATCTAGTCGTAGTCATTCCATTTTTAATATAAGGGTCGTGCAGATATTTGCGAACATGCAAGGTGGTGAAATACCATCGCAGACTTTGATGAAAGTGGGGCAGTTAAGTTTGGTAGATCTCGCTGGATCGGAACGATGCAATAGGACTAACAATACTGGTATTAGGCTTAAAGAAGCGAGTAGTATTAATAATTCTTTGATGACACTTCGTACGTGCTTGGAAGTTTTACGAGAAACTCAAAACACTGGCAGCAGTAAAATTATTCCGTACAGAGATAGTCGTTTAACTTTACTTTTTAAGAATTACTTTGAGGGAGATGGGCAAGTGAGAATGATTGTTTGTATCAATCCGTCCGAACAAGATTGCGAAGAGAATTTGCAGGTTTTGAAGTTCGCCGAGATTACGCAAGAAGTGCAGGTTACTAAGTCGGAACCACGTTATATGCATCAATTTAAGACACCGAACGCGAAGTCGACTCCAATGGACACGCCGAAGACTTCAAAAACAAAAAGTGTATCGTCGTTTTCGTTTGGTCCGAAAATACCATCAGTTAAATTGGATTTGGAAGATCCGGAGCAAAGTATTTCTGCAATAGAAAAAATAATCAAGACTTTGCAGGTGCGAAAGCAACGCGGGATTCCGTTCAGAAGGGAAAACGTTCACAAAGAGAAGCATTTAAGAAAGCGTCTTTTGGAAATCAACCAAGATAGCGTGTTGTCCAAGTCGGAAGTACGTAACTTGAAGGCGATGTTGAAGAAGGAGAAATTGCTGTCGCAAAATCTCAATGTTAAGGTTGCAGATTTGGAGATGGAAAATCACTCGATGCAGTCGAAAAATACTGAATTGCAAGGTGTGATTCGTACGCTGCAGCTGACTATTGACGAGAAGAATCTTAAGATCAATCAGAATTGTTTGGAGCAGGAGAAGAATAAGCAGAAATTGGTGATACAAACTGAAAAAATTGAACAAGGAGTTGGATGATAAGTTGCGCCAGCAACGGTATCAACTAGAGGTCGAGATGCAAGCTAAAGATTTGAAGTTGAAGAAAATGAAGGAGATTATCGAGGGCGATGTAATTACGCATCAACAACAGTACGTTTCCGAACCGAACCAACGATTCGTCGAAGATGAACCGAACGAGAACACTTTGCAACCGAATTATTCGAGCGTAACTACAACTAGAAGTACTTTGGTGAATCGTATGATTGTGAATAGGGGACGGATGAATTCTGGCGACGTTTGGCTCGAACACAATGCAGTTAAACCGATTCCTTTGACTACAGTTATGCAACCGTCGATGAAGAAGCGCAAGTCTGTCGATAAATTGAAGAAAGCGGCTGACGTTACGAATTCGAAACAAACCAAGTACTGTTTGATTGCGCAAGAAGCTGATGGTACGGGCGACGTCGAAACGAAATTGTATAAAGGTGATATTATACCGACTTGCGGGGGCGGTGCTCAAGTCGTTTTCAATGGTGTCGAACGTTTGCGCGAAGAATCGCCGACTAAGACACCCTTGACTCCCAGAAACAAGTAAATTAACGGTATCTTGGAGTAGGGGAGGATTTGAATAATGTACTTAGCTATTGCATATTGTTTACTACTGTGATAAGTAGCAACTAGAATACTTCGCATTTCCTTTATTAATTAAGAAGTAATATTTTTTTCTTCAGTATTTTAAATATCTTACATGCGTCTTATGTATCATATATATTATATTTTTACGTTATTAAACGTAGTTTAAAAATAGATCTTTTTTGTATAGATGGTTTTGTTAAATTTATACTTTGTACTGCAAATATAAATAAAAAGTTTAAGGCGGTTTTTGATTTTGTAACACATCTGATGTGTACATCAGGTACAATCTATACGCCGAACAGAAAGCGTTAAACCACGCCTTCATTTATCTAGGCCACTGCAGACTGAGGCCAGTTTACATAATATACAGATAAAATAATCAAAATTTGAAGCATTAAACCCAAAAATTAAGTCGGTTTTAAAACTCAACAATTCTATTCGAATTTAGTGGGAATTTGTAAGGAGTGTCTTTACAATTTCTATTCAGTATGTTACGATTCTATCGATTTAAAATATTTTTCAACGTTGTGGCAACAACTTTGATATTTCAAATGAGGCACTCTGTATATTATTATATTTTCAGATTCTACATTAAATTTGTGACGGATTTTATGGAAGTACTATGTACCAAAATTGATAGTTTCCGAGTTATTCAATATATTTTCTGAAAAAAATGACAGATGAGACGGCATTTTAAAAACCATATCTTTGCCATTTGTCAGCCTAGGGTAATGAAAAACTCGTATAACTCATCACTAAATATTCTTTTTGCAGAAAGTTTGATCAGATTTCATTCTCCTCGTACAGGGTGTTCATGAAACTCACTCGATCTTCCTTAAATTCAAGTCAGTATAAGTCACTCATCTGAAAGCTGGAGTAATTATCTTTCATATAATAATAGGGTTCCCTATACCCAAGTCATTATTTTGTGTTATTCACACCTTTATGAGTTTTGAAACATACGAGGTATGTTCATGTGGAGAGGAGCATCCTGTATTTTTCATTTGTCTCATGTAACGCGTTTTTGTGGTTTGTGGTTGTCATGAAAACAGATCAAAACAAAACAAATTGTAATTGAAATAGAATTAATTTACATATTGTAATATATATGTTCGAACACACTGCCATTCACCTCCAAACATTTATGAATTCTTTTCAACATACCATCATGAGTGGATTTTAATATGGTCGGTGGTGGTATTGACCTGAGCGCTTGAGTAACTCTCATTTGCATATCGTCCTTGCTGGTAATAGGATCTGCATATGCTATGTTTTTGACATGACCCCAAAGAAAATAATCCAATGGGGTCAAGTCGGAAAAACGAGCAGGCTAGCGGATCGGCCCTCTGTTGGCAATCCACCGATCCTCGAAAGTAACATCCAATAAATCGTCTACTGCTCTCAGTAGAGCATCTTGTTGGAACCAGGCACGGAGTTGATCGTTTTCTGGGAGTCGGTGAAGTGCTGGCAAAATTTCATTTTCCATTATTCCCAGGTAAGCTAGGTCGTTCAAGTTCTCGTCATAGAAACAAAAGCATAGGATACTTTTTCCTTTTATAGCACAAAACATTAAACTGCCACGTTCCTTGAAATCCTTGTTCACGGACCACATATGTGTGGATTTTCCTCTGCCTAAAAATGACTATTAAGTCGGTTGAACATACTATTCTTACAGAATTTGGCTTCATCACACCAAATAATGTCTCCACAGAATTTTGAATCTTCTTATGTCTCTACCAAAATTATTCGCAAAACTCAACTCAAAGATCTCCAGGATTCAAATGCTGAACATTGGTGTAGTCAAATGGCTTCCATTTATGTTTTGATAAAATCCTGTGAACACTTTTGAAAGACACTATCAAATTTACTTCTAGGTCGCGTAAAGATGCAGTTGGATAGGCACTAATAAAGAAAGCTAAAACCGATATTTCAGAAAAATTTTATGTCTAATTTTCCGTAAACGTCTAACGAACCATCATCGTGACACACCTTGTATAGTACATAGATATTTTAGCAAAGTTTCGCGTTAATTACTCTTTAATGGAGCAATGAGTACATAGACTATAAGAGATGTTTGTACTGCAAATAAATTATTTGACACGCTTTTTGATTTTGTAACGCATCTGAAGCTACTAATCAGATATAACCTATTCACCGAACAGAAAGAGTTGAGGTACGGCTTCTATTATTTAAACCGCTGCAAACTTAGACCAGTTTACATAAATTAATCAAAGTTTGAAGTATCAAACCCAAAAATTAAGTTGGTTTTAAAACTAAATAATTTTATTCAAATATGTAGAAGAAATTTGTAAGGAGTGTCTTTACTATTTCTATTCAGTGTGTAGCATCTCACCTCAATTGTATTTGGTTTTAATAAATAATATAAAAATAATTGTTTTTATATAATGATTATTTTTGACACTACAAACATCAAAACCAAAAACTCAAAACTTATCACTAAGCAACAATAATTTAAACTTTTGTATTGACACAGTTAGTTGACCAGCGTCTTTCCATATCCTACAATACTCCCCCCCTTAATAAGAATGGTATTCGACTAACTTTTTGGGAAACTTAACTCTTCTACCCAAACGTGTTTTGACAACATGTTCGTCCTGGATTTTGGAGTTACCCATTAAATCAGATTTTAGTATAGATGTTCGATGTCGTGGTTTTATATGTCAGAATAGATTCTGTATGAGGGTTTTCTTGATCAGATGAGACAAAAAAGGCCGGTTTCAACCTGTCTAAAGCAATTGAAACTGTTCTTTTACCTATTTCGATTTTGAAACAATTTTTATTTTTTCAATCACGCGAAATGGATCATCATATGGCGTGTTGAGCGAACTTTGTACAGAATCATCTCGGATGAAAACGTGTGTACAATCGGTGAGGTTTTTGTTTATGAAATTGCGGTTTCTGACGGTGATTGGAACTGGTTTAAGATTGTTGAGTGAATTTTTTAAATTCTGGATAAGTAAAGAAATATCGTCTTGTCCACGACTAGCCTCAAAGAATTCTCCGGGGAGTCTTAAAGAAGTTCCGTAAACCATTTCTGCTGAGCTGGTTCCTGAATCATCCTTGATTGGGTAGCGTAATCCCAATAAAACGCTAGGTAATATTTGTGTCCATTTATTTGCATCATGACATCTAAGTGCTCCTTTCATTGTGCGATGAAAACTGTGGATGATATGGTGATGTGCGAATTCTTGTGATGCCTAAGTAATTTTGTGAGAGAGGAGAAAAGTGAAGACTCAAACTAGCTTCCCCGATCTGAGGTTATTACCTAGGGAACACCTAAACGGGTAATCCAATTTTCGTATAAAGCGGACGCTACTGTATCTGCTTTACTATCGTGTAAAAGAATAGCTTCCGGCCATCTAGAAAACGATCAATGCACGTTGAACAATAGACATAACCATTCGACGGTTTTAACGAACCAACAAGGTCTATATGAATGTGACTGAATCGTAATTTAGGTAAGGCGAATCCATCAATAACATTTCTGTTGTGACCAGAAATTTTGGCTTTTTCACAATCAATACAGCCGCTTGCCCAACTTTGCACATCTGTGTTGAGGTTAAACCACACGAAGTGTTTGTTAATTAATTTCACCGTGGCTTTAGCTACGGGGTGTGCTAAATTGCGAAACTCATCAAAACTTTTTTTTTCTAAATTCAAGCGGTACGTACGGTCGCAAAACATTTGTCGATGTGTCACACATGATAGTTATCTCACTCCCTCTGGAACTTTGGTGGGCTTAAGCTTTAACGAAAATCCCAAAAGATTCAAATTTTTTAAAAAATTAACATTCTTTTGTGCTAGTGCTATTGTTTTGAAATCGATGAAGCCTGAGATTGAGATCATCTCAATGCGTGATAGTGTGTCAGCGACAAGATTATTTCTTCCAGACACATGTCTCAAATCACAAGAGAAATTGGCTTATGAAGTTCAGTTGACGCGTCTGCCTGGAAGAAGTTTCATCTGTCTTCTTTGAAAATCCATGTATTAACGGCTTGTGATCAGTAAAGATTGCAAAACGTCGTCCCTCTAACATAAATCTAAAATATTTGATTACACTATAAATAGCCAAAAGCTCTCGGTCGTACGTGCTATAACGTTTTTGGTAATTGATTCTACTTTATTTGGAAGAAGATAAATTCCTTCCTCAGTCACCCGATGTCCGAAAAACTTTACTTCCGTTTGTTTCCAGTCTATGGAACAATTCTCGCAAATGACACATGTGCTCCTCTTCTGAAGATGAAGTTACCAAAATATCATCTAGGTAAACAAAGCAGAACGGTAGGCCATTGAGAATTTCCATCATAAAACGTTGGAATGTTTGTGCCGCAGTGCATAGTCCGAATGTCATGCGAGTGAATTCATATAACCCAAAGGGGGTGATAATTGCTGTTTTTGGGATATCACATTCCTCAATTGGAATTTGGTGGTAAAAGCCCTCTGATAAGGTCAATTGAGAAAATGAGAGAAATCATGCAAGGAAATTTATCGGGGATGGTATTAGCATTTAATCTGCGATAGTCACCACAAGGACGCCATAATCACCATTTCGTTTTTTAACCATAAAGAGGACTGACCCAATTGCTTTTGAAAGGGTGGCAAATCCCCCGTTCTACCAAATAATCAAACTATATTTTGGCTGCAATCAGTTTTTGCAATCAGTCAAGTCCTGATGGATGGACCTTTCGTAGAAATATGGTGTGTGTCGTTGAGTGTAAGATTGGAGTTGTAAATGGGTGCTTGGTGATAACTGTTTTAAATTGTGCTAGTAACTTATTGAAATTCGCGTTACGGTACTGACCAGATACGGAATGCCTCCTTCGACGGCGCGGATAAAACCTGTTTTTGTTAAGTTGGTCGATATGTGACTACTAAGTTCCTATTTCGTAGATCTACCGATAAGGAAAAATGATGTAAGATATCTGCACTTATAATAGTAGGTCTTTCGACATCGGCACTACAAAAGACCAACTGAATTTTCGTCTCAGACCGAAATCCATTTCTAATGTTTTTCGTCCGTAAGTTTTGATTGGGGAATTATTAGCTGCATATAGAACGGAAAAAGAAGTATGATGAATTTTTTATCTAATTGGAGGAATCACGCAAACGTCAGTCCCGGAATCGATTAGAAACCTGAACTCAGACTTTTTATCGTGAATGAATTAGGCGAAACTCTTTAGGGTCTGTATCATTAGTCGCCCCGTCTAATGATGCGGGCCCAATCGTTTTCCTGATTATCTGGGTGATTACATGGTTTTTTGCATTTAAAAGCTTTATTTCCAAACTTTTCGTGATACCAACACCAACTCTTGAACCTAGGGGTTCTAGAACTCAATCTATTTCTTCTGAAAGATGAAGAACTCCTATTTCAAGTAGCCACTATTTGGTCCACTTTTAAAGACAGCTCAGCTAACTGTGTCTTAAGATTAGTTACACTGAGTTTTCTTTCTTCTGTTCGGCGACAAAGAGTTCGCGATCTTCTGTTATTTCTAAGATTTTGTCTGCTAGTAGTGTTAGTTTTGATAATTCTTCACTGGAAACCGAGAGCACGGCCTGCACTCTTGTAGGTTTAGGCCATAAAGACTTCAGAAAATCATCATCAAGTTTGCCGTGTGCCAGATAGTAAGAAAGGTGGACGTTTGTCTACCAATTCAAGTTTCTGTAGAAGTTTTTTACACTTTTTTTCTTCAGAGTCTGCGAATTGTTCAACAAAGCGGGTTAAGGGCTTGGTACATGTTCTCTTTTGGAGGTCTGAACACCAAATCGCTGGCAACAATGAACACGTCTGTTGTAATGTTACTATTAATAAACTGTGACTCTATTTGTGCGAACCACAACTCCATATTTGCTCTCCAAAAGGGTGGTGCCTTTACAGACTCTAGCAAGGTATTGCCGTTCCATTTAATGAAATTTGTTAAAACTTCAACGGTACTAACGTACAATATATTTTATTAAATGTCGGGGTCACCAATGTAGCGTCTCACATCAATTGTATTTGGTTTTAATAAATAATATACAAACAATTGTTTTATATACTAAGTGACACAGAAAGAAGAACACCCAGTAATAATGAATATTTTAAAAATTTTTTTTGGGAATATATTTGTTTATATTAAGATAAAAAACGATCAGTTTTTCAGCCATATTGCCCTAGCGGTTGTTTTATTAACCTCATTCAAAAACACTTACGATTAAGTAGCCCTAAAACAATGAATTAAGCATTTGTAAGTACAGTTGTCATTTAAGCGATTGAAATTGCATTTGAAAGAGCTTCTTTAATTCAATCACAATGCCTCCAATGCGAAAAGACGCCATAATTTTCGGCAATTAAGCGAGTTTGATAAGGGAGAATTGTGGGATTGCGTGAGGCTGGTTTGTCTATGAGAGATTTAGCCGCTAGACCACAACGGAGTTTAAACACTGTGGCAGTCTGTGTTCGGGCATGGAACCAAGAGGGCCGTACACGAAGAGCGAGAGGTACAGGACGTCGTCGAAGAACAACAGAACGCCAAGATCGCGGTCTTAGACTATTGGCTTTACGGGACCGCTTCTCTTCTACACGGGCGATTGCGGACCAGTGGTTTGAAGAACATGGAAGACCGATTGGGATGCGAACCGTTTATAGACGGATAAGAACCTTTGGGCTCTTTTCATACCATCCCCTTTTTGTGCTACCACTGACTCCAGAGCATCGACGTTATCGTCTAGCGTGGTTTAGAGAACGGGCAAATTGGGACCAAGAATGGAATTCAATTGTCTTTAGTGATGAATTCAGATTCTGTTTGGGTATGACGGTCGTGCAAGACGAGATCCCCAATTTTCTGTGAATAGGCATGTGCACCACACAATTGGAGTTCTTTCGCCCATCGAGCACGTCTGGGATATTATGGGAAGAAGATTACTCAATTTTACCTCACCCTGCACAAACTCTAGCGGCTTTGCAGCATCAGTTACAGATAGCATGTGATGAGATAGGGGAGGTCCGGCTACAGTGGCCATGCTGGTACAGTGGCCACTTCTTCGTAAAATATTAGTGAAATATCCGACAACACTGACATCTGGTTTGTGTGTATAGGTACCTTTAAGGATTATTTTCAACGATCGATGATTCAGTTGTTGCTAAGTATAGTAATGAAACACGTGAATTTTCTTTGTGTGCAGTCAATACTTATTATTTAATATACATTTAAAGTGTTCCCTGAATAAACTTAAAAGTTGTTTTTGTACTTTGCAGTTAATAGGTGTAAGTGTCATCCTTGAAGATATTATCTTCATACTCGAAAAGGTAAGAAATTTAATTTTAATATATTTTAGGTTACGATGTTTGATAAAGTGCGATTTGCGAACAGTGGCCACATTTTTAAGTATGCAGTGGCCACTGCTTTTCATATTTTAAACCAGTGGCCACTGCACACTAAAAAATGTGGCCACTGCTTTTAATATTTTTAAACCGATTGGCATATTATTATTGAAATTGTTAAACAAATATAGTTATAATCATCATAATGTTACTAGTCATTTATTATTATATCGTTATCGTTGTTAAATAGGTACCGGTTTCAATCGGTTTTATATTTGGTTGCGTCAGTTTTATATCAATTGTTAGTAGTAGGCAGGTATTAAGGGCATGTTCACATTACAGCTATATTTGTCTCTTTCAGAGGTTGCAGTAATGCCACGAAAAGGTTTAAAAATACTGGCATTGGAAAAACCAGTGAAGAGACCATGAAAAATGCAGTATATGCAGTTTTTGAAAGCGGGTTTTCTACCAAAAGAGCTGCCATTAATTTCAATATTCCTCGCACCACCCTACGAAGATATATAAAAAATGTAGGGAATCCAGAGAAAACATAAATTGGAATAATCCCAATTTAGAAGGTAGTCCACGCATGTGCCCAAATTATACAGTCCGAAAAATTTTTCTAGTGAAGAGGAGCAGCAATTGTGTAGATATCTGAAAACTATGGCTAATTTATTATCACGGTTTGACGCCCAAAAACTCCCGTAAATTGGCCTATGAGTTGGCAATTGCTAATAAAAAAAATATTCCGACACCTTGGAGCGAAAATCAAACTGCGGGAAAAGACTGGTTTACGGGATTTATCAAGAGGAACAAAGACATTGCTATAAGAACAGCGGAAGCAACTTCTCTGGGAAGGGCTATGGGCTTTAATAAACCAGTGGTTGATAAATTTTTCATGAACTTAAAGGGGCTTATAGAAAATATAAACTAAATGCCTGTCAAATCTACAACGTCGACGAAACAGCATTAACGACAGTGCAAAATCCCGGAAAGGTTTTAGCTGCTAAAGGCCAAAGGCAAGTGGGACAGATCACTTCAAGCGAAAGGGGTACACTCGTAACGATGGTGGGAGCTATAAACGCTATGGGCAATACCATTCCTCCATTACTAGTGTTTCCCCGCAAGTATTTCAAACACCATATGATCAAAAATTCGCCACCGGGAACTATTGGAGCGGCTTCTCCGTCCGGCTGGATTACATCCAATATCTTTGCAGAGTGGTTTAATCACTTCATCAATCATGCTAAACCATCTGCGGATGCTCCTGTACTTTTAATCATGGATAACCATGAAAGCCACATATCGCTGGCAGTTATAGAAAGGCTCGACAAAATCATGTGAAATTACTAACACTTCCGCCGCACACCAGCCATAAACTACAACCGTTGGATAAATGCGTGTATGGTCCTCTGAAAAATATTATAGCAACGCTTGTCAAACTTGGCTGCTTAATAATCCCGGGAAAAGGATTGTAATTTATGATATTGCTGAGCTTTTAGGGGTTGCATATCCACTGGCATTTTGTGCGAAGAACTGCATATCTGCTTTTAAAGAAACGGGCATTTTCCCTTCAATAATATGATATTCAGTGACGACGATTTTATGGCTTCAAAAGTAACTGACATTCCTGAGATGGACCCCCAACTTAAAACTAGTTTAGGAGAACCCCAACCTAACGCCAGTTTTGAAGAATTCCAACCAAGTACCAGTTGCGGAAAAACATGAAACCAGGTTTAAACACTCAAGAAAAAGAAGCTGTTTCAGAGGAGACTGTTGATTCTGACATTGAACCTGGACAGGACATAACAGTGCAAAAGGAAATGATTGAACAGAAGACACCGGAAAAGGAATTTATACCTCCAGAAATTGTACAGCCTTATCCAACAGTTAAAGAAAATAATAATACAAAGATTCCCCAGAAAAGGGAAAAAAATCGACGGAGGTATTGACGGATACTCCAATTTACGAAAGATTGAAATTTGAAAACTATAATAAAGCATCTAAGCTGAGAAAAACAACGCAGCTGAGGTTAAGCGCAAATGTTTAGACGAGAATAGACATCAATTAATTGTTAAAAAGCCCAAACTACGAGAGATTGTCGATGTATCGAGCTCTGAGGAAGATGATTTGAACTTATCTGATTTAACAGACTCCGATGATGTTGATTGGTTTGAAGAAACTGATGATATCGTAAAGGATTCTAAAGATCTAAGTGACATTAGCGCACAATCCTTTGTCTTAGTCAAGTTTCCTACAAAAAGACTTGCAAATATTACGTAGGCAAGGTGTTAAAGAAAATTAGTAATCAAGAGTATGAAATTAATTTTCTACGAAAGAAAGGAAATGCGTTCGTTTTCCCAATCGTTGAAGATGCAAGTATTGTTTTCCTTAAAGACATAGAATTGCACTTACCTGATCCAAATTTATCCGGAGGAACGGCCAGAACAAGCACGACTTACAAATTTGCCATTGATATGTCTTTGTACAATGTCAATTAATCTTTGAAAATCATTTAGTTGTATCTCTTTTTGCATTTAGTAATGTAATATCCACTTAAAATTATTATAGGTATTTTTAAAGCAATGGTTGTATATATTTATTTTGTTAATCCAATTTTCTTGTTAATTTCTAATTAGGGAACAGTGGCCACCCAACTCTTACAACATAGGGGCCACTGTACCCTACATGGAGAAGAATACAGTGGCCATTTTGTATATACTTACATAAACAAATTTTACTCAAAAATGACAGGAAATATTTGAGTTTTAGTAGTGAATAGTTAATATTGAAAGTGTTATGAATGATCCTAAGCAAATAGATATACAAAATTTATACAAGACTCAAAGTTTGAAGACAAAACATGAAAAGGTGGCCACTGTAGCCGGACCTCCCCTACCTCAAGAAGAAATCGATCACCTCATTAGAAGTATGCCCAGACGTGTTAATGAGTGCACAAGACATCGTGGTGGAGCAACACATTATTAAGTTTTTTGAAGAAGTTAACAGTTTAATTTTATCAAATTGTGATGGTTTACTAATCTAATTCGTATACACTAGTATACCAAAAATTGTTCAAATAAATTCATTATTAATGGGTGTTCTTCTTTCTGTCACTTAGTATATATTGATTGATGAAAGCCAAAAAAAAAACTTATCACTAGCAACAATAATTTAAACTTTTGTATCTACACAGCTGGCCAGTGTCTTTCCATACCCTACATAGTGTATAGTACTTAGATATTTTAGCAGTCTCGCGTTAATTACTCTTTAATTGAGCAATGAGTACATAGTCTATAAGAGATGCTTGTACTCCAAATAAATTATTTGAGACGCTTATTGATTTTGTAACGCTTCTGAAGCTACTAATCAGGTACAACCTATTCAGCGAACACAAAGAGTTAAGCCATGGCTTCTTTTATTTGAACCACTGCAAACCGAGGACAGTTTACTTAGTGAAGCGAAATTTGAAGCATCAAACCCAAAAATAAAGTTGGTTTTAAAACTAAATAATTTTATTCAAATGTAATAGGAATTTTTTAAGGAATATCTTTACTATGTATAATTAAGTAATAAATTGTAATAACTTTTATTCGATTAACATTTGCACATTTACGAGGATATATTGAAAAATTCTTAGCCTACTATAGAACCAAACAAAGTTTCAATGTCAAAATATTTTATTACTCAACATATTCTCCTCTTAATTGGATACATTTATTACAGCGAACCTGCAACGTCTCTAGACCTTTCAAAAAATGTTTTTCTTGCTCTGCAAACCAGACCTCCACAGCTTCTATTACCTCCTTGTTGGAAGAAAATGTACGACCTTTTTAAGCTTTTTTCAGTTGAGGAAAGAGATGATAGTCGGACGGAGCCAAATCGAGTGAATAAGGGGGGTGTTCTAGTAATTCAAACCCTAAATCACGAATTTTTGCATGGCAACATGAGATTTGTGTGCAGGGCGTTGTCCTGCAAAAACAAAACACCTTTGGATAGCTTTCCGCGTCTTTTCTCTTTAATATTTTCCCGTAGAGTGGTCAGTAATGTCGAATAGTAATCTCCAGTTATTGTTCTACCCTTATCCAAAAATCAATCATGATTACTCCATGGCAATCCCAAAAACTGAAGCAAGAACTTTTCCAGCAGATTTTGGACACGAAACTTCTTAGGTCTTGGAGAACCAGAGTGTCGCCATTCCATCGATTGTTGCTTTGTTTCTGGATCGTAGAAATGTACCCAAGTTTCATCCATAGTAACAATTCGGTTTAAGAAGTCTACATCGTTTTCAAATCGAGCACAGATCGAACGCGATGCTTCTACCCTTGCACGCTTTTGGTCAACATTCAAACATTTGGGGATCCATTTTGCAGCAATTTTCTCATGTCCAAATTGACGTGAACCATATGATAAACGCGTTCGTATGAAATATTCAGTGCTTCAGATATCCGTTTTAGCCCAATTCGACGGTCTGATAAAATCATGTCATGAACTGCATTGATATTTTCGGAGACTGACACAGAAACTGGCCTTCCCAATCACTCATCATCTTCAATGGAAAATTTACCTCTCTAGCAATTCTATATATAAACGAATGGTCAAGGAATAATCTAAAAAATCCTAAAATTGGCAATAATGTACCACTGCCATTAAATGTGAGACAAAATTTGTGATTGGTTCTTCTGCATTTTGAGTTATATTTCTTAACTTGATTGCTTCACTAAATTTGTTCTTCGACTTAAAAAAATGTTCAGTTAGAAGGTTAGTTTATTGACAACATTTGGGTAAAACATATTCTTCAGTGTTGAATTTAACTCGGCACCCATATTAACTCTTGCATAGCTGTTCCATTTATCTTCAGGAATTTTATATTGAATAATTGCAATTGGAATCTATCGAAGCATTCTTCTAAAGTCTCTAAAGAATTAGATTTGTATTCGGGAAATGAAATTCTACTTGCCGATTCTCTTGTCGGAAGTGTTGAGGTTTCTTCCAGTTGATTGGAACTCCTAGCCATTTGTAATACTGCCAATTATGTCACTAATTTAGTAAGTTGTTGCAGCTGGGCTTCCATTTTCTTTTGCACATTTTACCACTTTACCACAGTAATTTTACAATCAATCTTAATGAGCGACGTGCACCAACCGTCGTTTCGAATCAAAGTAAATAATATAACTAAAAAGTTCCCTATTAAACACTACAATTTAAATAAAACGCTTTAAAAGATCCAGTTTTTACCACGCCGGTCATACGGAAAGTAAGGTTGTGTTGGTGCACGTCTCTCATTGACATTTCAATGAACAGTGTTAAAGCGAATCCGTAGTTCCGGTAAAACACACCAGGAGCGGTGTTGCCAAATTCATTGAAAAGTTAAATTATGACAGATATTTTTGCAAAGTTTCACGTTAATTACTCTTTAATTGAGCAATAATTATATTAGACCAAAAGATGCTTGATTTTATAATGTACAGCAAAGTAAAAAATTGAGACGGTTTTTGATTTTGTATAACATATTCAGTAAACAGAAAGAGTTGAGCCACGCCTTCTTTTATTTAAACCACTGCAAACTGAGAGCAGTTTACATAATGAAGATACATTAATTGAAATTTGAAGCATTAATAATAGGAGTTACTGTCATACTGCGATACCGATGTAATGTAGCTTGAAGTTTATTTTCGCATTGTAATGCGAGGTGAACTGGCATTTTTTAAAGCTTAGTGCAAAATATCGTCAAAAGTATCAAATTCGTCTTCTTCGGGCACTTTTGAAACGATTTCGCTCACTTGGCGAAGCTCCGTAACCGCGGGAGACAAATCTTGTAAACGCCTTTTCTTTCCAGAGGAAGAAGTGCGTGATATAGACTGTTTGGAGACCTGTGGTGTGCAAGGTTGAGGTAAAATAGTTTGTAGTGACGACACAACCTGATAATTTATTGAGTTATTACTTTGTGTATTAATTTCTTTATTGATATGCGGATCACCTTCGAAATTTTCATTCTGAATTCCTTGGCTAGGTTGATAATCCTAGAAGTAAAGAAAGAAATAGCAAAGATTATATTTACTCTAACGAACTTCTTAGTATTAGCTTTTAAAACTTTTAATACCAGAGATACATGACTCTAACACTAAATTTAATTTTCAGGTTCCAGGAAATACAGAAGAGTGAAAAAAAAACTAGTTAGTTTGTTGAACTCTTTTTAAAAATGTGTCAAACAAACCATTGTCTTCAAGGTAAGCAACCTTGCATATATAACATCTAAAAGATGCTTTTGTTTTACCATACACTTTGACTAACAGGTAGTCATCTTCATTGATGACGACGTTTTTGCCTGAGGCCCTGTCAATACTTTCATCTAGATCAGGGGAATCTGAAGAGTCACTATCCTGCACTGAAAAGTCATCTTCATCTTCTGATGATAACTCCACACGCTTTCGGCTTTTCTTTGGCTGAACCTGTTTGAGGAACATGAGTTTTGGTCACTAGAAAGTGAAGTTTGGGGATTTAAGTTCTCATCGTCGTCGACAAAGTCCTCAACACTGACACTTTTGCCGGGTTTCACATTAACTTTGGTTCTTTTTTTCCTTATCATAGGAGTCTTAATTTGTCTCAGACTCTGAAGGAGCTCTTTGAAACTATTGTCAACAGCTTCATTGTTCTGAATGTTTTCGGGGTTCGGGATTCCCTCTTCATCAATAATTTGTGGAAGAATAGACAGCACTTTGTTCCTGTTTAGAGGCGCTATACCACACTTCTTAAAACCGGCGATCACATTTCCTTTCTTCAATGAATCACACAACTTTTTCAATAACGTTGGAAATTTATCCTTAGGAACAGTTGCTTCTGCTCTTCCAGGGCCCTTTTCCCACTCTTCGAGAATCTGTCGCCATGTTGATTTCAATGGCCGAAAAAATGCCACGTCCAGCGAGGTTGTGTCAGATGGGTAGAGTTAGCTGGGAGAAAAATAAAACTGATATCATTGTCTTTACACAACTTCACTGATTCAATTAATAAATGGGAAGACAAATTGTCCCCAATCAGACATTTTCGACCTGTTTGTTTTTTCAGGTATGCAACAGCAACTGTCAGTACCAAATCTTCAAAGCAAAAGGAATCGAACCAGCCAGACTTTGTTCGATTGTACCTGGCGTTTTTTGGCCACCCTCAGTCCAGCTTTGGTACAAGTGCAGTACCTTATACACAACGTAAGGGGGTAAAATAGTGCCATCAGCAGCGGCTGCAAACATCACAGACGTAGATGCCTTTGATGAGTTTATGATTCTTTCTGGATATTTTGTCCCTCTACGTGTGATGACCTTTCGTTTACCAGCGTCATCACTTAGATTAGTCTCATCATAGTTAATAATATTACATAAAGGCACGTCCTTTAATTCATTAGTCAGTTCATTGAAATAGTTGTTAATTGTTTCTGGGGTCACACCTGCTCTTGATCGTTTAATATTCTGACACATTGTCACGGCCAGTTGATCCTTATGCCGTTTTAAAAATGACTCAACAAAGTCACGGCCAGGGAGGTTATCTTTAAACCTCTTAACTTCTTTCCCTCTTAGGTCTAAGAAGTCTTTTACAAGAAGTCGTAGAGTTGTAGGGTCAATAGGATAGCCCCATTCGCCACATATCTGCAGCCTTTCAACAAACAGTTGTTCTTCTTCGAGAGATAAAGCTGTCTGACCACCATGATTCTTCATATTGAACCTCTTTTCAAGTGTCGATATATAACACTATAATGCAAACCATGTTTCTTAGCAGACCTCCGAAGGCTTAGTCCCTTCTGTATGTCAGAAAGTGAATTTTCGATTGTTTTTGGAACGTGCTTTTGTAGCCCCTCCAACCACTGGTTTGTATGTTCTTGGCATTTTACAGGATACTGAAACAAAACAGCTGTGTCAGTTAAGTGTCAAACATAAATATATATATATATATAACACACAACATGTATTTTATATAGTATTAATGATTTAGTATTAAATTTTTTTAGTGGTGAATAGAAACACTAAAAATTATGTGTTTCTATTCACCCCATAAATCCTGAAAACCTAACCTAAAAAATATGATTAAATTTTGAAATAATATTGTTAAAGTTAAAGCTTAAAGTAAGCCTCAATCTTTTATATGAATAATTATACTATGTTATGTACAACTATTTACTTTTCAGAACACTACGTATCCTGACTTACCTGGAAAGTTCAAAGTGGATCAAAAAACACAAGAATCGCATGGTAAAATACAAAAAGACAAACAAACAGGAACCAGTGTTGCCAACTAAACAAACCATCATTTCTCTTTCAGACTAAAGTGTAGCAACCTAAAAAAAATAATAGTTGCCACTATTTACCCATAGTTATGTAGGAAATAAATTATGTATTTAAAAATGAAGTTTTGTTTTTATTCACCCCACTGTTTCTATTCACCCCGTTTTACGGTACTCATGTTCTCTATAAAGTTCAACAAATTTCACTGTGTCTCGTTCAGACCACTTCATTGTAAACACATAAATTAATTAATTAAACCACGTGTTCGCTCAACTATTCAATCCACTGGCACAGATGTGTTTACACTAGGCGAGTTCAGGTACAAGTAGCGCGGATGGCAAATTTTAGCAAAGTGAGGGAAGGTTAGTGAGTAAGTAAATAGCCTAGAAAGCTATTCACTAACCTCGTTAGTCCGCTGGTACAAGTACTGGTGCTAATACTTGCCTACAAAGTTTACATTGGGTTAGTTGCTGTCTTGTAAGTTACTAGTACAAGTAACTAACCCATTTACTAACCCAATATAAACGCCGGTTTACGTGTAATTACCTACTCTTTAGTTGAGCAATATATACCTATATAGACTAACAGTTGCGTTTGTTTTTATAATGTATTGCAAAACGGTTTTTGATTTTGTAATGCATCCGAATTAGATATAGGTACAGGCAATCCATTGTAACTTAAGAAATCTCGCGCAGGAAAATGTAGCTGTTTATAGAATTTCAAGGCGTGACCAGACAATAGTACACTCCGGGCAGAAGTAGGTATTACTAGCATATAATACAAATTGGTGCAAGATAAATATTAATTATTACACCAATAATTTATTACTTTTCTGGTTAGTAGGTACACAATATACAAAAAATTCAAGCATTTTATTAACAAATTATGCTTTTACAATAATAATAATTAGGTAAATACAAATAAACAAATAAATACAATAATAAATAAAATAAATACAGAGCGATCTTTTATTTTGGATTTGAATACCTAAACTATAAATCATTAAGTTTATACTAATTTTGAACGAATAAAAAATAGAAATATTTAATGAACACAATTAAATTTGCGGCAATTCAGGGTAACAACGACGCAGTATTAGAATCGTCATCTGAGCTGCAACTGAACCCGAAATCATCACTATCAGTTTCAATTCCAACATTAATAATTAACGATTCTGTAACAAAGTCCATAAAAACTTCGTTTTCGTAATATTCGTCTTCCAGTTTCTTGACGTTAGCGCACACCTTGTTCCAATCTTCTACCGTAATGGAGGCAAATTTTTCTTCCGCTAATTTTTTCGCATCTTCTAACTTAAAAGTTACATTGTGGGATGCTACAAAATTTTTTACGGTAGCCCAAATCATCTCGATTGGGTTAAGTTCGGGGTGATAAGGGGTAATCTTAACACAGTATGACCAGCTGCCTGCATTATTGTGTCTATTTTGAATTTTTTAAGTTTGTTTTTGTTGTTTTTTATTAAAAAATAAAGTTCAGCTTTAGTCAAATCCAATGATGCGGGAATATCGTTTTGCGTTAACCAGTCAATCATCACTTGTTTTCTGCTGTTTGAATTGGGCGCTGGATTTATTTGGACATTATGGTATGGCGCGTTGTCAATCACTAACACCGATTTTTCTGGCAAATTTGGTATCAGCTTTTCGGTGAGCCATTTTTCGTAATTATTGAAATTCATCTCATGATGATAATCTCCTGATTTGGTTCCAGATTTAAAATTAATAGTGCATTCTTCACAAAACCATGACTATCCCTCCTGCATGCAACATAATTAATCGTTGTCCCTTAGAAATATTACCAAATAAACCATTTCTTGTTTTGTCGGTCCACGATTTTGAAACTGTATGGCTGCCATGGATGTAAGTTTCGTCCATGTAAATGATTGGTCGATTGTCATTGCGGTACATTTTAATTTTTTTTCAAAAAGCAATTCTTAAGTGTCTTATATCGGGCTTCTCTTGTAATAATTTTCGATTATTTTCAGCCGAAGAAAATTTAAACCCCATTTTTTAAATAATTTTGTGTAGTGAAGACCTGCCACCGACATAATCTAAATCTTCTTTTAATTTTTGTAACAAATTCTTAAGAGTTACCCGTTGGTTGTTTGTTTTATGGTAATTATAAATGATACGCCTAATGTGATGCAGTTCTGTTTCATGTATGTCAGTAATTGGAAATTTTTTCTTTCGCTTCCTTTTTGGAGATTTAAAAACATTGGCGTCCTCTTCAGCTTCAGGATCATTTGGTGCGTCATTCCCCTTCCTTGATAATTTTGTAAAGCATACTCTGTGAAACACCTGTAGCCGCTGATAAATGGCTTTTTAACTCAACCTCAGAAGCATCTATGATGTTCACTTCATTGTTGGCAATTTTTTAAAATATTGAAAAACTTTAAACACTACTTCGCGAGTTTGAGCACTAATAGCTTTTCCCTGTCCTAACTTTGACATTTTCTTAATTTAAAACTAAATATATAGACCTAGCTATGCAAGTAAACTGATAATGTTCAACTAATACTCATTTTTACCCGGTTGCGTAAAGCATAATCTTTAGTTAACAAAAGATATTAACAATTTGTTAGCCAATCAGAGGATTTAAGATTTAAATTTTAACCAATCAGAAAGACATTTACTTAACAATAGAATTAATTTTGTTTTTGTACATCCAAGCTTTTGTATTCTAAATTAGTCATTTTTAAAAGAAAGTTTTACATTCCAATGATATGAATTTTTGACCCGGAAGTGTAGTTATTAAATTAAAATTAGAAAGATAAAAGATAAAATGTTATATTTCACATTATAAAGGACGGTCATTATAATCATATAAAAATTTAAATTGAATAAATGAATGTGAAGCAATATTTTAAATATCTACGGTGTACCTACGCTGATATCTTATACCGCCAGTGTTTCATGCTGGAATAACCAACAGTTACGAAATCATTTTACCTTTGAGTGTACAACCGGGTCCCTACTCCAACACCTTACCTGCGCAACGTGCAACTTTTTCTACAGTTACAATGGATAGCGTTGTCCTTTGTAAGACAAGGATAATTAAAAGAGATGGTTTGTTCTACCAATCTAGGAGTTTTAAGAAGTACAACACAGTGTAAGAAACAACAATTCATAAAAATCACTAAAAATGTAGAATCCTCTATTTAGTTTTTGTTTCTTATGGGTTGTCTTACTGATCTAACTAACAGTTACTTCTTAAAATCCCTAGATTGGTAGAACAAACCATCTCTTTTTAATTATCCTTGTCTTACAAAGGACAACGCTATTGCCTGTACTAATCAGGTAGGTATAATTTATTCACTAAATAGTTAAAGGCACAGCTTTATTTATTTAGACGACTACTGCAGATTAAGGCCAGTTTACATAATGCAGATAAATTAATCGAAATTTGAAGCATTGAACCTAAATATCAAGTTGGTTTTCATACTAAACAATTTTTAATGTTCGTTTTGCCGACTTTTATTTACAGTCTAATATAGCTCAGTCAATGAATACAAATGGTCTTGCAAAAAGTCGAGAAGTTTTGAAACTTAGCACATACATTTTCTGTGGTTAGATCTTAGGTCCTTAATGGTCACCTAATTTTACGACACAACGGCGTGGCTTGATTTTGAAAAAATAGCGCATAAAATTAGAAAATTATCTTCCGTACCGTTTTACTATTTTTTTGTATGATCAATATTTACAGAAACACCAGCTGTCAAAGAGTTTTCTGACTTTCTAATTTAAAGACCCGACGGACTGACGCAATCTTCCGACATCTTTGCATATCTTTTATGACAAACAGATTGTACAAATCATATCTAAAAAATCCAAACAAAAAAAAATTGAGGTGCTGTTGTTACAGTTTGTTGTCGAAAACAAATTTATTTTAGAAAAATTTATAATCGTTTCGGTTCACAAATAGGACATGTAAATAATGCAGATCGTATCACAGATAGACTATAGTATCTGGTAGAAATATCGTTTGAACATGAAAAATATAAGGCACGCCAAGCTTGCATTTCCATTGCAAACAGCACACATTCTAGAGTATTTCAAACCTGGCATATGTTAACAAAATCATAATGGACCGGGACAACCCTTCAGGCACTCCATCAGCATCCACAACAAAAGAAAAACTGAAAAAAGTATCATACATATCCAACCGGATGCCTCGTCTGACTAGAACCACAATTCTTAGCCCGAACATGCAAACGCCACAAACGACAACAATGACATTGTACATTGTAAACTCACCACAGGAATTAACTTCGATTAATGCCGAAAAACCAAGGAAATGATAAAGAGCTACATACAACTAAACAACACAAGAAAAATACACATACCAGAGCGCACAACCGGTATATATTACGACACGTCCACAGCAAACGCATGACCCTTTGTCACCAAACCATTCAGACGGCAAGCCTTTGAGAGTCTACACCATAGCTATCACACCTTAAAATGGACAGAGCAAATGCACACATTGCCCAAACTTCCAACGTTTACATCGACTTAGGCGGACCACTACCGGTGTCGAACGGATACAGATACATTGTTATATGCGTATACCGTTTTCATGTTGATCAAAAGCCACCATTAGAAAATATTGAAACCGAAACCGTAGCACGAGCATTCTACGCCTATTGGATCGCAAGATTTGGTCACAGTGGCGGCTTGTCCATATGGTCATTTGGTCAATGACCTCCCAAAAATTTTGACAATATATAAAAAAATATTAATTATTACGTGTTTTATTAAAATAGGTAATTAAGTCGCAAGTCACAATACACTAACTTAAAATTTATAAGCCGTCGTTCGTAATTCATCCTCTTCAACCTTGGGCTGGCTGTGCGAATTGTCCTCATTGAATTAGATCTACCCGGAAAAACTCGAAAAACGTGCAGCGCCCGAATAAACGCGAACGTCCAAAGCAATAATCAACTTTGGGTCTGAGCCAGGTCCCAGGTTTACGTTGACTTCGTATAGGGTGTACAACTACGCTTGATTTTTGATTCGATTTTCGCGTGTTTTAAATCAATTTAAGAATTTATATTGATATGTCTTACTGTTGTTGTGTTGTTTTGTAAAAATACTATTTTTGATTCGCGTGTGCATGCGCTATAATAGAAAATGTCGGTAGTGCAGAAAATTAAACAACTAAAAAGTGCTAACAAACTTAATTTTACAAAATTAGTTGAGTTCAAGGCAAATTGTCGTCCTTTGCCAGAACTAAGTTTACGACAAACTAGCAAAGACAAAAATAAAGATGTTCATCGAATCTTTCGCAAGGTAATGTACGATTTAGCTAACTGGATATGTGGTTGTGAAGTATCAAATGTATTTTACTGTTTTGTTTGTTTATTATTTTCTAAAGATTCGTCAGACTCGCTATAGTTAAAATCCGGTGTAAGAGATTTAAAACATTTAAAAGAGGAAATAAAAA
Source organism: Abscondita cerata (assembly GCA_030710515.1). Lineage (NCBI taxonomy): Eukaryota > Metazoa > Arthropoda > Insecta > Coleoptera > Lampyridae > Abscondita > Abscondita cerata. Next base: position 515,679 of record JALBCR010004795.1, on the reverse strand, counting down.
AACATGCTTCGTCTGCAGAACACATGAAATGCTTGGTAAATTTTGCAACCGTAGGAAATGTTGATATTCGTACACAGCTAGACAATGCTTATAGAAAATCCCTTAGAGATTTTAATAAGAATGTTTCGAAAGATCGCTATATTTTGAACAAAATTGCAGATTGTATAAAATTTTGCGTTGCATTTGAGTTATTTATATTTTTTTAAGTATGTCTATTTTTTAAATTAATTTTGACCTCCCAATATGATTGACCACGAGCCGCCACTAGATTTGGAACACAATTACAAGTTACCACAGACCAAGAAAAACATTTCGAAGAAAGACTTTTCCAGCAGCTCGAAAACGTAACTAAATTCACGACAATATATAATCCCCAGGCGAACGACCTGGTAGAGATTGAAAGATTCCACCGCCAGCTGAAAGCAGCTTTAATATACCACAACACCAGCGATTGGTACGACGTGTTTCCCATTGTCTTGCTTAGAATAACAACAGCATGGAGAGAAGATCTGTTCGCCATGTCAGCTGAAATGGTGTACGGAGAAACGATTCCCAGACCCGCGTTTCTAAACGAACAACCAAATAAAGATACCAATAAATCCAGAAAACTATGTAGTACACCTACGACGTCACATAAAAACGCTCAAGCTGACAGCAACACACGATACGAACAAGAGTTTCGTATTTAAGCAGGTCAGCCAAGCAACGCAAGTTTTTCTGAGAAACTATACGACAAAAAGCCAGTGCAACGATCATACGTAGGACTGTTCACAGTTCAACAACCATTAGAAAGAGCTCATTTTTCTCTATATAAGAGATCCGTTTCCTTTTTAAGGTTTTTTGAGATAAGGTCTTAAAAATTAAGTAAAAAATCTAATTCATATACAAATATCTTGGATTATTAATTCTCTAACGAAAAGCCAATACATCCTACCACAAGTTTTGTCATACAATTAATAATATCAACTCAGGTCACACCTCGTGATGAATATAAAGTTCAAAAAATCTAGTTCTTTTTGTCTATTTCAGATACCTTATTTCAAAAAACCTAAAAAAAGTAAATGCATCTCCCTTATAGAGAAAGATGAGCTCTTTCTAATGGTTGTTAAACTAAAACGGTATCAGGCCTCCCACCTGAGATATCAGAGTTTAAACTTCAAAAAAATTTTTTTGTTAGATTGACTATAATGTATCTCTAAAAGTTTGCTATACTTAAGGATAAAATTTTCAAGGTTTGATTACATCTATGAAAGAAACATCCACAAGAAAAATTATCTCATTTAACACATTTCCATGAAATCTATACCTACTTGAAGTTTAGCTATTTTTGTCGCAACGACATTTTTATAAATATTTTATCAACTTTGAGCCCCAGGTGTGCTGGGTATAACTTGTATAACTACATACATTTAGGAGTTGTACCATTATAAAGTTGAACAGATACAGAAATTTTCAGAATAGCTCAGCCCTTTTATTTATTCCACAGTAGGATGTCTGTCAAACATGACAACATATATCATTGGACCCGATCAAGGATTTTACCGCTTTTTTCAAAGAACTCATGTCTATTTAAGTGGCTAAGAAACTTGAGTCAAATCAGAGATGGTCAACTGGGGACGATCTGTAAAACTATACCACTTGACATGGAATTACCCAATTATAAATAAAATTGAGGAGTTATGCGACGGTTTCCAAACCGAAAATTTGAACATCCCTATTTTTTAACTTTTTCCGATGAATTGGAGGTAGTACGTTTATAATGGAGCAAAGAAATATTGAAAAAAAAGAAAACTGAACAGACAGCTGGAAGGAGATGTCAAGGAAACCACGGGTTAGATTTTTATGAAACTTTGCATATGAGTCTTATAACAGCACAGATCCGATTCGATTTTGAGCATAATTTGTTGACCCAAAAAGGCAATTAACCTACATATAGATTTTCCCATTCTTAGACCCAACTTTCACATAAACTGTTTTTTGATTCGCTAAGTAATAACTGAGACATGACAATCACGTTACATTATAATTGTTTTAACAATTTCTCCAAGAACATGAATTATACAAAAACAGTCATGAAAGGAAAGTTGTTGGTTTTTTGCACCGTTTCTCTGTAATGTAATACTGAATGTCGTATTAATTATGTTTTTAATACATGTTCAATTTATTATGTTTTTGTAATGTTATTTCCATGCTCAAATATTATTTTTATAAACAATGTTAATGTGATGTACAACTAATATTAAATGAAATATTAAGCTTGTTACTTTGTTCAAATGTTACAAAACATTGTTTTAATGTTTCTTGTTTAGTGGAAAATCTTACACGCTGACGACAGAACGGGTAAAATCAACATTCACAGAAGAGCCACCTCATACGTCCTTACAAGGGACAAGCAAAGATATGAGAACCCGCTCAGGAAAAAGAATCCGCTACCCGGTACAATTCAAAGGGTGACTGCATCACTAGAATGGGGGTATGTGGGAACGGGATAAAACCCCAAACTCGTGTCACAGAGGTATGAAAAAGAGCAAAGCAGCCAGACAGGCATTTACACCGAGGACGACAAAGCCGAAGCTTGACACCTTGAAACAGCAATTCGAGCCCAACCACTCCAAGAATCAAGAGGACTATCGCCGCACCAACGCTATCCACCGCGAAGTTCACATATCTCAAACAACATCCGCCACACTTCTCCCAAAAAATTCACAGCCGAGATAAAAATATAAAATCCAGGAAAAGACGCCATCCCGAACAAAACCATCAAACTTCTCCCCAAAAAAGAAATCATATCAAGAAGTCATACCGAAACCTGGTAAAAACCACATGCTGCCCCTGAACTACAGACCTTTAGGCTTCTCCCAACTTTAAGCTAATTATTCGAAAAAATAATTCTTGCCAGATTACAAGGACAGGTCGACGATCTTCAACTAATCCTGCCAAAACAGTTTGATTTTGCAAAAGTTACTCTACCGTCCAGCAAAGCCTTCGCGTACTAGAGCAAATTACAGATGGCTTTAACCACCGCGAAGTCACCATATGCGTTTTTCGCGTCATCGCGAAAACACCTTCAGGGTTTTCCGGCAGCGATTGCCGGTATCCGCTCGTTCCTGCTACCGCGACTGCCTGAGCAAGCTGCTCCATCCGTTAGACCGGCAGCTGTTGTGTATTACCATTGAAGAAATTACAAAGCAATAACGGAACAAGGTTTTTCTGTTAACGCTCTAGCCATGTGTTGGAGGTAAACACAACTACGTCCAGCTTCTATCGCTTCTCAAGGCAGGATTTTTTGTCGATTCACAGATAAAGAATGTACAAGCCAATCTGTGAAGAATATCTGCTGCAGTGGCTTCTTTTTGCAATTACCGGATGCTAGTTCTTTTAGTAGCCATAGCATGAGGCTCTCTTCCGCCACATCTTATGGCCATTAATGATCTTTATTTAACAATATCTTCAATAGTATTAGTTATACAAACAAAAACAATTGTTGTAAATTTACCTTTACTAATTTCAAATACAAGTGTATGTTTGGTTGCCTATGAGGTTTAATTTTGAAAGTTTTTTTCTACGATTTCGACTTCGTCTCGAGCTGTAAGCTTTATGCATCGTGCAACAAGTATACACTTTTTGCACTAGTTACAAAATGTGATAAATAAATACTGATTACTGTATAAAATTTAATTTACTAATTCTGAGTAATTACAGAGAGTTTATCAACAATAGCATATTTAATTTAGCTAAACTATGTTATAAATTATTAGTATTTAGCTAAATGATCAGTGCGCCTGTGCTTGATTACTTAAAACTCAACCCTCAAGTGGAGCATCCACCAAATAATTCAGGTACATCCACGAAGTACATTCTACTGTCGCTATAATTAGCACAATGTGAAAGATTTGTAAATAAATTAATTACTAAAAACTAATCATCATCATCCTCTCGTCAATTCAGATATTAAATTTAACAAATGCGTTCGTTTACTGAGCACCAATTCTTGACTCAAAGATGGGCAACCTTCGATTTTATGATGTCTAGTGGCGTAATCAGCGATATGTTCCGCATTACATATCACATGAATGCCACAATCATAACCGTTCGATTGCTGCAAGCACATAGGTTCACTGAAACACCCATAATTGGATAATCCAAAGTAACGAAACAATTTTGAACTAAATTCGATCGCTTGCTGATGATTTGTTCCTCTGGAAGAATCAAAGTGAAACACCATACGTTCGGGGCTGGAATACACCAGCAAGCTCCAATGTGAGCCACCAGACACTTCTGTCTGTTCATTATCGTTAAGAGCAAAAAATATATATCTACAAAGATTTGACAATAAAGGTTCTAAAAACACCTTGATTTCAGTACTGGGCGAAAGTTTAATGCATTGCGTTACTTGTGGATGTACAAATACTAGCATCGGATTCTTTCGAAATCGTGAGATCTCGAGGTACTCGAAATAAAAGGATATAACGCTGTCGTTGAGCCAGCAAGGTCCACGCAGTAAATCAATGTCGGATACTCGTAAAAGGCTTTCGTGGTAACTCAAAATAACGGGATTGTTTGTCCGATGTGACATTTTGTGTATAAACTGAAAATTAAAAAAAATCAAAACATAACCTACAAATTCAATTTTACCTTACGATTTATCCCATATTTTCTGACATCGTAGTCTTAAGTAAACTTTAATGATTTATCAGTAAAAAGTGGTGTAATATTTGAAATACATTGGAGATAAAGAAAAAGAAAAATATATTTTCGGTAGGCAGCGTTCACCGGAAGAGCGTTTACGGTAAATCGTTAATTTACGTAATTTTGTAACCATTGGAACCGAGCTTTTTTTTTCAAATTTTACAGCTTTTTATAAAGTTTCTGCCGGAAAAACAATATTATTACTAAATAAATATTTTCAATAATTATAATAAGCTTAAAATTCAGCAATTGGTTCACTACATATACAGGGTGATTGCTTACAAATAAGGACGTTTAAAAGAAGTTACTGGGTTAACTCCTCATTTTATTTCTTTATAAAGGTGCTAATGACCATAACTCGTTTATGTAATTTTATTAAAGTTAGCCCAAATTTGCTTTCGATGGACCATGGATCCATGGGGGGAAGTTATGCATTCGTTTATTGTGAATGAATTGGGTCACAAACTAATTAAAATGAGTGGAGATCGTCTGGCAAGTGCATCCAAACAGTTTGGAATCCAACTAGGCAATGCTACGTGCATCTTGCAAATTGGTGAATTTTGTTTGAAATGTTAATAATCTTGCATAATGTGAATAAATCAAGTGTTTTCCTACAGTAAATACCATAAAGTGTAAATGCAGAACATGTAATATGCGAAGTTAAAACTGAAATTAGTCTTACATCATTTATTTAAAGAATTTGAGCAAATCTACTTTTCGAAAGATATGAAGGTAAGTTGTAAAGTCGTCAGAATTGAGACTTTCAAGACCGAAGTCATTATTGAAACAAAATACATCTTCCGAGGTTGGACCGTGTCAAAATGGTAACCGTAATTGTCAATGTATTGCTTACTATTGTAAAGGGCTTACGGTCAATGGTCTACCAACATTAATGGTAATGGCTAAACGGATAAAGAAAAATAGATGCTAGAGAGAAGATGATGATTTGAAATCACATGTTAAAGAGATTGGTTTATATTTTATAGCCAACCAGCATTAAACTTATACCTTAGAGTACCGATTTTAGTATGTATATGGTAGTTTTGATTTTCGGAAGTTTATCGACTCGTCTTCGACTCGTGCTAATTTTCGTTGCAAAAAAAATCCTCAATCCAGGAGATGAATTTCCCCAGAAAATCAAAACTACCACGAAATAGATTCGACAAGAAAATCTCATTTTAATAACTGGAATTTATCAAAATTATGGCAGTTCCTTTGAAAAATCACAATACCTAACTTTAACTAAATAAACTGATAAACACCAGCCGACATCTTGCCGAAAAGTTTTTAAATTCAGAATTGTAGGTTCGTCGGAAACCAAAAATTTCAACAGATAAATGGAATCCCTTCATTCTCGGTTTTCCAAAAAGAAAAGTAAAGAAATTGATCAAACAAATAAAAATTTAAATCCTGAAAATAAAGTCCGATCCAAAGCGTATGTATGGAAGCAGTTTCGAGAATTTTCTTAAGCTTAACAAAGTAACCACCGTTGAACAATAGCAGCATCTTTAAAAGACTAGGCTTATAACATGAAAAAAGTTGATGGCAGTGACTACAAGAAAACTGTAAGAAAAGTAATATCTCCTTCTTTTATTTCGCAACTCTCCTCCTCTTCCGTATAACTTTTTTCTGTTGCCCATAGTTTATTTTCCTTTCTTTTATTTCTTTAGAACTGTCTTGTAGCCGCTTACATCTCCTCTTATGTCCTCAAACCTGCTCAATATAAAATTACTGTTTTCACCAACTTGTTAAAAATCTGTCTTCCTTTTTCTATCTTGCGCCCAAAAACCCTTTCATCCATTCCCCACACTTTTCATTTTCCCCATTTGTATTATTTTTCCTTCTCTTCTCTTTTTCCTTTGAAATATCATTATCTCCTTCGTTCTTACATTGACGGGCCATTCTCCTTCATCAAAAATTTTTTACACATTTTATTATTTCTTTCATTTTTTTTCTTACCTAAACATTCTCCTTTCCTTCCCCTTGATTTTTCTCTCTCGCCTCCTTCAAGTTTCCTATATGCAAAACATATAGGGTTGAGTAGGCATCGCTCTTAACCATAATTTCATTTTGTTGATGTTAGCGAAGGCTGGGTTTATATTAATAAACAGTGCGACACTTTTCCCATTTTCGTCTCTAATTCTTTGTTAACTATATGTTTTAATATCTAGATGTTACTAATTGTTCTTTGTCTCTGTCTAAATCCCACTTGACAATTTCCTTTTACTCCTTTACCTTCTATTTTGCTCTATTTTAATTTTATAACCGACATTTATAATACTCACACCTGTATAATTTCTACTATCCTTTTCTTTCCTCCCTTGTATATTACATCGGGTAGATTATCGATTCCCTGCTGTTCTCTGAAAATCCGTCTCCTCTCCATGTTTTTCTAATTTTTTCTTCAGTATACTTCTACTACTCTTCCAGTATTTATTTTTCCTATGTCGTTTTCTTCTTCCTTCATTATTATTTCACCCTTCTTTTCTACAATAACTGTTTCTTCTCTATCCTACTACTTTCTTATACATCCAACTCCAGTGTACATTGCTTCCTTCAATTAAATGTCATTGTCTATTTTAAAGATATCGCAAAAATATTGGATTTACTGCTACGCTACTGTAGGTATTAGAATAATTTGCGTTCTACAATTTTCGTCCACCCAATCCAACGTTAAGGAGTGGTGTCGCAAGTGTGTCATGTGTGCATCAGGTAATGACCAAGTAAAGAAAAGGAAAATATCTATAAAGCAGTACAATGTCGGAAACCGAAGGGTAGCGAGATCGACACAGCAGGTCTGTTCCCCGAAAGTGATGCTGGAAACAAACACATTTTGCAGACGTGTTAGTCAAGAAGTTTTTTTGCCGTTTTAGAGTTTCCTTGGAATTACATTCAGACCAAGAGTAAAACTATGAATCAACTTTATTCCAAAACTTTGCTAACTGTTAGTGATCAAGAAGACCAGAACAACGCCTCTTCAGTTCCAATAAGATAAATAAATCGGACGATGGATAAATACCTAGCCAAGGTGTTGTTAAACATCAGAAAAATTTGAAAACGTTTTTTGTTGTAGATGTAGTTTTTATCTCGTTGTAAATCTATACAAGCTAAATACTTGTCTGCTTGGTGGTGAAATACGGTTGCCATGCGACTATCAATTTGGATGTATACCTAAAGAGAAAGTTGCAGGGGAAGATTATGCCAGCAAACTCCGAGAGAGGTTGGATGACATACATGATACTGTCTAAAAAAACCTCCAAACTGCGAGCAAAAGGATGATGGTACGGTACAACGTTCAAGTCCAAGAATCTGTATTCCAACCAGACGACTTAGGATGGTTATTCAACTTACAAAGAAAGCGTGGGTTGTCTCAGAAACTACAACAACAATAAAAAGGTCCATACTTATCGACGTCATTTACCGTATCCAAAAATCATGGAGGGAAAAACCGAAAATAGTAGATTGTGGCCGTCTATCCTTATATTTAGGTAACAACGGTACGACCACCAATCCCATTCAGACGAGAGTAATAACGAATAAAACACGAAACCAAGGATATAAAGGATACTTCCATGCATTTATGGCGAAGAACGAAGGTACGACCATGGCGAGGTTCGGAGTTACGACTGAGGTTCGCTTTTCAATGTACCAGAAGAGTAGAATTCCCTTGGGCATGTCTAAAAGAATTGCGGTTAATTTTAAGAAATTATTTAGACGAGAGGATGAGTTTCTCGACAACAACCTGACGTGGGTCAAACTTTGAAGTTGCGCGACGGAAGGCACTTCATCTACTACTTGGTTTAAAAGGAACGGTTTTACCAGAAACCCACCTTTAAGGACCTGTGAAATACTTTATAAGCTTTCAAGAAGGATAAGAAATTAGCAATACCTAAGCTTGGTTGTGGTATAGATCGACTGAACTGGAGGATTGTTCAAAACATGTTAGAAGTGGTTTTCCGGGGAACAGGGATAGATGTGTTGGTCTACAATTATTTATGGACAAAGGAGGATTGTTGACTGTTTTTTTTACCAGTAAGGAAAGCTCTTCTAAGACAAAATAGACTTAAGAAAGAGGTAGTGTTACGCCACTAGAGTGTCTAGAATAAGTTAGAATGATTCATGTTGTCGAACTTTTGTTCTCCTAAATATTCGATTATCTTCCAGAATATTATTCTACAACTATGAAAGTGTAGTCATGTAGTTTTTGAGACAGTTCTAAGTTGTCATTGAATGCGGATTGATATAAATTATAACGTAAAATATTGTGTGCATTTTTCCATATTATAAGAACTGTATAATATGTTGAATGAATAGTTTCTTAATAAGGTAATACGATCCGGCTGTGTTTATACCTCCTTGCGATTGTAAATGCGGAAAAAAACAAAATTTATGGCAAAGTACGACGGTACGACCATGGCGAGGTTCGACAAGACCTCTTCAATGTACCGAAAGAATATTCGTTTTGGCATGTCTAAAATAATTGCGGTTGTTTTTAAGTAATTGTGGGTCAAACTTTGAAGTTGCGGGATGGAAGGCGCTTCATCTACTACTTGGTTTCAAAGAAACTATTTTACTAGATACCTACCTACAAGGACATGTGGAATACTTTATGGGATTTCAAGAAGGACAAGATCAATAATACCAGGAAATTAGCAATACCTAAGCTCGGTTGTGGTTTAGGTCGACTGAACTGAAGGATTGTTCAAAACATGTTAGAAGTGTTTTTCCGGGGGAACAGGAGTAGATGTGGTGGTCTGCAATTATTTATGGGCAAAAAAGGATTGTAGACTGTTTCTTTTACCAGCAGGGAAAGCTGTTTTGGGACAGAACAATCCTAAGGAAGGGGTAGTGTTACGCCACTAGAATAGCTAGAATAAGTTAGAATGATTCGTGTTGTTGAACTTTTGTTCTCCCAAATACTTGATTATCTTTTAGAATATTAATCTACAACTATAAAAGCGTAGTCATGTAGTTGTTGAGGCTGTTCCAAGTTGTCATTGAATGCGAGTTGATATAAATTATAACGTGTATTTATCCGAATTATAAAAACTGTGCGTGTTGAATAAATAATACCTTAATAGTGTAATCAGATCCGACTGTGTTTACACCTCTTCACGATTGTGAATGTGGAAATCAAAACAAAGCGATAACATTACTTCTGCTTCCTTTTCTCTAGTCAAGTAGATGAACCAGCAGTGGCTTTAATTAAGATCGATTTCTTTACCTAAAAATTTTTGTTCTAAAAGAAACGGTGTAAAGAGACAATTTTTTTAAAGTGAATTTTAACAGTGAAAAAAATTAACCATTACCTACACAATTAGTTCTGTTTGCTGCATTGAAATTAATAAGACGTTGTTTACAGTAGGTAATGATACTAAATATGTGTAATTAAAAAGAATGTCGCCAAAGCCTTATTAAAATAATTTCCAAAAAAAACAAGTTGTAATTTATGTAAAATCCTTAGACAAATTACACCCGTGTAATTGATGATGATCGCGGTTTAAACTAGTTTAGTGTAGTTGAGTCCAGCTGTGACACAAAAAATCTATAATGTAGGATCATTAATAAGACGCATTTTATTCTGAATAAAGTTTCTTTAGATAATGAAAAATTGGCATATTTTATAAAACAGTGCAATTATCCGTTCCAATTCAATCCGCCTTTTTTTGTGAAAGTTATTAATTATTAATCCTTTTACATTTCTTGGAAATAAAAATTGAGATGAAACGAAATTGGAGAAAGTCTCAATATCGAGCGAAAAAAAAAAGAAACACGAAATGTAATTTATTGAGAACTAAGAAGAATCGCCCCAATTCGAAAGTGATTGAGAAATAATTCTGGACAAGATTTTTTCTTCTGAAAAATGTTTATACGGAGAGAAAGTCACTGTTGTAGGCGTTTTCCCACCTGTATTAGGAACGCATTTAACACCCACTAAAAAGGAAGTGAAATACGAAGTACGTGTAGTAAAAAAAAGAAAGAATCATACCAAACTTTGCATATTAATAAAGACAACTAACTGAGTAACGGGACAACGTTTTATAACTTGTTGATGATGTTGATATAATTTTGCGAAGAAAGTTGAATCAGTTTTAAGTTTCGTGAAGCGTTAAGACACCTTTAATTATTATTTTTGTTAATTTTTGTTGTTTCGAAAATATAGTTTTCACATAATGAGTTCGACTTCTTCATCGAACCGATAGAGCTGCGCGCCCATCTTTGTATAGCCTACATAAGCACACTTTTTCTTGTACTTAAGAACAACTGACGGTAGAAACCTCATTTCTCAGTCAACACATAGTGTATGCAATGGAAGAGGAAGACCATTCAGTTTGTTTCATTACAGAAGACCGGTAGTGAACGGCAATTTCTTTTAGTAAAAGCGCGTCCGGTGCTGTGCGTACGATTTTTTTGGAAAACATGTTGAAAACTGAGCGTACGAATTTTCTCATCGTGTCTTTTATCACGTAAAATTTGAAAAACGCTTGTTATTAAGGATTATTGCTTTTTTAAGTGAAACGATGATATCTGATCTCCTTCTTCTTCTTCTTCTCGTGCTAGTAAGTATATTTTTTGTAATTTGCGCAACCAGTGGAAGTGTCAGTGTGTTAAAACATTCTAGTCTAATAATTGTCTAGTCGCAGATAATATTACTAAATAGAGAAACACCGTTATGTTGTGAGACTGTGTTAATCACTCCAAGGAAATGGCACAAAAATACGCCCTTTACATCTTCGCGCGATTAATTATAACAACATTTTTTGTCAAACGTCTTTTTTTTATTTTGATCAACGTTAATGATTGTCGAAATTAAATTTCGAAACATTTAAGAAACGTTCATCGTCTTATTAATATGTGGGAACTTCACTGTAGTACCGTTGGATTAAGCTAAAGAGTCTGCAGTCTGGGTCGGTGGGTCTTAAGACTTCTTTCATTAATACATCACACTCTTTCATTCATCTGAGCCCAGGTGTTAAAATTATAAATATTCAAACCGGTGTTGTAGTAACGCTTCGGGCCTTTTCAACAATTTACTTATTACATTAAAAAAAAAGAAATTTTCACTTTTCTCCTTCTCTGGTAGTTAATAACAACACATCGAGTTATAGGTAATTGAAGTTCAATAAGTGATTTCTAATAGAAAAATATCTAAATTGGCATCGCACCGTGAAAGCAATAGTGAGGTGCACATGCACATCCCACTGACACACATAATTTATTTACATTAACATACAAGGCCAAGGATATTTGTATACTACGTGCTAACAATTTAACTATACCGAAGAAGTGTTGACTCATTTTAGTGGAAGACAAAATTGAGCTTATTCATAATTTTACGTGATTGATGAAAAACTTTCTCCGATTTTGTTATTGTTGCATAATGGTTCTATGCCGGATATGTTTTTCAAATTTACTGTGTGGGCGAAATGAAACATTGTGTATTATACGTTTTGTGAATGGGAAACGAGAATGTAGGACAAACATCGGACACTCAACATTAATCATCGCCTAAGATTGTATGTGTTTCATCTCATCATCAACAATTGTTTACTCGCACTTAGACTACAGTTAGTTCGTTTTGCTCACGAGGTTTATTGTTGTCTTTTGTTCAAGTTTTCACACCTGTTTGTAATGATTGTAGCCGAACACTTTGAATAGTTATCATTTGGATTATATTCATCTAATTCGAAAGCTTGCCGTTCAAAAATGGTTCTTCTTTCGAGACATTAAAAATGGAAATTAATAGAATCTATTTATAGATAACAGTCCGAATATTATTCAAAATTAGTAAGAACAATGAAGATTATTGCTCATTTTGCCTTTCATTCAAGACTTGTAGTGGTATAAATCAAAAATCAATATTAATTAATTTTAATCAAGAAATTATTCTATGATCACTACTTCACTTGTTTAACTCAAGAGGGATTGATATCTTGATGTAAGCGATCAGCCCCTGGTTGGTAGGTGTACAAACTCTTCGTCCCTTCATGCTGCATGCTGATACCTATTTCCTATAGTACCTATATGGGTCATCAACCATCGATCAGGGTCAGGATTCTTCATTTCCTCCTTCCTCTTTTTTTATTCGGGTTGAAAAATTTCTTGAGTGTTGTTGAGACCTGGTATTGTATTTTAGATTCTATTGATTAAAACGTATGCAAGTTCTTTTGGGCAAAGTCGAGTTTGATTGGCCGATTTGCTTCCTTGTTGCCTGTTATTCCCTCATACTGTATCTAGACAAGCTCAATTATATTCCGCCAGCTGCTTTAGAGATCGATGGCACAGGTGAAGTTTGTTGCAGATTTTTAATGCTGCCTGGTTGTCTGACATAATGTTTACTGTAAATAGTGAAATCTAATTAGCAGTTCTATCAGGAGAAAGGGTGGAAGAAGTTGAGCTTAAAACTCAATGTGATTTTGTTACCCAACCTTTATAGTACTGTCTTCTTCAGGGGATCTAAAAACTGGTGAGTAATGCAACTTTTATTGTGCATTTAAATTTCTTTTCAAATCTAGCGATCAGTATGGGGATAAATTACATCCGAATTGTACAAAATTTTAATTTTTGTTTTGAAACATTACACATATTAATATTATACAGGGTGAATTAGTCATTTTTTCAAAAACGTTAAGCCGTTAACTTTAAATTAACGAAATTTAATAACTTCAATCAAATATTATGTTACGGTTTATTTGTAAACAAACTAAAATAAATATATGGCAGTGCTAGATGACCTACCAGCAGCTCATCTTAGTCGGGAGTGGTCGTAGATTGATTAAAAATCGTTAGAAATAAAGGTCTCTACACCTCTCGAAAAATTTATAAGGCACCACCTAGGATTACGAATAAGAAATATCTAGAGCCACTAGGAACTCGTAGATACAGAAACAAACCGTACGTGAATAGAAATATGTATATTGTTATAGCGACTAGAATTCAATTAATCAGTGGCGGCTCGTGGTCAATCATACTGGGAGGTCAAAAATTAATTTAAAAATAGGCATATTACTTCAAAAAATATAAATAACTCAAATGCACCCCAAAATTTTATACAATCTACAATTTTGTTCAAAATATAGCGATTTTTCGAAACATTCTCATTAAAATCTCTAAGGGATTTTCTGTAAGCATTGTCTAGCTGTGTACGAATATCAACATTTCCTACGGTTGCAAAATTTACCGAGCATTTCATGTGTTCTGCAGACGAAACATGTTTTTTCTTTCCTCTTTTAAATGTTTTAAATCTCTAACACCGGATTTGGACTATAGCGAGTCTGACGAGTCTTTAGAAAATAATAAACAAACAAAACAGTAAAATACATTTGATACTTCACAACCACATATCCAGTTAGCTAAATCGTACATTACCTTGCGAAAGTTTCGATGAACATCTTTATTTTTGTCTTTGCTAGTCTGTCGTAAACTTAGTTCTGGCAAAGGACGACCATTTGCCTTGAACTCAACTAATTTTGTAAAATTAAGTTTGTTAGCACTTTTTAGTTGTTTAATTTTCTGCACTACCGACATTTTCTATTATAGCGCATGCACACGCGAATCAAAAATAGTATTTTACAAAACAACACAACAACAGTAAAACATATCAATATAAATTCTTAAATTGATTTAAACACGCGAAAATCGAATCAAAAATCGAGCGTCGTTGTTCACCCTATACGAAGTCGACTTAAACTGCGGGATCCGGCTCATGACCCAAAGTTGATTATTGTTTCGGACGTTCGCGTTTATTCGGGCGCTGCACGTTTTCGAGTTTTTCGGGTAGATCTAATTCAATGAGGACAATTCGCACCGCCAGCCCAAGGTTGAAGAGGATGAATTACGAAGCCGATAAATTTTAAGTTATTATACTTGCGACTTTTGCGAGTAAATTACCTATTTTAATAAAACACGTAATAAATAATATTTTTTTATATATTGTCAACATTTCTGGGAGGTCATTGACCAATTGACCATATGGACAAGCCGCCACTGCAATTAACACACAGAGAAACACATAGACACCACAACAGATAATATCAATTAGAATGAATAGCACATATAGTTGTCAAATAATAATAATTCACGAGAGCGAAGTAAAACACGAAAATAAATTCGAGGCACAAACGCTTCAAATAGGTTAGCGTATTTGGCAGTCGATAACACCGATGAATCCTTGCAAGTGATTCACGCGACATAATATTGTTCAAAAAGATATTTAACAACAATTATGGCGAGTACCAAACCTTAGCCAATTATTTAAATAGGTTCAAAGCGCACAAGATTAATTGGGTATCTACTTAAAAGATCTTTCAAGTTTACAAAGTTATTTATAAGCGCCCCAAAAAGGTAAGTTGTTAAACCCACGACCACGGTACATATACATAGGACGCGACCAAATTTATGAAAGACATGCATAAAAAATTAACTTATCTCGTATAACTAGGAAGTCTTCAGTGTTTGACAGTTAATCGGTAGAGATAACAGCTCTCGTATCCAAATCTAATATTTGAGTATTTAACGAAGAAAAGGAAAAGCCAAAATGGACTTCGATGATAACAGTTGCTGGCTGCTCACAAAGGATTAGACAAACGGCTTATCTTAAGTGGTGGCCTTGACCCGAAGAAGGTAGGTTGAATCCACTTCAATAGTTTATAATTTTTGGATTATTATCCTTGCCAGTATAACCATAATTAAATATCCATTGACTAATTAAAACGGAGTACGTCTGCAATGACCAGCAGAATAAGACAAAGGGTAAAACCCACAAACAAAAGACCAAAGACAAAAAAAAGGTGCCTGTAATTAAAAGAACCCGTAAGAACAAATATTTTATTAAAACAAAGGAAAGTAAAAAGGTACTTACACCGGAACCGTAATCGAAGATTTATTCCTAATTAGAATGAGGACAAATTATCGAAACTGGCAACTCCAAACAACCAAAATCCCTAAAACTGTTCAATGTAAGAATGCATATTCAGACGCATTAGTGTAAACACGGCGGCCTATACTGTAGAGAGAAAACGATCCATAAATCAATTATTTGCGAAATAACCCCGTCACAATTACTCAAAAAGGGTGGCAGTAATAAAAAAAATGGTCCCATTTCAAATTCTGAAGTTTTGGACATTCTGGAGCCATCTACTTGGGATCCCGACTTTTCCAAAAAATAATAATATCACGATTCGACTCTTTCTCTACGATTAACCGTTTTTGAAAAAAAGTCTCATTCACCCTGTACATGAGAAACTTGAGCGATTGTAAAATTTAACATGTATCGAAGTAACGAAACGTAGTCGAAACGTCGAGTAAAAAAAATCAAATGTACTTTTAATAGCTCTCCTTCGTCCGATCTTTCTCCAAATAAAAAGTCTCGCACAAGTGAGAAAAAAGCTGCTAATTATGATGCTTATTGTCTGTCTGGAGTGGTTCTTGGTAATCAGGTGTTTTATATCCATGTGAATGACGTGTTTTTGTACTTGGAAGAAGGCAGCATTATATTTGTCTTTTAGACCTTAGTCCCGCAAACCATTTTTGTGAGTCTTTGTATTCTTCTCTAATCGGGAAGCAGATTTTTTATTTGTAGTCAAAAACCACTTTTGTGTTTATCTGGTCACTCACTGCTGTAATGCTCATTAAAAGAGGGCCCAGGACGTTATTCAGATGTCCTTCCTTAAAATAGAATTCCTTGATTGATTAAATATTTTTACCGATTTTATATGAAAACTAGAAGATGCAAGATTCCGATCGTGAGATTATCAAAATCTGACTAGTTCCTTTTTCACCTCAAATACAAATTTAATTGCAAGTTTGGTGATATTAACGCATAACAATACACTCCCATTAACCTTTGAGAGCATTCAAAAATGTGTAGATTTTTTGATTATTCATGCTAACTAAGCGTTCGCTTAAAGTTTGTGAATGCTAGTAGACTATTATTCGAACGACAGCATGAGTCTGTAGCACTACGCTTGAATTCAAAGCCCAAAATATACGTTATTATTTCTTTAAGGAGAAGGGTTAAAAATATTAAGTTATTGTTTTCCTCTTAAACAGTCGTCAAATCGATATAAAGTAATTAGATAATTATATCAAATTTAGTCAAATTTACTCCTTTTAAATCTAAATAAGCACGAATTTAATTTTTTTAAAAAATAATTGTTTTTTTATTTTCGTAGCGAAACTACAGTTTTTATTTACTCTAAATCTTATAATTAAAATGGGGATATATACGACGACGGCTTACTATACGTTGTAATGAATCAACAAAATTATTTTGTCTGGAATCTTAACCCAAAAGAGGTCTTAACCCATACAAACTTTTCTTTTTTTAGAATATTTAGAAAAAGTAGGATATTTTGACATATTTTGATTCAACTAACATACAAAATTAGCAATTCAATCGGTTGTTGTTAATACCTGCCGTCTATAGAATATTTATATTTTCCTATATACTAAAACACAAAATTTGTGTGTTTGTTTGTTAGGTTCTTTATAAACTTTGTAGGTTGTAGGCCAAAAATAAGTATATAATTGGAATCAGCATTGAACTGCAGGGTAGAATGGGGGCATTCGGAGAAGGGAAGTCCACCAGGGGACTTGGAATCAGCATTGAATTACGAGGATGAATGACGGATTTGGGGGGGCACTAAGAGGCTTGGGCTCATGTAGTAATTTTTTTTTACTATTTATGCAATAGGGCGGGGTTTTCAACTAGTTCTATATACTGAAATCCAAAATTTCTGCGTTTGTTTGTTCGTTTGTTTGTTAGATCTTTATAGATCCAGACTCCTGTAGATTTTAGACCAAAACTAACAATGTAATTGGAATAAGCATTAAATTGTGGAAGAGAATGGGGAGGTTCGGGGAAGGGCGGGTCCACCAGAGGAGCTTGGGCTCATATAGTGGAATTTTTTTTACATAAGTTATATTTCTATATATATTTGGCATTGAATTGCGGTGTAGAATAGGAGGGTCCGGAGAGGGATGTCTACCAGAGGGACTTGGGCTCATGTAGTGGAATCTTTTTATTACCATCCGTGGGACAGGATGGGGCTTTTAACTACTCTACTAAATTTCTTAATAATGAAAGTATTAGTAGAGTATAATTAAAAAATATTGATGATCAAAGTAATAATAAAATTATATGAGTTACTAAAAAAAACAAAAACACATAAATATATAATCTAACAAATGAATAAAGAAAAAGAAAATAACAAAAACTGTAACCGAACACGTATTTCAATGCTGTAATCATGAGACAGCTGGATACTAAATGAGAAAGTACAAATTATCTTTGTATGACGCATTGTTTCTTATTGCGACATCATACTTTAATAAAAAATGTAGATAATTAAATTAAGCATTTGGTAGTAACATTAAAAATATACCGCTCCATTTAAGAAAATCTTTCCAAATTTGAAATTCTCCTTTTAGTTTCTGTAAAATATATATAATTTGGTTTTTCTAGAAGAAGTCAAAAATACATTCTTTTTAAATTAGTAGGTAATTTATGTCAGAAGGTGTGACACAAATCTTCTCTTTTATTATTAAAGTGCATTTACAGTATGATATCAATAATGTATGCAATCATATACAGGGCGTTCTACTTGATAAAATAAGGTTAGGAAATCTTAAGCAAAATTCTACAACCTTAATATTGCAGTAAGTACTTTTAAAATGTGAAGGAGGGGTTTTGATGTAATTTTTATTAAAACTATTTGGTGATATTTTTAAATCCTGTTGAATTATAAAGGAAAGACTCTCGCTTGGCGCACATTATATAGAAAAAAATAATAGAATATAAGAAAAAGAAATACTAAGGATAATTGAAAAAAAAATTGCTATCATTAAAATCAGGATAGCCATGACGATTTCCAATTTCGACGTCGATGACGAACGAATTGATAGTAACTCTTCCATTTTGTGGTGTTGAACCGCGATCTCATGAACAAACGCATGGATCAACAAAAAAAATTAATACCGTAGTTGTGTTTATTGCTGTTCTCCTGCCAAGGAAAACCGCGTTCGGTTTCATTAGTTTTTTTTTGTCATTAATTGAAAATGTAAGGTAGTTTTTTTATGCAAACTGAAATCGTATTTGTTTGGGTTTTCTGAAATGAAACCCCAGAACATTTTTGTCAACAAAATAAATTACCTCGTACTCAAGTTTGGTTTAAACTTTAATTTGCCTTTTTGCCGAGTAATATTTTGAAAATTTGACAAGCACGATTGATTATAAGGTATTCAATTGCCGTTAAAGGAAAAGTCAGAACGGATGCTCTTCAGCTACAATTCCTTTTAGTCCACTTCAAAAGATAACTAAAAAATTTCTTTGAAAAGAAAGGTAAACTCAACAATTTTGGGACTATGGCTCTCAAATTCTAAAACGCAAAACGAACAAGCCTTTAATCTTAGTTGAACGCATAGAAAATAAAATTACTGGTGGTGACATCCTGGGTGCTATTTAAATCTACTTACTAAATTTAGTCTTCAGTCCTAAGCTACACTAAAAGAAAAACTTCTAAGCCTTGTTTCGCCCCGACTCCTGTTGAAAACGCCGAATGCCTAACTTATTTACCTAAAGAAAATCTTTAACGGTTCTGCTGCTGGTATTGATAAGCTATCTGCGCTACATCTGAAAGATCTAACTCTTGGAGATTCTAGAAAATGTCTAATCCAATCAATTAACGAAGGGGTAAGTGAAGACCTCCGCGTATTTTTTTTAGTGCATTCCTTATAGCTTTAACAAACAAAAATTGGTATAAAACCGACTACTATTGGAAATACATTTAGACATTTTGTAGACAAACTATCATATGCAAAAATTAGAGAACCAATGAGTAAAATATTTCAACCTGGGCTTTGGAACAAAACAGGTATGTGAAGTAAAAATCCACTCGGTACGTTCATATGCCAAGCTGAATACTACTTCCCGGAAAGTCATCTTAAAAATTGACTACAAAAACGCTTTCAATCGTATCGAAAAGGATACATTATTACATTCAATCAAGTCAAAAATTACTGAACTCTACCTTTAAATTTGGCATGACTATATTTAATTAACAAATTGATTTTTTATCAACTTATCAGAGTAAGATTACCAACAAGGAGATCCTGCTGGCCCCTAGTGTTCTGTCTACAAATCAATGACAGAAGTGAGGTAAATGAATTCTACCTCGATGATGGAATACTTAGAGATATACCATTGATTCATCAATACAAAAGGATTGGGATACCAAATCAGAAAACATACGTACATTTATTGATAACATTAATTTTCGGATGGTTATGGCTTTCCATTGATGTAGAGGTGGTTTTCACTCTGCAAAACAAAGTCTAAATCATCTTCCAAAATGAGAATTTATAAAGATAATATTACTGGCGACGAAATGTTTTCGGACACCTATAAACTAAAACTAATCGACGACGTACTTTATGAAGTGTATGGAAAATTAATTCAGGGAAAATAAGAGAAGCATCGATTGATGGATTTAATCCATCAGCGAAAGAAGCCGATGAAGGTACCGATGGTAAAATTTGGCATTGATATTGTATTAAAAACTATTTTGCAAACTATGTTAAGAAGACACTTGGTTGGGTTGAAAAATTGTTACTTCATTCTGGTCATACTTCTAGAGACGACATTATTCACCTTTCATTATGGTCAACCAAATTTCTTTCATTTTTGGAATTTCCAGAAATTTTGCGAAATGGAGTGTGAGGATTATTCCGCGGTCTAAAGGAAAGTCTCTTATTTGGAACGCTACTTGTGTACATACGCTTGCTCCAAAGTATTTTCTTACAACACACAAATCCGCTGGTTTCGCTTTTGATGCAGCCGTTACGATGGGGCGAAATAAATATAAAAACATTATCGACAATTTTCAATTTGTGTCATTTGCTGTAGAGACTATAAGTCCTTTGTCCAATGAAGCTAAGAAATTTGCCTTCATAATAGACCATCCACCTTCCAGTTTCTTCGGTGGCAATCGGTCTTTATCTTTCTTTGATCAACGAATAAGTATAGCCATTCAGAGAAGAAATATCAACAGCCTTCTAGGAACGTTACCTGTTATTTCCTCATTGGAAGAAATATTCTACATTTTTTATTATTAAATTACTTTTACTTTTAACATTATTTAACATATATGATCTCATCCCTGTCTTTTTCTTGCAAAACTGCATTTCTGTGCTGTCCACGCCGTTACTACACATATTTAATATCAAATTTGCTCGAATTGTTCCCGTTCATAAAAAAGAGACAGATCCGATGTGCTTAACTATCGTCCTATTGCGCTTCTCTGTAACTTCTCAAAACTTTTCGAATTTTGCTTACATAACCACATCGCTTCTAGAATCACGAAAAACCTTCACAGCTGTCAACACAACTTTATTAGAGGGCGTTCTACAATTACCAATTTCTAGCTGAATCCTTGGATTATGGTTTCTAAGACGACGACGTGTACACCAATTTTAGTAAGGTTTTCGATCGGCTGAACCATGAGATCCTCATTTTGAAGCTTCACGCTTTTGATTTGAGTAACAACTTAGTACAATTACTCAAGAGTTACCTATGTGGTAGAACCCAATCTGTTGAGCTGCTCGGCTTCCGGTTGCGTGTCTCAAGTGTTCCTTCGGGTGTCTCTGTCCTTTGGTTTGCACATTAGATCTAATGTTTCCTCTTTACATAAAACTCTTGGTTTTATTATTAGACATTCTAGAGATTCTTTAAGCGCTGACTTACTTCTTTTACTGTACAGGGTCCTCATTCGAACTCGGCTAGAGTACCTATGCCTCGGTAAAATGGAACCATACGTATCAGGTTCATATCCACGCTCTGGAGAACATTCAGCGCAAATTCGTAAAATTTATAGTTTATTACATTGATGGGGTTTACCCTCCTAGAGGTTTTCCGCAATCTGATCTTTTGGTCCTGCCACCTCTTTTCTTCTCTTTCTTATTCACTATCTTGTTGATTGTCCTGAATTGTTGGCTAAAATTATCTTTGTCCGTTCTTCGACCTGGGTCTCGTTATCCTACCACTTTCTACCTACTCACCCTCGTTTAACATTACTACTTATGAATTATATCTGCATCATAGTATTTGTACTATCTACGTCAAATTACTTTTTGCTGTGGTGCGGCTGTATTTAAATAAATATTTCAGTTTTTTTGACGTTTGCACATGAAAGAGGACAGCTGGCACAGGCTAGCACAACTTTGCACAACGCTAGCATACAAAGTAACAAAGTTATCAAGGTTTGAATCGGAGGGGGGAAGGCGACCTCAACCCCCACAAAAAAATATCGAATTTTGATATTTGCACACTAAAGAGAATAGCAAGCACAACTTTGCTCATCGTTATCACCCCTTTAATAACGAAGTTATTGAGGGTTTAAATCAAAAAAGCCCTTCTCCTACTAGAAAATTTCGAGCTTTTGACGTTGTTTTTATTTTATATAAGAGGCAGATTTTATGGTAGAGTTGAACTTTGAAAGGTAATATCTCAGGTGATTCTGACCCCTTACCATATAATCAACAACTTGTCATTTTAATAAATAATAACGTTTGTCAAATTGTCAACTGCAATGTTTTTTAATTTTCTAAAGATTACTCACATAATAGAGTCGAAACTAGTCACATCTAATTTTTTTTGTTCGACATTTCCAATGCTAAAAGACATATCAAACTTCAGTTTAACTCTAGATCCATCTATTATAAGTGATCATACACATTGACTTCTTTCAAGAATTGTAGGGTTTTTCGGATACCATTTACGGAATTGAGTAATTAGTCTCTTGGTGATTGATGTTAGAGCTGTATGACCGATTCCCTTTCAAGTTTGAATCACTATTTCACCCCTCATTAAGAAAATAGAACATCTCCACTCTCCTAGTGTCAGTTGGAAACCTTAACGCTAATACAAATAACTTCGAAAATGGAAAGATGGATGATTGTTGTAAAGCTCAGACAGAATGAGAAATGAGGTAGTAAGACGTCATCGAAAGGTTAAGTAACCTGAAATGGAACTGGTCGGGCGTGTGGCCAGGATGAAAGATGGAATGTGTACACGTAGAATATTGGATATAGGAACTAAGAGCTGATAAAAGAAATGTGGAAAGACCGTCCATGCACTAGACGGATGACATCGAAAGAGTGACATCCAACTGGATGAAGAAGCTCAAGACAGGAAAACATGGAGAGCTTTAGAGGAGACCTATTTTCAACGACGGACAAAAAAAAGTCTGGATGATGACAATGAGGAGTGCTGGTTTAACCTTTTCGTGCGACAGTATCCGGTATTTTGTTTTCACAAATGCCAATATGACTAAGGATCCAACAAAAACGAAGTTGCCGTTGCACCGCTACCAGTAGATATCAGAAGTAATCATTTGAGTGGGAGCTTCATCATTACAGAGTTTTTGGATAGATTGTGGCGCACTTAATGAATCGCTCACAATCAGAAAACATGAACCGTTTGAGCTCTATTGGTAAAACATGGTAGCTTGCCTCTTTGCTCTGATCAGCTGGTCGCATTCTGTGATAAGCGCCACGAGTGTGCCTTTTATCAATTACAATTGCGGATCTTACTCTTTTATGGAAACGTCGGTGTAAGTAACTGTTCACAAGCTCTCAGTAGAAACCATTCAGAAGATGCGGTTGGTAGTGTTTTGTTGAAAGAGATGCTAAAGAAAAATTCACTATTGGAGTTACTTTGACTAATGGTGCTACTTCTTCAGAACCAAATGGTAGCATACAAGGTATGCGGTATCCCATACATATTTTATGGGTACGCATTTTGGTTGGTTTCCTAATTGTTGTTTTAGTGTCATATCGCTGCCTTCCATTATAATTGAGATGGCCAAGGTGGACACGGGTTCCTACCGCATATGTGAGAAATCTGGCGCCTCTTAAGTATTATAGTAGTGATTAGTCACTTAATATGATCTGCCCATGTTAATTTGTTGTCAGAAGTGAAGTTTAAGAATTTGACCAAAGATTTACAAGTAATATTGTTACCATGGAAATACAACGTGTCATAGATAAAGAGGGCTACTATGTGGAATTTTGAAAACGGTAAAAGAAACAGATTCTGTTAAATGGGAGAAAAAATGGGTAATCAAAACCCAAGTGAATGGCATGTAGAAATTTACAAAACATTTGTTTTTATTTTTGAGTTAATTAAAAAAAATTGGATTTTTTTATCAGTTTTGAATTTGATCTGAGACTGCTTCTAGGTGGAGGTTTCACTTTCTGCGTGAAAGCTTTATAAAGGCTAGATTTATTGAGAAAAACGTTACTGGTAATGTAACAACATGATTGACCGATGGTTTACATAGGGAGCGAAACGTCGACAATTTCAATAATTTGAGTTGTTTTTGTGTTTCCATCTCTACCTGGAAGAAGCCTTAGACCAAATTCAGAACTGACAACAAATTTTTTAGAGGAAACTTCGTCTTTAGATTTTTTTTGTTACATATGGAATGTCAGTTTTTCAATCCGACGTTTGTCTTTGCGGAACCATCATCAACTTCAACTGTCCGAATGTTCTAATGTCAGATTATGTAAGTCCTTTTTATTTCGAATTCAACGCATAGGTAACAATGTATTTTGTTTAATTGCACTTTAGCTTTTTTGGCTTTAATCACCAAAAAACCTGTTACGGACCTGTATATAATATTTAATTTTTAAGAATAAACTAGCAGTTTATGTCATTAACAATACTTTTAATGGTTGAATTAATGTATTAGATTAATAGAAATAAGAAAGAATAAATAAAATTATTTTAACAAAGACATAAAATTAGGAAAACAACGAAACGAACAAACAACTTTATTCAGAGCATTGTAAATTGACATTTCCGCGTTTGATAGGCATTAAAAGTTGCTGTGGGAAAATGCGATCAGTTTTGGTTTCAATACTTGATCAATAGCTTTCTGTAGTATAATTTTGATTGACGGTATAGTTTTCTTAGAAGTAAAAATGATTAAATCATTGAGAGGTGGCGAGTCCAGATCTAAGACAAGTCACGACTATAGCAAATAGTGTGGCACTGAATGGAGATCCTTGAGGTATGCCACTTTGTAAGATTTTTAATGATGACAGTAACTCTGGTACTCAAATTTGAAATGTACGATCGGTCAAAAAAGATTGGACAAACTATGACTATATTGCATTGAAAAGAGTTACAAAGCCTACTAGAGGATGTGATATTCCGTCGGGTCCAGCAGTTTATTTTCCAGTACTACTTATTGCTTCATTCAACTCGGCGATAGTGAACAATTGATTGTAATCAACACTCATTGTTGTGTCAAAGTTAAAGCCTTTTCTAGTTGCATTCTAAGGTAAACAAATTGAGGTCGTAGTTATTCTTGCTACTTGCAGATTTAAAGTAGGAAACCATTATATAGGTTATGACAAAGGAATTACTCACTTTGTTAACTATCATAAGAAGGGATAAGGTTGGTGAGATTCTATTGTCATCGATGGTACATACTTTATACCATAATTTAGAGGTAGAAGTATTACTTGATATTTTGCTTACATAGTCGCGTCACGTTATCCGTTTTTTGTTTGAACTTTAATGCTTTGGCACGAATAATTATAATTGGGGATTTTACGGAAGCCTTCTTCTTTTCTATGATATCACCTCCCTAACATTATCATTCCACCAAGGTACAGTTTTCTGAGACATATACTTTCTGTTACCGCTTTTATTATAACTGAGGTTATATGTTCTACATGTCCATCAGTTTATCTTTTGTTCAAATAAAATATTTTTAATAACTTTTCTAATCTGCAAGTTGAGTTGTAAGGGTGGGTATCCCAATTGAAATAACTTAGGAAGTGGTGACGTATATACGTGATTGAGGGGCTCTCACAGAAATTGTTCCAAAAGTTTGAGAAAAGATAATGGGAGATTAATGATACTAAATTTCTTAAAATGACCCCCAGGTATCAGCGGGCAAAAGTCAAAAGGTCAAACTTGTTTTTTCTCCAAGAAGCCACTTGATAGTTATTAAAAATATCGGGTTTACTTCTCTCAGTGTTTAGATAGTAGGTTTATTTTTCGAGCAAGTCGTCCAGTGATAACGAGGAAGAGTAATTTCATATTCCTGGTAAAAATCCTGGAATTTACAAAATACCGATATAGCCACATGCGGGATTTGAAATGAAAGTCAACTTACGGCTTTCATTAAGCCTACGAAATTAATCAGTCATCTAGGATTCATGGCAAAACATCAGACGCAAATCTAGTAACGAATAACGACATTATAATTAATTAATTAGAAGAAACAATTTAGTTACCCAACGGAGCTCGAGATCATACGTTGACGACTCCCAATTATCTAAACGAAAATAAAAAGACTTCCCACAAGCGCTCGAATAGACAATATTCCTCCCCTTCTTTATAATGTAGATGGTTGGCCGTCGCCAAATTACAATTACAAAGAATTTGACGACTAATGCTAAATAAGCAGCACAGTAAAAAATTATTGTCACAAGTGTTTCAATGAGTCCACCACTTGATCTCACTAGAGAACTATGAACATTTAAATCACCTAATAAAAAAAATGGTTTTTGAAGTTGATCAATAAGCTGTTTAAGGTCGATTAGTTGCCAATGGAATCTCGTGGTGTATTTATTGATTGAGATAAATGATGGTCAATTCAATGTTACCTAATCGGCACTTAATTCATCGACTACATTGTTGATGTTTATATTAGTTGACGCGTTTAATACTGGTTTGTTGTTTGGTTTCACATTGCCATCTGAGGCTTTTACTTTTCCACTTGAGGAGATAAATTTATATACAAGTGATGGAAAGATGTAGGGTTTGCCAACTTCGAAGTTATAAAAAAGCTACTTTTTTAGTTTTCATTTCAATATCTAAATGGCCAAACCTTGTACTCTGAAATAGCCGTTTAGATTGGGCATTACTTTTTGTTTCTATTAATAGACCTTCATTTATATTCTTGGTTGTTTTGAGTTCACCTGCTATTCCATAGAATTGCATTGTTTTTACAGAATGACGTTTTTTTTGTTTTATCGCCGTGGTAGTCTATATTGGGAGGATGTTGATCAGAGATAGCCCCACTCTTTCATGCATCCAAGGCTTTTACAAGGTGTAGACTGTAAACTTTGAATGAGCCCTGTAGTATCAAAGTAAGAGGATTTCTATAGCAGTGGTTTCGAGCTATAAGTCCCGAGTTGGATAAGTCCGTACTTGTACTGTTCAGGCCTCTTGGGGTGTCTCAAACTTATTGGTAAAAACAGTACTAAAAATTTCTTAAAGTTATATCTAATAAACTAATTTTTTATTTGTTGGCATTGTGATAAAGTGAAGTAAATTTCTATGGATCAAGGAAACTACCTGCCAGTTAAGCTTTATTTGTATATTTTTATAAAGAAGAAAGCAGTTGAACCAGAACAATACGATTGTTTACACTAATGTATTACCGCGTCTAAGTCTTTCGAGACTATTTTTCTTGCGTTTTTTTATTTACCCATCCTATCCTTGATAAATCGAGAAACGTTCTTGTTCAAATGTCGCGCGTCCTAATGACGATCCTCTTATTATACTATCCTATATACTAAAATTCAAAATTTATGTGTTTGTTTGTTAACAAACTGTAGGTGCTAGGCCAAAACTAACTATATAATTAGAATCAGCATTGAATTGAAGGGGAGAATGGGGGTATCTGGGAAGGAGGTCCCACCATGGGGGCTTGGACTCATGTAGTGGAAATTTTTTTTTTGCATAAGCTATATTTCTATTTCATCATTGAATTTCGGTAGAGAATGGGGGGTTTGGGGAAAGTGATTTACCAGGGGGGCTCGGGTTCACGTAGTAAAACTCATTTGTCTACCATCTGTAGACAAAACGGAGATTTCAACTAGTATTATACTAAAAATATTTAGACAGCTCACAAGACAGCTTTAATTTTTTTTCTTTTTAGATCCAAACATCCGTATGCTTGTCATACGGATACGATGCCGGATCGGACCAAGGCGCTTGCGGAAAACCCGTTCGGGGAAGTCGCCAATTCAAAGTGCCTTGCGATTTAAAGCGCGAAAGTTATTGCACTTCGGCCGGCACGACGTATCCATGGCACGCGGTCAAACGTTTCGTAAAAGAGAACCAAGGTTTGATGAAAAGGATGTACGGTGATCAGCGTCACATTGCCGTATTGCAAGCTGAACTAGATACAAACTACTTTGACAACATGCCGTCGCATTCATATTTTAAAAACGACGAAATCTACCGCAACGAGTTGTACGTAAAAGAAGAGAAAGACGAAACGTCACCGCGACTTTTGCACGACGATCCCAAACTTGATGATGTTTTAAATACAAAGTTTGTGTACTCGCAAGATTCTGGTATAAAAACAAAAATTAATTTGCCGTATTTTCGGCCTCTGACACAAAAACCATCAGCGGAAGAAAGTGAGGGCGAGAACTCGACCATTCTCAACACCACTGGGGCAAGTGCAACTGACACAATAAGCAACTCAGAGAATTCGACAATGTTTATTTACGAATCAACAACTGAATATTTAACTTCGACCGAAAAAATAACAGAAGAAGTACCCACTGAATCCGCCCAGAAAAAAGAAGCTGTTGGAGCAGTGCTTTTTCAAGATATGGAAGAACCTCCAAAAAAGAATCAAAACCAAATTAATTTTAAACTTAAAGGAGTGTAAGTACTTCATGTTTTAGTTTCGGTTTACTTTACATAGTGTGTTTGTAGCAATGCTTGTCCGGTTAAAGAAGAAGTTGTTGCTCCTTTTTGGGCTAACAATACCCGAGGTGAAGTGCTAGCTTTGTTGAACTTGTACCCGTTCGAACAATACGTCCATTGGGAAAAGTGCACCTACGAACATCGCCAAATGTATTGCAGAGAAGGATGCAGGTGCGAGCAACAATATCGCCTCCATCGTCTTTTGGCTTACGATCCCAACAACGAATGCAGAGGAATATTTTCGGATTGGTTCAGGTTTCCTTCGTGTTGTGTCTGCAAGTGTTACGATATTCCCCGGACTTTCGAGTAACTTCTCGTAGTCCGAGAACCAGAGACAAACAAGATGACAGTGTGCCTAGCTGGTTTTTCGGGAGAAGTTACGAAAACGTTTTTGACGCAACTTAACTGATAGTGTTTTGTTGTTTATTTCAAGTTTTAGTTGTTATTGTATAACATTTGAAAGGCTCGTGCTCGTTTAAATATGTTAAGTTAATATTTTGTTACAATTAAATTATGTAATTTCAGTTAAGTATTAAATATTTTATAAATCGTTTTTATAGGGTTTACTTGATGTGTGTAGTACCTAATTATCGCGCATTCCAAGAATAACTATGTCAGTCAGTGATACTGTAACATTTTTTCCTCACTACAAAGCTTGTATGTAACAAATGTTGCATACAAATAGTTAAACGATTCTGTTCCTTTTTTTTTTAAAATTCTTCCCTCCTTTTTTTTTTTTTTTTTCTCTTTTTTTTTTTTTTTTTTTTTTTTTTTTTTTTTTTTTTTTTTTTTTTTTTTTTTTTTTTTTCTTTTTCCTTCTTTTTTTTTTCCTTTTTTTCTCTTTTTTTTTTTTTTTTTTTCTTCTTTTTTTTTTTTTTTTTTTTTTTTTTTTTTTTTCTTTTTTTTTTTTTTTTTCTTTCCTTCTTTTTTTTTTTTTTTTTTTTTTTTTTTTTTTTTTTTTTTTTTTTTTTTTCTTTTTTTTCTCTTTTTTTTTTCTCCCCCCTTTTTTTTTTTTTTTTTTTTTTTTTTTTTTTTTTTTTTTTTTTTTTTTTTTTTTTTTTTTTTTTTTTTTTTTTTTTCTTTTTTTTTTTTTTTTTTTTTTTTTTTCTTTTTTTTTTTTTTTTTTTTCTTTTTTTCTTTTTTTTTTTTTTTTTTTTTTTTTTTTTTTTTTTTTTTTTTTTTTCTTCTTTTTTTTTTCTTTTTTTTTCTTTTTTTTTTTTTTTTTTTTTTTTCTTTTCCCAAGTTTAATTCAAGTTTTTCCAAGTGATCAGTAAAATTAGTGGAATATAGCCTAGTGGTTAGATTGCAGTAATGGGGGAGAGTTTATTTTCTCCAGTTAAGCTAGATGAGTTTATATCAAAACGGCCACTGATCATAACGGACACCCCCGTTTTAGCTATTTCATAACGGCCACCTTGATCACAACGGCCAATAATAATATTTGATCATAACGGCCACTCTTTCAGTTGATAATAACGGCCACCTTGATCACAATGTCCAACTTTACAAGTTGATCATAACGGCCACCGTGATTATAACGCCCACTCGTGCTCATTATCGTAACGGCTACCTCGGTCACAACGGCCAAATTGATAACAACGCCCACCGACGCCAGTAGTGGAAAACGTCATACGACAATGACCATATACCGCCACCATGATCATAACGGCCACCAAAAAAAAAAAAAAAAAACCAAAAAAACAAACAAAAAAAAAAAACGCCAGTTGACAAAATTGCCCAATAGCGATGATCACAAACTGCCGGTCTTGCTTGGATCATGATCATAAAGACCACTTTAATCACGACGCCAATTTTTAAATTGCAGTTCCGCCAAGACAATGTAAAAAACCGACAATTTATTTAAGAATTATCTCACAACTTAAATTTCAATGTCTTCAGAATTGTCGTGCGCCACCGTCCCACTTAGTATCACCTCCCCTCCCCCAGTGCAGCTTTTACCCAGTCTTCAGTTAGTGATAACGCTCCCTTTATAAACAGAAGCGCGATGCCAAAGAAGCAATCTTTCTCCGAGGTTCCATCAGAATTTTATGAGAATACCAAGCTCCTTAGCAATCGTCCGAATCCTGTCCGAATAACATCACTAAAGTATTTCTATACTATATACTGTACTCATTTTTCTCATTTCAATATCTGTGGTACTACTCTAAAACAGGTGATTGAATTCCGTCTCGTTCAGGCGTAGGTCTCAGTTATTTTCATCAATAGTATTTTCAAAGCCCACCTCCATTGCTGGTTAGCATTTGGTACGGGTTGTGGCAAAACCGTATTAACCGCTTAAAACCCACCTATAAAACCACCGTTATTAATCCGTTCTCTTACAGCTATCACATACTTATCATCGAACCCCTACTTATAATTATTTTGATAAGTTACTGTTCATTATAATTCGAGGGATAAGATGTGATAATTTTTCATAGTCATAGGTAATTGGGTTCGTTTCAAAGAAATAATTATTTAAAAACGCATTACAATTTAATTTGACACCCAAAAAAAATTTTAAATACACAACGAAACTTCTAATTTGTTAATAGCGCTTTGAAGAATTTTAATGCTGAATTGTTGAACGTTCGAATACTCAATCTTGACTGAATCTTTCGAGTTGGATCACGCGCTCCCCTCTTCTCGTCTTACACGTTGAGCGTTATTCTTTAAATGTTTTTTCTCACTTTCCTCAATACCCAAAGTCGTCCGTCTTTTACACTCTTAGCCATGCAACACTAAAAGTGTTTTGTTACGTTAGTAAATTAATATAAGTTATTATTTCTTCCAATGCAAAACACAGTTATTTTTATCACTGAAATTAATTTTGTTAATACTTTTGCAAGCGTTTATCAAATTGTCGCTGCACAAAACTTACTTACTAAACAATATAATCATTTTAATCAAACGAAAGTATCCATTCTGTACAAACTAAATTACTATCTTAATTTTATTTAGTCATCAATTTACTGAATTAATTATTATTGATAAAAATATAGATTTTTTTATTAAAAAATAATAAATTCTCCACTGCAACATGTTGACACGATACTAAATCCACATTGACTAGATGTGGCTTTGTGCATTTCAGTCACGATACGACAACGAATTTTAGTCACCGGTTGAGCTTCAAATTAATTATAGCACTTGTTAATTACTTAGGGTTAGTTTTCATTGTCAAAATGATTCTAATATCATTGTATCTATAGTTACCTCAGTATTTTATATTGTTATCGTCTTTGTTCAGCTAAAGTAAAGTCCACGCCTTGTTATAAACCTCCAAACGTCATTATTGTCAGTTTAGTTGCCTAAATTGTATATTATAATTGTCCGTTTATTTAATTTGTCGATTGTACATACAACCAAATTGGTGACCTTTGATAAACGTAAGTAATAAATAATTAATAAATAAGACCTTAGAAAATAGCTACTAGTCAACACCCCACTAATGACGAAAAACACGTGGGCGAAGGCGATGGCGACCAAAAGTTTTTGCGTAAAAATCGGTGTTGTGATTCACACAGTTGAAAACCCAACATAATTTAACTGCACGATAGCTAACCTCGAGAACGAGTACATTCGGTAAATAAAAGATGTTCTATTAGCTTCCACACATCAACAGATCTGTGAAAGGCTCAAGACCGAACTTATCGCAATAGCAAAATATACGTATACTACTCGAACATGAGAAAATGAGAGACAGAACGCATTCACAGTTTCTGCGTCACCTAAAAAAATTGGCTAGAAGTGACATGAGCGAAAAGCTGCTACAAAGTTTATGGCGAGAACGTTTGTCACTTAGTATAGAAGCTATCTTATCAGCAGTCGCAGTAGAGGAAAGCCTCGACGACTAAGCAGTGTTGGCTAATACCATATATAGCACACTAAAACCAAGCATATAAGCCGCGATAGCAGCCCCGCCAACCTCGGCATCGACCCAATCGCACCTGGAGGTTAGGATCAAATCGGCATCCATCACAGATAGGCATGTATTGGTACCACCTCATTTTCAAGGTAAAAGCGAGAAAGTGCATATAATCTTCAAAGTGAAGGAAAACTAAGCAGAAAGACATCAGTAGAAACTACTAGTCTTTGGACCACAATACATTGCCGCCTCTACGTAACTGAAGAGAAAACTAAACTGAATTTTGACACAGGTGTGGATGTCAGTGTTTATCAAAGGAAATTAGCAAAAGCAAGTGTCGTGGTACAAATCAATTACTTTAGAACTAAACTTAAAATTAAGAAGGACGTTGTTATGGTGGTTTACCATATAGCCGACGTTGATAAACCAATAATCGACATCTTGGTATGTATGAATTCCTCTGCATGCCTTTTGGATTGATGCTGTCCAAATGTTTTAACGTTTCATGGATGCAGTCACAAGGAACTTAAGTGTTTGCTACAATTACGTTAATGACATATTAGCAGCTTTGGAAACAGAGAAGCAACACAGCGTTCATCTTCGTACTGAACGAATATGGCATATGCATCAATGCTGGGTTATTCCATTGAAAACAACGGATGTTCACTCCCCACAAAAACGACTTGATGATTTGCAATAGAAGAAGATTTACAACCAACCTCGGCTGAAATGGTTTACGGATATAAAATGCGTGAATGCGCAAATCTGTCCAGGACGACAACGCCACAAAATAAAACCAGCAAGCCCCAAACATCACAATAACCAAAGGCCATTCGTCTTCAAGAAGCTAAATAATTGCTTTCACGTGTTCGTTAGGGATGATAGTGTGCGGAGCAATTAACGTAGATGGCAAACGACAGGTTAAATCTATAAATAGAAAAACTATAAAGAACCGCTAAATATGAAAACAAAAATTTGGGGTTGCTATTTGGTCGCTGGGACATTTCAACCCAATACTTTTCAGCGCGAGATTTTTCTAATTCAAAGCAAAATTTTAAAATTACGCAGCATTCCGTGTATGAATGTTTGAACAAACAAAGAAAAGTATTTTGAAACCATATTTTTTTATTATTGTAAAACTTATCTTTAACAATGGATTTAGTTTGGACTTAGGGCAAAGCACAACAAAAAAATAAAATTATAAGTGCTACTTGCAGATAAACTTAGATATTTTGTTCCACATTATCTACGTTATTATCTACGACCTTGGTTTCAAACGTCCTAGACCGTACAGGTGAATACGCTCTAAAAAATTTCTCAATTCCAGAAAATTTTGGATCAAAGGTTTGAATAAATAACACAATGTATACAGTTTATGATTTTTGTTATTAATAATGCTAAAGTTGCCCATATCCGTGTAAAAACGAATCATTACCAAAATTAAAAATGTATTATTACATTAAACATGTAATTTAGATCTATTTCATAGTAAGACAAAGTGATCAATAAAATTAATAAAATAAGTAACAGAAGTACCAAAAATACATCCCTACAATCTACAGTTGTCATTCTACATGAGCACATTTATTTAAAATATATTTTACATATCTATAGTAAAGTCTACGAATGTAACACATCAATAGAAATATAGAGTATGTTTATGTGTAGATCCGAAAATATTCGTAGGTAAGCAGGCACATTCGGTTATAAAGCACATTCTATATTGTACAAGAGCTGAAACCTTTAATACTTTGATGGTACCAAATGAAGTAATCACCAATACTTTTCGATCAATCGTACGTTTGTTAACCAAACAAACTGTTAAATGGTCCCTCTGTTTACTTACAAAAATATTTGGAACCTAATTGCACCTGAGTAACAAAATAATTACTTTTTGAAGCCTAAATTATTTGTCCACCTAACATTGTATGAATTGCAACCTAAAGTAGACACATCACAGATGCTTCTCAAAACAATAACAGTTATATTCAAGTTCAAGCTTGAATTTCTGGCGGAACCCATCCGCCAAATGCTTTCTCCAATTCCTCCGCAACGGCAATACACAGTCGATCGTTATTAATGTTAGCGACCACTTGAATTCCTATAGGAAGACCTTGAGAATCTAAACCTAACGGGCAGTGTGTAGCTGGAAAACCTAACACGTTGATAATACCGGTGTAAATAAAGTTTAAAGGTTTAACTAAAGGTTCGTTGTGGTATGGAGCTGCCGTAGGATGAGAGGGGAATAAAAATACACCGTCGTCACCCATCAAATCGGACAACTCGTTCCGCAAAGCACCGCACTCTTGAACCAAGTAGATGTTTTTTGGATTTTCGGGAGTGAGTGCATATTTGTCGATGATAGCGGTAAGAAGAGCGACGAAGGTATGCTTGGAAATTCTAAAACAACATTTCACTAATTCGTAAGGAATACTTATAGCGCCGTTTAAATTTGTAAGTTGCTCACAGAAAGTTGGACCTTTACCAGGTGTCATTCCAGCCATCCACATCGCAACCGAATTTCGTAACCGTTCGATCTTAACCTCTTTCGTTTCAATTTTATGAGCTTTCTTCAAATGCACGTTAATTTTATTAAAAAGATTTTTAATTTCTGGGTTGATGGGCGAAAGCATCACGCCTTTTATATCAGAGTTTTGGTAATAAAATTTGATGTTCCTTAAATCAACTTTTTCGTTCAGTTTGAGGACGGATTCAGCTTCTTTGTCTATGATTATTTTGAATAAGGGTAGTAAATCTTCAGCGCGTCGACAAATTGGTCCCAGCCCAAGCATGTCCCTTTGAGTTTCTGAGTGCGGTTTTGGATACTGTCCGTGTTGAGAGACGACTCTTTGCGAAGGTTTGTGTCCGAATACGCCGTTGAAAAACGCCGGCATTCTAATTGAACCGCCAATGTCGGACCCGATTCCGAAAACGGAACCGGACGCGGCTTGGGTGCACCCCTCCCCGCCGGAAGATCCTCCCACAATACGGTTGGTATCGTAAGAATTGTTGGAGCGACCATGGAGCATGTTGTAACTTTCCCACCTGAAAGAAGTGAAATGGGTAACGTTGAAAATAAGGGCGATCTTTTGAAATCGGATTACCACATGCATAATTCCGAGACGTTCGTGAGAGCGATAGGTATCGCACCAGCGTTGCGAAGTCTTGCGATCACATCTGCATCTTCTTCGGCAATTATCTCTCGTCTTCCGTATAGACCGGACGTGGATCATTCCTGAAAAAAATATAATTGACTTACTTAATTATACCGGATTATACTAATACACATTTCATAAAAACAATTTTTTTAATTCCTCCCAACATTCACACAAAACGTCATCATCTTTGCAGATATCCTAATTATTGAAGTTTTAATTAATTTTTGTAAAGATGAACAAAATTCCTAAACCTACACAAAAAAACAAAAACGCAAAGAAGATGAAAAGTTTTCGAGGTATTCACTGCGTCTCAGTACGTTTCGGCAGCCTTCATCAAATGAATAGTAAAACACCGAAAACCTTTCATCATCCAAGAACAACCGTAAAATCATAAAAAAACAATTTTAATTAATCATAAAAATACTCAGTTTTTTGACGCTGTAATTAAATTCAAACGGCATAAATTTTTCAAAATACAAATAAAAATTTGTGTAATGATCCGAATAAGTCCGATAAATTAAGATAATTTGAGAAAAATTGATTTCTTTAAAAAAAAACTTGAAAGTTGACCAGCAAATTGGGAAATTCAGGAAAAAGAAAAAGTGCTTTTAAGCATCACTTGGAAACGATTACATCGATCCAATTATTATTTTTTTTTACATTATAATGGCCGGAAAAAAATTGGAGACAGTTATATGCAAATTTGGAAATTTCAGACACAACTGAATGTGTTTTTTCAGTTGGACCGAATCGAATTGTTTTTTTAAAGTTTATAATAGTCACTGTCGGAACAAGACTTTTAGAAAAAGAAAAATGTAAGTAAGTTGCCAAACTGGAAGCCTTTTATTTGTAGCATTACTTAGAACCAATTTGGATATGTTAAATGTTAAAATTCAGAAGAATCTAAAAAAAGTGCTTAAAAGCAAAAATTTGAAAATGATAGTCCGAATAAAGAAAATAAAGTTAGGAAACACTTCACAAAAAACTGGAAAATTCGAAAAAAACCATTACTTGTAACTGACTGGGTCGATATGGCAAATTTTTGGTAATAGTCTAAAAAAGGTTTTTAGTCAAAGAAAATTAGCAAAATTTTTCAAAAAATTGAGAAAACTTGAAGAAACGCTATTTTCTGCGTATCACTAGAAAACGGTAGGCCCGACTCGTTTAATTTTTTTAAATGTTCGTAATAGTTCCAAAAAGATTATTAAGAACTAGTAATAATACAAAGCGTTGCCCGAGTTATGCAGACTCGTAGGCCTACTTTTGCTACTAGTTTTCTTTAGAAAGGTCAGGGAAGAAGCCTATATCACTCGCCGTAAAGGTTAGGTTAAGTAAGTCAGTTTCCAGTCCTGGAGGATGCTCCGTTAAGGCGGCTATGAGTAACAAACAAACAAACAGACAGATAGAGATCTATATTAATATACGAAGGCCGTTTTTTTTTCAACCTCCGATCGCTCCGTGCAGACGCTACGTGAGCGGCAGAAACCGTCCATTGTTGACATCAAGGCGTCAGTCGGCGTTGTTCTACAGCCACAAAACGTGTCCATTATTATTGATTCTCTCGCCAAGTGTGAATTAAGAATGCAGAAGGTCATAGTGCTGCAGAAATCTATCGAAGAGGAAAGCTGCCCACTGGAGTTGTTCTGATCTATGACAATGTTCGTCCACACAGTACTGGTGCAACTCAATCAATGGCTTTTCGAACGATTTTGATGGGACATTTTTGATCATCCAACGTATAGTCCTGACTTACCACCCACCGACTTTCATATTTTTTCTAAACTAAAGACGTGGCTTGAAGGAAGCGCTTTCAAATCAATGAAGACTTTCAAATCAAGGTCAAGGATTATTTGAATTCATTGGCGGCAACCGTCTTTGACGAGGGTATTGCAAAACTTGTCCACAGATATGACAAATGTCTCAATCTTTTGGTTATTATGTCGATAAGTAACCATGAGTGTACCAAACTTTTGGTAATAAAATTATTACCAAAATTATTAGGTAATAATTGTTAAAAATTTTTATTGATTTCACAGAAAGTCAAAAAAACAAATTTTGAACAGTCGATTGTAAACCATGACCTCGAGACACAAAAAATAACTTTTTTAAACAATACTACATAAAAAAAATTAATTAATTAATTAATTAAAAATGGAAATCAGAAGGAGAAGAGAAGGAGAAGAAATGAACCAATGTAAGGTCAGAAAAAGGGGAAAGGTATGTGATAATAACAATATTTGGAAAAGAAATGAAAACAACAAGAAGAGAAATAGAACAAGTAGTGAGTGAAAATAAAGAAAAAGGCTAATAATAGAGAAAAATTTCAATTGGGATATTGGGGAGAGAAGTGGAATAATGAAAAAATAAAAAAGAAAAAATCTATGGATAAGAAAATAAATGGGCAGGGAAAAAAAATGCTAAAGTTATCTAAAGAAAGAGGTTGGGCCATATTGAACGGCAACATGGGGGATAGGGGAAAGGAAGAGTTTACATTTATAGGAGGAATCAGTGAATTTGTAATAGTAAACGAAAAATGCTTGAAAAGCGTAGAAAGTTTTAAGATAAGGGAAGAAGAGGAAGCAGATTACCAGCCGCTGAAATTAACTTTAGTGGGAAAAGATGGAGAGAAAAAACAGGGAAGAATGGTTGGAAAAGAAGATATGGACAAAAGATAGTATACGAGGATGTATTGATATCTAGTTAGCCTAGACCAGTTACTTGCATAAACAAAATATTGCGTTACCATAGCAACGAACAATAACTTATTAGAAGTGTCAGTGTAAAGTTTGACGTCAAAAAAGTAAACCAAAGACACGCAATAAATTAAATGAAGAAAGATGTCCACCGAAATAGTGAAAATCGAAAAATTGGAGTATCGAGCCATCATCAAGTACCTGTATTTCAAAGAATTAAGAGGTAAGCAGATTTACGAAGATATGCTTAATACCCTTGGTGATCAATGTCCTTCTTATGCGACCGTCAAAAATTGGAATGCAAGCTTCAAAAGAGGTAAATTTTCCATTGAAGATGATGACCGATCGGGAAGGATAGTTTCTGTGTCAGTCCCCGAAAATATCGACGCAGTTCATGACATGATTTTATCAGACGTCGAATTGAGCTAAAATGGATATCTGAAGCACTGAATATTTCGTACGAACGCGCTCATCATATGGTTCACGTCAATTTGGACATGAGAAAATTGCTGCAAAATGGATCCCCAAATGTTTGAATGTTGACCAAAAGCGTTCAAGGGTAGAAGCATCGCGTTCGATCTGTGCTCGATTTGAAAACGATGTAGACTTCTTAAACCGAATTGTTACTATGGATGAGACTTGGGTACATTTCTACGATACAGAAACAAAGCAACAATCGATGGAATGGCGACACTCTGGTTCTCCAAGACCTAAGAAGTTTCGTGTCCAAAATCTGCTGGAAAAGTTCTTGCTTCAGTTTTTGGGATTGCCATGGAGTAATTATGATTGATTTTTGGATAAGAGTAGAACAATAACTGGAGATTACTATTCGACATTACTGACCACTCTACGGGAAAATATTAAAGAGAAAAGACGCGAAAAGCTATCCAAAGGTGTTTTGTTTTTGCAGCACAATGCCCCTGCACACCAATCTCATGTTGCCATGCAAAAAATTCGTGATTTAGGGTTTGAATTACTAGAACACCCCTTATTCACCCGATTTGGCTCCGTCCGACTATCACCTCTTTCCTCAACTGAAAAAAATTTAAAACGTACATTTTCTTCCAACAAGGAGGTAATAGAAGCTGTAGAGGTCTGGTTTGCAGAGCAAGAAAAAACATTTTTTTTGAAAGGTCTAGAGACGTTGCAGGTTCGCTGTAATAAATGTATCCAATTAAGAGAAGAATATGTTGAGTAATAAAATATTTTAACATTGAAATTTTGTTTGGTTCTATAGTAGGCTAAGAAATTTTCAATATATCCTCGTAGAAAGGTATAAGAAAACAATGGAAATAATAAACAAAGATTAGAAAACAACGGAAAAAATAGGAGAGGAGATAAAAAAATGGATTAAAAAAATTGAAGAAACAACTCAAAAAAGAGCATTCCGAAAAAACTTGAAAAATAAGACAAAAAATGAATGGTGAAATGAAGACTGCTAATGAGCGAAGAAAGAAATGAGAAGAGGGTGATAAAACGGAAAATGAATACAGATGAATACAGAAACAAAAGAAAAGAGTTCAGAAAAATTTGTAAAACCAGAAAAGAAGAATACAAAAAGAGATTGGAAAAAGAGATCGGTGAAATAAAAAACGAAGGAGTTTTTAAAAGGAAGGAGAAAAGTAGAAAGAAGAATGGAAATAAAAATAAATGCGGAAAAATGGGAAGATCATTGTAAGAGTTTACTAAGAGAAACGGAAGAAAACATAAGAGAAATTAAAAAAAAAGGAGAGAAACAGAGAAGGAGGAATTAAAAAGTGAAATTAAAGAAGCGATAGAAAAACTAAAAATGGGTAAAGCGGAAGGTTCATACGGGACACAGGTGGAGGAGTGGATATTCATAGGAGATAGGATGAGGTAGAAAATGAGAAAAACATATTAAAATATATGGAAAGGGGGAGGACAACCTCAACAATTAAGAGAGACAATAATATAACCAATTTACAAAGGAGGGGTTAAAAGGGAAATTAAGAATTACAGAGGGATAAACTTAACAAACATAAGTATATAGCGAGATTCTAAGAAGAAAGCTAAAAAGAAAAGTAAATGAAAAAAATTAATTTCGGATTGGCAGATGGGCTTCAAAAGAGGAAAAGATACTATCGACTGCATATACGTATTAAAACACATAATTAACAAACAGGTCAAAAAGGAAGGAGAGAAAATGATTGCCATATTTTTAGATGTGAAAGCGGCGTTTAATAAGGTGGATAGAGGATTATTGTGGGATAGGATAAGAAAAAAAAGATCAGTTAATAGATGCGGTGGTGGAGGTTTACGCGGACACGAGTTGTAAAACCGTAGTTGAAGGGAGAATAAGAAACAAGTTTAGGACGGAAAGAGGACTGAAACAAGGATGTCCATTAAGTCCTCCAGATAGAAGAAATAGTGGTAGGAAGAAAAAGTATAAGTATTAGCGAACGCAGATGACATAGTTGCGATAGCAAAAATTAAGCAAATATGAAAGGGATAATAAAAGCCCTAAGGAAATACTTAAAAGAGAAACAGTTAGAGGCAAACGTGGACAAAACAATCATGGAATTTAAAAAAAAGAAAGGAAGAAAGAAGATAGTATCATGGCGTTGGTTAAAAAATTAAGATCGTGGACAAATACAAGTATCTATAATATTTCCTAAAATATGACAACAAGGATAATGAACAAATAAGGAAATTGGAAAGAAAAGGAAATGAGATAATCAAAGAAGTGTAGGGAATAGGGAAAAGAATATTCGGGAAGGATTTTAAAAGGGAGAAAGAAGAAAGTATCATGGCGTTGGGGAGAAAAAAATTAAAGATCGTGGAGAAATACAAATATCTATGATATACGATAACAAGTGAACAAATAAGAGAATTAGAAAAAAAAGGGAATAAATTAATCGAAAAAGTGTGGGGAGTAGGAGAAAGAATATTTGGAAAGGATTTAAAAAAAAGACGGTGGTTATTCGAAAGGATAGTCGAAGGAGAGATAATATACGCACTATGGAGATGAAAAAAATGGGTGGAACTGGAAGTATACAAGAGAAGTACTAGAAGTGGATATTGGGATTAGAAAGGGAATCATCAGGACACATAGTACAAGAGGAAGCAAAAATAGAGAAGATAAGAAACCAAAGAGGAGGAAGATCGGTGAGGTATGAGGTAAAGATGGAGAGGAGGAAAGAGATTGAAGTATTATTCAAATGTTGGAAAAGATATAATCTCAAAAAATAAAGATTGGGGAAAGGTAAAGAAGATTATACAAAGAAAGTGATAGCCAGAACTAAAGAATTGACATTCAACTGATGATGCTCGCAAACTTTGCCAAGAAAATAATAAGTTTCTAAAGACTTTACTCTCCCGACAGAAACGAGAGGTTTCGAATAATGAACCATGATGGGTTTTTACACAGTTCTTAAATTTGTTCCA
Source organism: Abscondita cerata (assembly GCA_030710515.1). Lineage (NCBI taxonomy): Eukaryota > Metazoa > Arthropoda > Insecta > Coleoptera > Lampyridae > Abscondita > Abscondita cerata. The sequence continues at coordinate 474,129 of JALBCR010004795.1, read as the reverse complement.
ATCACTTTCATACTTGGAGATAAAATATAATAAGGTCAGTTATCGAAATACGTGGTCGAGTTTTTAGTGTTTCAGGTAGACTCTGCAGGTACGGTTCCAATTATTCAACTAAAATTTTTCGCAAAATTTATATTTTTTTATTAAATTTTGTTAAATGATCATTAGTCAAGTTAGTCAGTCTTCATTAAAAAATAACCAATTGGAAGAACAGAGACAAGATTTATTAAATTCTTCCACCACTCAATTCTAAGGAAGTTGTGAAAAATTGAGCTTTTAATTCTAATGATTCACTGGAATCAAAATAATCAATTATATGAATAAGAGCTTAAATGTTACATTATTTAGGTCAATTAATATTAATCAATCAAATAGTGAAAATGATAATGTATGTATTTCAATGAAGATATTCAAACAAATATTAACTAGGTATTTCTCTAAATTCTGAAACAAATTATAGCATATAAGTAAACTAGAAAACTGCACTTTTACCTTTAACTGCAATGCAATCTTTAGTCGTAAATGGAACTCCCAAAAACGGTTTACTCTTCGCAAGATCTTCCTCAGAAATGGTACCGCTCTTTATCAAATCATCAGCCGCTTGTGCCTCTTTCAGAGCATTTTCAAACCGATTAGCCACGATACAATTCAACACAGGATTAATTTCTTTAATTCTTTCGATACACGAATTTAATACTTGTACACTTGACACCTAGAAATAAATTAAATAATTAGTAATAAGAAAGAGATGCTTTGTTAATGTTCAATTCAATTTACTATGACCCGTCACGACCTTTTTTCCCTATTGTTAGGTCATCTATTTAATAAATGCCTGTCACTTAAGTCGCATATACGATGAGTATTAACGTAAATTAACCGATTTTTTCTATTTAACAACCAGTAGTTTTCATGTAGGAAGTTATATTTTTATTTGACAAATAATCGATTTATTTGCATATTTATTATTCGTAGATAAACTTGAAGGTGACGTATGTCATTAAATAAATGGAATTTCTGAAATAGTCACACAAACCTTTCGCGAATGTTAACAATTCAATTATTCGGTGTTGGATTTTCATTAGTTTGCAAGTCAAATTGTCTATGTGTGTGTGTGAAAAATTTATATTAACTATTTAATTAGTTTAATTAAACTTTGGACAGTTAACAACAGTATTATTTAAGTTGACGTATATTTGGTTTGTTATTAATTACTAAAGGTGTCTGTAATATGCTGGTTCTACTGTATAAAATAAACTACTCTTATAACCTCAATCTTTAATAAAAATAATTACTATTTTATTTACAACGAAAGAAAAAGAAAGCATATCAAATTTAACGGTTAATAGATCCACAACCCAAATTTGCTGATGAAAGTAAAACGAATCATCAATAATTTACATTCAGGAAAAGTCCCAACTTGGTAATGACAATAATTTGTTTGATAATTAAAGCATAAAGTAAATTATGGACTGTTTAAGCTAACCGAACCTTGTTAATTTGCTTTGAAGGGGGGAAATTATTAATTAACGAAAGCGTGCGTGTTATTTGCGGATTTTAAAGATGATTAACAGATGAAACCGGACGGCGGGAATTAAAATATGGGATACTAACACTGAAAAAAAATAAGTTGCTATCAGAAAAATACTATGAAATTATAAAAACTAATAATTAAACTGCAACAAGACATTTACTTAATTTTTAAAATTTGATGCAAAACCATGTACCTCAAAAAAAAAACGTATAGATAAACACGTACATCCTAAAAAAAGTATAATCGGGATCAAACACAAGCTTGAGTAACTTGAAAAACTGAATAGTCCGTTATCATTATAATTACATCAGTTTCATTTTTTTATCTAAGTTTTAATTAGTTTCAAGCACTGTGTAGAAACACTAGTAGAAATGTCTGAATTATAATATTTAAATTAAGTTAAATGTACTTAAAACAATATATTTATTGGTTGGACCTACATACACTTTGTTACAGTCTTTACAATTTGGTTTATGGATTCCATTAAATTTTTGGGATTGACCAAAATATAAAACTCGTTGTTACTAAGAATTACAAATTTTTTATTCTAATTTTTACATAGTTACATATAATTAAATATTTATTTTACTGTTTTATTTGCTTTAATAAAATCGAAACGTAATTAATAAGAAATTATGTAAAAATGAATTTCTTTCGTAATAAAATTTTATAAGTGTATTGATCAGGGCATGTTTTTCAAAGTATGTATGTATTGACAAGACATTTCTTTGAATTAATCATAAAATATAAAATAATCGAATGTTTTTCACAAAAATGTTAGAATAGAAAAGTATAACAAAATCCGACACGTGTTTTCTTTACTAAACTTTCTAGTCGTTTTCGAAAATTTATTGAAAAATTAAGAAATTAATTTTTTAGCGCATCTGGTTGCGATGATTTAATGATGATTAATGCATTACACTTGAGGACATTTCCGTGTAGAAAACGAAAGTAAATTGTTTAGAAAGTATTTAATATTACGCTCGAGTATTAGAATAACGCTAATTTTTTTTAAAACAATTAAATATTCGATTATAAATAAACGTGAAGGAATTGAGATCAGTTCCTGAATTTATAATTTTCTTTTTCCAATACTTTATACTCAAAAGAATCTATTTTTAAAGATAATTATACATAAGCGGAATTAATTATACAATTTGGCCTGTATTTTGTACATCACAGACAACAATAAATCTAAAATAATATGCAATTTCCCAGAATTATTCTGATCAACGTTCTTAACAATTATAGAGTTTTAATGATCAATTTTTATTAAAATTTTACGTTTGAGATCATTTCATGATTGTTAATTGTTTAAAAATACACAAATTTAAATTTAGCCTTTTCTTTAATTTACAAAATAATAAATTATTTAAAAAAGTAATATTGGAAACGTAATTAAGAATTAAAAAAAAAACTCCATCTCAGGGCATAGTGCAGGTAACAAACCGTGATTGGTAGTGAATCAGGAGACCACTACTGTAGAAATCCCCTTGCCTGGATACATCGTTATACTATTACCGCTAGATGGTGCTTGGTCAGGACGAAGTCAGAGGAAACCCTGATGTAAGTCCACAGCGATTCTGACGTGTAAATCGATGGTCAGAACTGGGTATAGGAGCAAAAGACCAATGGAATGGTTCCCTCCAAAGTTTCTCTCAGGATAGCTGGCGCTCTCATAGAAGGATTCTCATGCGATAAAGCGGACGATTAGAGTCAAAACGACCGGCTTGTACAATTAGCGAAGCCGCGAGGGCCAAATGGGCCAAGTTTGGTAAGCAGAACCAAACGACGCTCATACGAGACTAAGGTGGACAGTCTACACTCTGTAGTTGGCAGAAGCAAACGAAAAAAGTCGTCATTCTCCAAAAACAATGAGAAAAGAAATCCGATAAATTGGGAGACGACGGTTCCTTCTAGTCAAAAGAAAAGAAGGAAACTTTATTAAGGTCTATTAAGAGAAACAGGAAGTAATACTTTATTAAAAAGACTATTGCATGTTTAGTGACTTTGAAATTGAAATAACCCCACATAATACAGTGCATCACTCTAAGGGAATCATTTACCGTTCAGACTTACTTAAGTCTTCCTTTGAAGAAACCATGTGATCTTCCCATCACTAAGTATAGACAAGAAAACAGATACAAGAAATCAAAGCAAAAGAAAATACTAGCTACTCGGAGTCAAAGAGAAAAGTTATACCTACTAGTTCTAAGGCATGCACTTTGTATGTACGTATCTGTCAACGCAAATGCTATAGTAGATACAACCGAAATTTTTAGATTGACTTATCTCAGCTTTAGTGTCTAAATATATATCCTCGCGCCAAAAGGAAAAAGCCGCATGATGGGAATGTCTTCATGCTGAGCCCGTCAACTAATATAAAGGCAATCTACTCAATCACTCAGTCGAAACAACTGATATCCTTTAGCTCAGTTCGGTTTTCGTTCTGCTACTAAATCTTCATACCTCGTATTGAATTTTCCTTCTCTAATTCTTGCTCTTCTTTGTGGTACCTGTGTGTCCATATCTCGCTTTACTATCTTTTTGTCCTTACTTCTATTTTCTTATTTATTTCTTCTCTTTCATACCCTCCTCTTTCATAATATCTTCTTATTCCTTCTTCACCATATTTTATCTTTTCGCCTTTATCTTCTTCCAACATTCATACAGTACTTTATTTTCTTTGTTGCTTTCCATCTTTTTCCTGTCTGTATCCCTATTTTTTCAGTGTCAGTTTCTCCTCTACCGTATATCCTAGTGTCTAGTTCAAATACTTTTCTTGTATCTTCTCCAGTTTTTCCATTCTCTCCGCCCCATACATCAACATACTTTTCTCTATACTCTCAAATATCCAACTTTATTTTTCTTTCTTTTTTTTCTAAATATTCTATTTCCCATACCCCATACCTCCCTTATTATTTTATTTCCTTTTACTCTAATTTTGTAATATGTTCTCAATCTCTTTCTCTACCCACTACCATTTCCCTACCTTTTGTCTTCTTAACCTCCATAATTTTTGTCTTTTCCAAATTTACTTCTAATTTATTTTTCTTCTAAATATGTATTCATCACCTTTACTATTCCTTTCATCTTCTCCTCCTTCATTTGCGTAGGCTAAAACCTACACTTTTTGTCTTTCCACCACTATTGCTTCTACCTGCTGTCCTTTAATTTCTTCCTCTAAATCTCTTAAATATAAAGAAAATAAACAGGGGCTCAGTAGACATCCTTGTCTTAATCCTTTTCCTGTCCAAAATTCTCTTCTCTATCTATTAAATATTTACTTATCCCATGTTAATAAGACATGATGTGTGTTATGTAGGTAGTTGTGGATTTGACAACGAATGTCTAAGCCACTGCTGTTTATTTATCTTCATCTTATGAAATGACGGTGTGCAGTATATTATACCTACCAAAATTTGACTGGCAACTAGACGACCTATGGGAATCAGGTATTACAGATACGCATGGAAAGACATACATGAACAATATATAGTTCTTTTGTACTCTGGTGAACCTAGTTGATCTCTTATGATCCTCTCCCCAAATTTCAACACGATTTCTGGGGCAGCTCTTTGATCATCTATATAACAGTGACAGCTTCCTGTAGCTATTTTAACCAGGATACCTGTTACTGTTACACCAGTTCTACTTCGGAAATGGAAAAACGAACATGTAGAAAAGAAAAATTTGAAAAATGTATTTTCTCATTTGAAGTAAATGGCATGATTGATGACAGTGGTGGTCGTATGTCTAAGAAAACTATACGTAGAACAATGATGTTAGAGAAGTGATATCACAGAATAAGAAAGCTTTTAATAGATTCCCTCAAAATCCCACGCAGTCAAATTTATTTGGTTTCAAAAGAGCTGTTGATACTTGACAGAAAACGGGCAACAAGGGGCTACTATGTAAGCTGAATGTCAAGCAACGGTTTCTATTTCTAAAGTACGGACCATCGCTACTAATAGGATCTCATTTTATGATATATAATAACCAAGTCAGTGATTCTTTTGACATAGTCGAGATTCAACCCATTCAACTTTATCACAACCGTGAGTTTTGGTTTCAATTAATCGTTTACTAGCACCGAGTTGAAAGAACTAATAAGTAGTGTTAAAAAAACGTCTACTGGACCTTTCGAAATTCCATATTGTGTAGTATAATACTTTCCTTGATTTTCAATACAATATAGTCACAAAATTACTACTACTGCTTAAAATGGAAAAAAACGGTTACAGTGCACATCATTACAGAAAGAAAAGATCCTAAATTTTCTGCTAGCTCAATAAGTCTAACGTGTTGCCTTAGCAAATTATTGGAGAAGATGGTAAATATGAGATCAATGTGGTGGTTAGAGACCCACAACTAGATTGCATCTTGGCAAGCCGGTTTCCGACCACAATTGACCATTGAGTACATCTTGAAAATACTTTACAAGACAGTTTTGCATGGAGCTTTCGTGGCAATCTTCCAAAGTTTGCCCAATCTTTTTTAACAGATTGTACTCAAGTTCGAGAAAGAGAGTCACCGTCATTATTAAAAACTCTACAAAATGACCTACCTCAAGGATCTAGACTCGAAACTTCAATTAGCAAATTTTTATTATTTGCTTATTTTTACTTTTAAGAAAGCTATACCGTCAATCAAAGCTTCACTACAGAGTCCTATAGATCAAGTAAACAGAAATGTTAGTTTTTTAGGTTTCACATTTTCCCCCAAGAAAACATCTTGTGGGCACTTCTGCAGAGTCAAAAGTCACACTCTGATCCTGGGCTATTTCTCCATGGTAACAAAATTATTAGTTCAGCAAAGAAATTCTCGTGGAGCAGCTCTTTTCGCTATGACATTATAAAATTTGGTAATTAGTGTTGAAATCGAACTTAATATACGGTACCTTGAGGATGGAATAAGAAAAAAGATACTATTGGTCTTGAAGAATGTAATTGATTTAGTGGAAACATAGGGTCTACATCTCAATTCCAATATATGTGATTGACAATTATCGGTGGTGATTCGTCTACATTTTCATCGATTTATGAAAAGTTTCATTACATTATGAATTAAATGGCTAAAAGATAAGAATATTTTTTTATTAAATCACCTTTGACCTCAGATGTAATTCTATAACTGCTGAAAATGAGAATTGAAGAACTTTCTCACGCTTTCTATCTTTTACGAGCTTTCATTTCAATTTGTCGGCTCAATAACTTTCTTCGTTGCTTTCCTGCTTTAACATACTTTGAGCTACTGACTAAATGTGATGAAGCTTTAAAATATGTGATTTCTGAAATCGCAAACTGTGGGTCTTCTGATGCATCTTGGACTCAGGCTACACTTCCTATGAAAATGAGAGGATTTGCACTGCGGTGCGCTAAAGATGTCGTTACTCCGCTTTTTTTGCCTCCAATCTCCAACAATAGCTCATTGATCCCTTAATACTTCCTGATGATCTACTAAATCGTGACTTAAGCTGAAGATTTATGGACATGGAGAAACTCTCGATGTATGGATTGTTAACCTATCCAGTCAACATGATTGAAATACATCGGAAACCTTTCCAAGCTCAAGAACGTCATCTCAAACTCAACGACAAAAGAAGGCCCTTCCCGTTTACTTGTCTCTTCAGCTCCGCAAGCTAGCGATTGGGCACAAGCAATTTCATCAACTCCATTAGGTACACATCTGGATGATGAAACTGTTAGAATCGCCATTGGGTTATGTTTGGGAAGTGACCTTTGCATTTAGAGACTTAGTCGATGCAAAAGGACGTGATGGTCTTAAATGTATGATGAGCTCTGGAAAATATTCCCGACATGCTACGATCAACAAGCTGATCATAAGTTCATTAAAATCTGCAGAAGATTCCTCCGTATTGAAACCACCCGATTGTGTACGTCAAGTTGGAATACGTTCCGACGGCATGGCTTTAATCCCTAGGAAGTACAGACGCTATTTAATTTGGGACTTTTCTTGCATTGAGACTTTTGTCCCTTTATATTTCTCGTCTACTTCGGAACGTTCTGGATCCGTTGCAGATTTAGGGAAAGTAATAAATTGAAAAAGTATGATAGCTTCATAGATGGTTTCATTTTTATTCCGGTCGGAATTGAAACTTTCGGTGAATTTGGGAAACAAGGACATAACTTTCTGAAAACTATTGAACATAAACTGAAGAAAAGCACAAGTTCTGTACGCTGACACTAATATTCCATCCCTACAGTATCTAAGACTCCTCATGTTTGCGGTAAAAATCCGTGTCCAACTTGACTATCCCAATTTTAATGTGTTCTTTTGTGAAAGGCATCAATATGACACTAAAACAAGAATTACGAGACCACCCGTAATATTCATCCATGAAATATGTAACATACTGGAATACGGCATACCTACAGGTGCCACCATTTGATATTGAAGAATAACACCATGAGTTCCAAATCAATTTTTATTTAGCGTCTCTCTCAAAAAAACACTACCAAGCGGTTGTTTTCAAGAGCTTGTGAACAGTTACTCAGCGGAACAAATAATATACACCGATGCTTTCAAGAGGGATGAAAGAGTAGGATCCACAAGTGTAATTCTAACAAAGCACTGCACTGAACGCGACCACTTACACAATAGGGTTTTATGGTATATGACAAGCAACCTTGTTGAGCGACTTACTTACTGAGAGCGCTACAATCGCTCCAAAAACTCTCTAATGATGATGGTTTAATTCAAAGCCATGTTGGCAGCCGGTACTGAAGTTAATTATTCGATAGTGAATTTATTGCGTTCAGAAAAACGATAAGAGGTTTAATTATGAGAGTAGAAATGTTCAATTTTCGTGATCAGGTGAGAAAGAATGATTCTTACTCGAGTGAGAATTGGTCATGCAACTACTGTCTGTCAACATCTTAGCAGAGGTTGTAAAGTGCAACTGAATATAAGACACATCTTATTTGAGTGCATCAGAACTATGGACTCAACAACAACGCTATGAGAAATCAACGTGTACGATCTCCTATAATAGATGAATCAAGAGTTAAAATGAAGTTTGTTGTCTCCATAAAATCGAGTCGATAAGTATATGACTAAACGATAATGACCTTAGAGTCGAAACGTTACAATACACAAAAACAAGTGCTTCGCGCAGAACACCACATCGTGTTGTAACTTAATTTTGATAGAAAAGGTGAAAAAAACCCCAATAATGTTGTAGAAAAAAATCACATTTAAAGAAAGGACAACTTGTAGAAAAATCGAATTTTATAAAGAGGGATGGCTCACAACTGAAAAGTTTCCGACCTAACATAGCTACAAAAATTTTTATCTTAAAATTTATTTTTATTTTCTACATAGTCTCCTTGTGACTCTATACACTTCTCCCAGCGATGCTCCCATCTCTTTAATCCGTCCAAATAGTACTCAGCGTTCTTCTCTGCAAAATAATTGTTCACGAAGGTGATTGCCTCCACATTTGACAAAAATTTTTGTCCTCCGAGTGCAATTTTGAGTTGAGGGAACAGAAAGAAGTAGCTTGGGGCTAGATCTGGTGAATAAGGTGGATGGTCAAGCAGTTTAAACTGTAATTCATGGATTTTCGGTATGGCAACTGTTGAGGTGTCTTGGTGAAACAGGGTTTTCTTTTTCTGCAAATGTGGCCGTTTATCCGCAATTTCCGCCTTCAGCTTGTCAACTAATGATGCGTAGTATGCTCCTGTAGTGGTTTTCCTTTTTTGAAGATAATCGATTAGGGTAACTCCATGACTATCCCAAAAAACAGTCGCCATCACTTTCCCAGCCGAAAAAACAGATTTTGCTTTTTTTGGAGCCGGTTCCCACTTGCAGCCCACTGTTTTGACTGTATTTTTGTTTCAGGCGTATAGTGGTGTATCCAAGTTTCATCTACAGTAATTAATCGGCGCCAAAACTCGGATTTATTGCGCCTAAACTGGGCCAACAGAGCATTGGTAATGTTCATTTTGGTCTAACGTTAGCAAACGCGGCACTCAACGCGCGGACAGCTTTCTCATGCCTAGATCTTGATTTAATATGTGACAAATACGTTTTTTGGACATTTTCATTGCTTCTGCTATCTCTCTCACTTTAATTAGGGGGTCGTCTAACACCATTTGGTAAACTTTAGCGATGTTATCGTCAGTAGTTACAATTTTGAGACGTCCCGAAAGTTCATCATCTCCCAAGCTCTTACGGCCACGTTTAAATTAAGCTGCCCAAAATTTCACAGTGGTAAATGACGGGAGTCCTCGTACACAGAATCTAATTCATATTTAATTTGCGTAGGCGTATTCCCTTTCAAAAACAAATATTTTATGACAGCTCGATACTCGATTTTCTCCATTTTCACAAAAATACTCACATCGACTTACTCAAACGACTGTCAAATAAAAACTGCGCATCCAAAATGGCTGAAACTTTGATGTGTTGCTGTCAAAAGATGCACAACTACATTCCCTGACTTTTATTGACAAGTGCTGCCTTCTTCACGTTGACGTCGGAAACTTTTGAGACCGCCCACGTATATTTCAGTAACAACTAACAATTGTTAAATGTATATTAACCATTGTACACTACTAGGTACCATTCCTACATAGCGACAAAGCGCTTGTTCTTTATAAGCCACGTTGAAAATTTCGTTTTATTAAAAAAATAGTTCAAACAAAAGTTATAGGCAATAAAATTTCTAAAATTTTTTTTTGTATAATTGCTGTTGGTGAAGATTACTAAAACAATTGATGCCATTTGATAGTCTATCACAGTAATAAATAATAAAAATCGGGCGAGTTGTTTATATACGAACGGACGGGCGGCCGGCCATCGGACAAATTTTTTTTATAATGTACTACTAATGCTAATTCATTGGAAAAAGTGGAAAAAATAATTTTCGGTTTGATAACCGTCGCATAACTCCATATCTCATTGATAAGGTGAAGAGTAAAAAGAATTAAAAACTTTTATTTTTGTGTAATGATAAATTATAATAAATTAATTTCAATTCAAATAGTAATGGTAAAAGCTCCAGATTATTGCCACACAACAAAAAATGATAACTAAATAAACGTCGATAACAGTTTGCTTAAAATAAGATACGGGTATTGATTGCTTGCTTGAATTTACAATGACTGGTCTCATAAATGCAATTTAAATACTTATAGTCAATATTCCGAGAATTACATGACGGGAACATTCTTTTAACATGCAATAAAAAGTTTAAACCAGCGAGTAATGCAATAAGTCTTAATTTGATTTAAAATTTAATAAAAAATTTATTGGCGCTGTGGTGTAATTACTGAGATGAATAAAACAGTTTACATTTATTTTTATGAATGCAATTCCTGCAATTTAAGTGGTTAATGTGGTTAGCCAGTATAATTGAAATTGATCATCTTGGGTATTGACTGATTTTAATGATTCTGTAAAGTAACTCTGCTTCCGCGTACTAAGTCTGCTTCCTAACAGAAAATCCGTTTTAAATAAAATGCATTTTCTGCCAAGTTTCGTTTTCATAGCAAGTTAGAAACATAACATTCAAAGACAATATCAATCGTAAATAGATGTTGTTCGTTTGATTTTCTTGTAAAACATTGCGACGCTCAACATTTTGAAATTTGATTTGATTTTCCTGGTTTCTTGGGGAAAAACCTTGCATCAGCCCATAAATATTAATGTACCGATCTATTAATAAATATTTGAAAGTGTGTGAGTTATCTTTAAAGAAACAATGAATCATTGTTGAAGTGTTATAGAGCAATTAAACCTCGAACTTAATCCCAACGATCCAAGAAAACAATTGTAAAATAAAGTAGTAAGGCGAGAAAATACCAATAGCAGAACTAGTTTCGCAAAGTTACATAAAAGGCCAAAGGTTTTTAGATCAAGTACTACACGTTATGTTTGAAAATCAAAGAAGTATATAAAATAAATGATTACTTCAAACGCTCACTTTGTGTAAATCGAAAATCAATACATTATGAATAACGCAACACTAAATAAAGCATTACGGATGTATATACAACCACAAGATATTTATAAAATAATTTGTAGCTGTGCCAGATCTATAAATAAATTCATTCAAACAGTACAAATTGAAAAAATGCGCAAACTTGAACTTTACACTAAATCACAGTGATTAATTAATCTGTAAATGTAGTAAGTATCCGTCGCTATCGTAATCCATCATATCAATTTTAACTCGAGTTGAAGTGAATGCGGTTCAAAATCAAAAACAGTTGTGAAACTGTAATTGAACGTATCTTTTTTTCACGAAGTTTAATAAATGCAATTTTCCGGACCTATCTAAAAATAATTATAGAATTTGAAGTTTGAAAAAATTATAAAAAAACTGAGTTTTTTTCTCACATTAACGAAATGATAGAAAAGAGATCCGAACATTGCGCCTTGTGGCGCTCCTTTCGGAACCGATAATTTTATTCACTCACTTATTTTTCAATTGCATTCTAAATTGATTGTTTAATTTTATTATAACTAACATATAAAATAATTTTATTGTTGATTGTTTGCTATCACGTTCCACCTGATACGTTTGTTATGTTTAGTATTATTATTGTTATGCGCTACAAACATGCATTTATGTGCTGATAAACCAGTTATGGTGCGTCCAAAATAATGTTTGTAGTCATATGTTTATAAAGATATTTTTCTACGAATTCTTACAAAAGAAATAATAATCTAATCAGATAGAAGCACCCACAAACTCATCTATCAATTCTTTCACAAGATTAATATTTTTATACTGATAACCCAAATGATTCCCTGGACCTTTACAAAGTTCATTGTCTATTTATGCAATGACTTCGGTTCCTTACTAAAATTGTACTAAGATAGGTCAATATAAACCATTTTGAATTCACGTGATATTTAACCAGTCTCCGATCAGCAGAATTTGATAAAAATTTGCGATTGGATGATAAAATTGATCAAAGGGGTGTGTTACCGACCATTTCATTACAATATGCACATTTTCCAATAAGAGAAAACAATATTCGAGATGAGAAATAATATTGACTGCGTCTATTGTTCTTGGATGTTAAAGAACCTGATCACCTTGAGTGGCTTAATGTGTCGGCATCACAATTACTTCCTAGCATGCGCACTAATACTGGCTCTTCTCGTAGATAATTTTCCAGGTTTTCAAAGATATCCCATCAGGTCCTAGAGCCTTGTTAATTTTTAGTTTCTTTATTATTACCTATATCCATATCTTTTCTTTCGATTTGAAAGAGTGTCGATTTCTTTTGAACCCCCTTCCAATTTGAAATGGGAATGTAACTATTTTCCTAACATTACAGTCTGAAATATTCACAGGAGTATTCATATAAAATTTCTTCATGACAATTTTGTACTCATTCCCCCATATGGCGTCCTTTAACTCGTTACAAACGTCTTTCCACAATTCTTTCTTTGATTTATTTATCGTATCTCTCAATTCCCTTTTGGTATGTTTGTATTGCACCATCACTTTTCCAATCTCTTCAGGGCTTACCTTGCCGTCTTTTGTTGTCTTTGTAAATATCTTCTTGCATCGTTACACCAGTCTTTGAGCTTTTTCCCGAGTTTATTAGACACAATTGTTCGATCAATCCAAGATTGGGTGTTTCTCCTAACAAAAGTAGGTGTAATCATTTAACACGATAAGATTTTTCTCATAGACCCATTCTTCCAAGATTGGGTCAGTTCTAAGACTCCCAGGATTTAGCCTTCGCGTTCATATCCCATAGTGAAATAAATCTCTTCTCGTTCTCCCTCTTCGGCTACTACAGTCGGTTGTTCAGGTAAAGTTTCACTAACTAAGATTTCTTCTGATCTTTTCGTTTTATCCTTTCTTCTTTTCTAGCTTTACTAAGAAAGGCCCTAAATGCGCCACAATTCTCCTATGGCATGTTCGGATTCATCGCAGACCACACATCTCTCTACCTCTGCTTCACAATTCTTCTTTTCGTGTTCATCCATCTCGCATTTTACTCACTTTTTTGTTCTATCTGGACCCTTACAATCATTTTTGCTGTAGTCGTATCCCATGGATCGATACAACTCGCTATGTTAATTCTTTTTTCTAATCTACATTTAGTGTAACATATTCTAATATTGCCAGTTTCTAGCAGTTTGTCGGCATATTCTTTCTTCATTGTCACGGTCACCGCTTGTGTTAAATTTGCGTTAAGTCTCACATTATCTATCCTAAGACTCCTTGCCTCTACATCTCCGACTACGTTAGCAATTGACTTTATTACTTTGTCTTTGTTGGTTATATGGTCTCTTTCCTTTATGTGTAATGTTTCTAATTGTTCTTTTCTTGTTATATTATTTTCTTTTATTATTTTATTTAATTCTTCTACCGCCAAATCGTCTTTTTTAGTAACTATTAAAATGTTGCCCTTCTTGGTAATAAGTATTCCTAGAATGGTTTTACTAGCCTCCGTAATTCCGATTGTTGATTTGACACTCTTTAAAAAGTCGTTATAACTTGTATCTTTTGTACCAACTATAAGAGTACAGAGTTTTTCGTTCTTTCGCTTCCATAGTTTCTTTTTTTCTTTTTCTACTTTTTTCCGTCATTGTCGTGACTGGCGCTTGGACCGGTCTGTTATGTGTCGTCATGCAATGTCTGTGCTGTTATATTTTATGTTCTTATTTACCTTCTATAATGTTTACACACTTAGTTAATATTATTACATATGAATACTAGTATGGGTAAGGTTTGGCATGTTTAGGTTTTGATGGTTTTCCTAAACCTTGAAGCAAATGCTTTACCAAGACGAACTAATCCCCAATTGCACATGGTTTCGTCACCACACTGTACAGGTTTATACTGATCTTCTGGAGCACCATACATAACACTTACATCACAATACAATATTTAAAATGTACCAAACGATTAAATAAATAAATAAATAGTTTCTTTTCTTCCATATTTATTGACTTGTGTAAAATTCTGATCTTTGTCTGTAAATCTGAGCAGGCACATTCTACCATCTTCCTGAATCTTTGTGGGTTTATTCTGTCAGGAGAGTTGTCTACGCCATCTTCTTTTCGTAATCTTACCATTTTTTCAATTGCGTTGTAATAATCTTCTTCGTCCCTTCTGCTTGTAATTTGAATATATTTCTCCCTTTTTTGACTCGTTCTTGTTTTCTTGTAGTAGTTGTTAATTGTATAAAATCTACTACCTCTTCTATTTCTCGTAGGTCTAAATATTGCTGTACTAATTCAATAATCACCGAAAAGACGTCAGTAAACAATCGTAAAACTTTGTATCTATAGACTGTGAGATTTATAGCTTAATATTCACAAAGAATCTTTTTACATACCCTCATCTTTCTCTTCCTTTGAACACTTAATCGAGTTAAAATAAAGAAATATCTATGATGCAATGACAAGATAATATATTTCAAGACAGATAAATTACTATAGTGTTTAATCGAACACTACTTGAACTAATTTTTTTAAAGAGTGCATCAAGGAAATGAGGAGATTCTTTTAGAAGATGTTGAGGAGTTGCTCTCAGCCACCTACTCAGAGTGTTACGGTAAAAACATCAGCGTAATTAGAGAACATTTTAGATATTGATGGTGGACTTCGACTACAAATTTTTGTAAAATGAATAAATAAAAAATATTATTACAATTAATTACCAAGCACACAGTAACTCCTCTTTAGTGTTTATTACTTTTAAAAGACACTAAAGACGCATAATTATAACAACCGGGTCGATTCAGCACCGACGCCTCTCTCAAAGGCCCAACAGCTTTAATTTTAATCGTTAAAATGCACATAATCTTATTTTCAAAAAATGTAAAACTTTAGACTAGATAATTAGGATATTTGTTCGTAGGCATACAAGACACCTCATTAGACTCTAGAAGACTCATAAAAACCGCTGGCAAAGAGTGAGGTTTGAATTACTTTTTCTCTCTCTTTCTCTCAGGGGTTAGACTTATCATAACACATCTATCAAAACTTGAAATCAAGAGCTGTTTAGACTTCAAAAGTATGATTAAAGATTACTGCAACGAATTAGGCTGTAGGCTAAACCTTCTCTCTTTTCACGATCATGACGAAGAAAGTGTTTGACATTGTACGGCTAAACACCTCGGAGTCTGAGTATCACTAACAAGGAGTACACCAAAGCTTTACTCCTCCCTATTTGGCTCAGAATTTGGCAATGCGGTCGTAAGTGTAAAACATAAAAAAGTAGGAAAAAAATTCGGCGTTTAAACATGATCTAAATATATCCAACAATACTTGTGCGTTTCCTATGGTGTTCCATATATAAAAAAAAAAAACTTGTTTACCTATATCATAAACATAACCCTGTTACTCATGCTTTGGAGTGTACCTATTAGAGAACAAACCTGCAGAAAAACTAAGCCACTGAGAAATACGAACAACTCATAAAACGCTATGAAAGTAAGGCACAAAAACGTAAAAAAGTAATATTATAAGCAACAAAAAGATTAAATAGAAAAACTATATAGGTTAGATAAATAGAGACATATTTACAAATATTAGAAACTCTTATTAAAATTAGAAACACCAAAACCAAAATTTATAAAAAAATAAAAAAGAAAAAAACAAACAAAACTTTTTACTCAAAAGAAGAAAAGAGAAAAAAGAACCTAAAACGACATACTTAAAACCACAAATAAATCAATAAAAAAACAAAATCAAAAAATTGTCCAAAATACGTTAATAACTCTTGTAAAGATGCAAATTTCTAGAGGAATGGAAGAATTGGTTCTGATTCAAAAACCCAGAAAGGGCGAAGCGGAAGAAATCCGTCAACTGGACGTTGTGCTTGGGGATGAGCAAAATATGACAAAAAAATGTTAAGAGCACATAACGGCGGAGGCAAGTGTAGCGCAAGGTTCAGTGTTACGACCAACTCACTAAAACGTGCTTACGACTACTATGGAAACAAAAACAATGTAATCTTAACCACATCTGCACAAAAATAGAAGAGATTAAGCAAAACCCTATATGATGGTTAAAACGAAATAAACTACAGTCAACACCAGAAAAACCAACCGCAAGAAGGCATAGACAATAAACTTAGCCTAAAGCTTAATTTTAATAAAACAAACCAAAAAAATTTAATACATGTAAGTAACATTCACAAAACATGTGGTGACCAAAGGAATCAAAGGAGAACTTAGTACTTACTAGAGTTCAATAAAAAAAAACAATTATGGTGGATCATGAAAGTTTCGAACTGGCACTTTAGCCACAACCCCAGAATGATATTTCTGACGTAAAGATTTAAAACTGACCGAACTGGTAGTGTCAGATGATGATGATATAGAACTGAATCTAGCAAACCATTATTAGTGATAACAAAAATTATACGACTAGGAAAGTAGACTTCAATAAACTAAAGAAAAACGAACGCGAACAATCTGTACAAATGAAAAAACTATGGAAGAAGACGGACGAAAGAAGATAAAAAAATCACTAACAACTCATATGTAAGCAAAAGGCACAGGAAATAAAAGTAGGGCGACGTGTAAACCCACAAAACTTTTCATAACTTGTATGAAAACGAAAACTGTTAAACACATGATGTAAATAATAAACAAAAATTACACTAAAGATGAGGAAAATAAACAAAATAAAAGAAGAAAACCTGAATTAGATAGAACCTCCTATATAATATTGCAGAAAAACCCAGAACATTAGTTGTACCAATAGTAAGAAAAAGGAAAAAAAGTTGATAACTACTTACGTTTTTAGAACAGATTATATCCGAAACCATTTATTGTAGATACCGTAAACCCTCAAAACAAAAACAGAAAGATCCTTGGTGGACGAATAATGTTAATGAGTCAAAACCTTTGTCCTAAAGTAAACGGATGACTTATAAACCCGAAACAGGTCACGTCATAGACTTTGGTATTTTTCGAAAATTTGAAAGACGGCACCGTAATTAGAAAAAAAATTATTGGACATAACATAATAAGCAATGTCGGGTACAGTCCTTTAAGGTAAGCCCTTTGCCTAGTTTTAGAAAAAGAATTCCTTGTACCAAACTGTAAATTGGAACCTGGAATGAGCAGGTAAAGTGAAGTTATGATTATATAGTACATTCTTCCGTGAAAATATATTATCTTTTTCCCATTGGGTGAAAACGGTCTGTTTTTGTTTTGCTTCAAAATTGGCGGGCAAAGTAAAAAACCGAGCTTGCGAACAAATTGAAATATTTTACATTACCCGCAAGAGCGAGATAGGTGAAATTGAAACGTCGTTGTTTTTTCCCATCCACATTTTGGATCCTTACAGAATTAGATGGTCCATAAATATACTAGAAAAAGAACCCAGCAGTCCTGGGAAGTGCCAGCCATGGAAGCTGCTCACCAGCGTAGAGTATCAATAAATTAGACAGCTCGCCAACACAATATTCTAGTTGCCACGCTTTATCGTCGTCTCAAAAAGTTTGTTGAGAAAAAACCCCAAAAAGGTTGAGAAGGTACAGTTATGTTTTTAAGAACAAAGAAGAAAAACTTCTCGTACAACCCATACCAGCAATGAAGGACTTCAAGTCACTCGCATTTAAATACGCTGAAAAAAATAATATTAGTAATCACTTCAATAAAATCAAACAAAACCCTGAACTTTCACTCAAGTTTTCCTGAAAAAACATCGGCAGGCAAGGCTTAAGCCTTTAATGCGATAAATGTCAATCGCTTCTTTGACTTGCTCGATGGTCTATATATCTTCAATGCCACAGGCAAATACATACCACCAGGATTTGAGAAAGGTGTTTCCCTCGAACATTAAAGTCTTTACACATCCCAGTAGATGGATACAATCGGACTTATTCACCAAATGGTTTGCCCATTTTTGAAATTTGCAAAACCAACAGCCGACGACCGTATTCTCCTAATTCTGGATGGGCATGCGAACCAAATCAAAAACATTGATATGTTATGAGCAGCAAAAACATTTCGTGGAAATTTTCTTTTATATAACCTCTGGATGTGCCATTCATGGGCTCGCTTTTGACTTATTACGAACAAACTGTGCGTGTATGACTTCGGGAACACCACTGGAAAATTGTGACAATCCACGACATTGGATATCTTTTTGGAGAAACTGAGATTTACTGTTTCTGTAGGATTTTTGATGCAAGCGATTTTACAGCTGCGCAAATGACAAACTTTTTGCTTAACAACAACCTTGAATCTCAACAAATCGAAGTAACCTGGACTCTCACAAAATCGTGTTGTCCCCGCGGTTTTTTGAAGCCATGGTTGTTTCTCTATATGACATTCTGCCCATTCCTCAAGTAGGTCTTATCAGTTGTGAGTTCACACCAAAGAAATCGACGCAAACAAAGTCCGAAAGCAATTAGTTCCCGATAGTGAGAGCTTAGCCGACGAAATCAGTCTTCATGGTGATACTGATAGTAGCCCTGAGTTTATGGAAACACCAGAACTTGCTACCTCAGTTCAGATAGAAAGCCGCAAAGAAGAGAACTGAGTTAGAATAAGCTTCATGGTAAAATATTTCGACATGAGCCTGATGGTGGCTTCTTGATAAATTGTTTGGAAAAAACCTATAAATATTTTGCTGGCCAAAAAGACAATATCATGATTTATAAAACAAGGTCACAAATTAATTGTGTCTTTGATGATAACTTCTTTTATTTCACTTATGGCGGGCAAAGAGAACCTTTAGAACCTTTATGAATTTAAATTTTTTGAAGTCTGACCTAATAACTTATGCAATCATACGTACACGGCAAATAGAAGAACATATCTCAACACATGTGTGGTGATCTGATAGCTTTGAGGACGGCTTCAGAATTGAATAGACAATAAAACCTTAGACGGGAAAGAGAAGTAGAGGCCGGACACAGATCACGTGGATTGACGATCTGAAGTAAACAGCTGGACTGGGATGAATTAGACAATCACAAGACAGGGACATGTACAAATTACTCGGACGATGATGGGCTAATGAAGAAAAGAAGTAATAAATATAGATTTTTTATTGTTTTTGAGAAAGTCTGAATCTTAAATGTTGTTAAATTACAACTTTTACATCAATTTTATTTTTCTAAAACTGATGACCTAAGATGTGAAATGTTTCAGCTGGTTTACTGTGAAAACGTGTTTCACATTTGAATTCTATAAGAAACAACTTGATTCGCAAACTATGTCAAGTGTAATCGATCTGCACAAACTTGTAAGCACAACAGTTTTACAAAAAAAGTGTGCCACGCAACCTACTTCACTTTATAATACTCAAGTTGTATTTTAAACGCATCAAAAGTTAAATATGTCATCAATAAAATAAAATCAATTTTTGAGATAGATCTGCAAAAAATGATAACCATGAAAATGTAAGTAAAAAACCGTGCGTAATTTAGTAAGTCAGTTAACTTGTCAAGGTCGAGAAAAGTATGAGCTAAAAACAAGAAAATATTAAAATAAACAATTACATCAGCAACCTGCTAAGCTACAACATTCCGTAAGCTAATGCCAATAGCTGTAGGTAAGTGATTGTTTTTTCAAAATTCTCGACACATGGGTGGGGTAAAGTATTTGCATATGTATATGTTCATCCATTGTTCGCTTTTCATTTAATTATACGTGGTATTGTACTAACTAATCGATACTCGCAACCTTTATAAATTATTGTATTGCTACAGAATAATTACCTATCGATCGCTTGTTGAACCTTCTTTGCAAATCGTAGCTTCTAAAAAAAATTATTCCGATACATATTGCGCAACTTCCACTCTAAAAAAAACTTGTCAGAAGAGGAAATAGCGTGACCATTATCAATTTTGTTAATGAATTGAGTTTCTGGTTACGTTGATGGCACACAACCGATAAAATATGATGGTTAGTATGTTTTTAATATCATAAATGGAAAAGAACAACAATAATTTAGATAATGCAGTACTTATCTCACGTATTACATAATAAAATATATTGATCAATTAATTTATCAGGTGTGACGTGCAGCCCTATCATTATATTCTCATTAGATCGATGCGGAACACCCTTAGATTCATCATTTTTTTTGCTCGATGAGACATCATTTATAAAATCCCTAACAAATCTGTTTGATTTAGAAAGTCACATCACAAACTGCGTGAAATTTCCGTTCTATAAATACAGTTCTTGTCAACAGGTACAAGCAATATACCTGAACAGGTCGTCTACCTGCTCACAATCCGGAAATTTCAAGCACCGTATACTGAAAGGGATTTACCCTTCTGACTGAATTCGAACAAGAGTGGTTTTCCTCCTCTTTTGTTAAAAAGATGAGAATATTTACAATTTTAAATACCTTGAAATTAATTGCTTCGAAAGACTGACTTTTTTTTCGGTTGGCACTATTAGATCCGCTTTTCTTAGTTCTCTTCATCAAGTTTTAAAATATTATGATTTTGGTTTCTAAATGAAACGTTTGCGTTTTAGTAACGAATTCGGCCGTGACATCCTGTGTAAAAAGTATGTTGCAAAATACCCAACCTTTGGTTAAAAAAAATTATAATTTGACAGATAATGAGTACCACGTGGTTACAATTACAACATCGTGGTGATCGAAGCACAAATTGACGCCGTCAAAAATAAAAATCCCACAGCATGCGGAATTTACTAGACAAAAGTGAAAATGGAAGAAGATATTATGAAAGGAGAAGATATGCAATAGTAGATATAAAGAAGATAAGAGATAGAGATAGAGCAATATGAAGAATTAGAGAGCAAAATTCAAAGTAGGAAACGAGGAAAATCAAGGACAAAGATAGAAGGTGTAGAATGTGTAGGAAAGGGTTGAAAAGTATAGAGCGTTTGTCGCTAGAGTGCAGTACAGAGGCAAGAGTGAGAAAAGTTTTGCAGGGAGAGACAGGCGAGGAGATTGAGTGGATGAGGAAGGTAGTGGAAAAAATGTATTGAAGAAAGAGAAATAATAAGGATAAAATAAAAAAGAGTAAAAAAAGTTTTTTTTGTTTTTGGTCTTCTTGAAGCAACATAAGATATGTGCACCTAATCACCTATTATTCCTGCCCATACATTGATTTTTTGCGGAAACTGAGTATGAGCTTCTCGCATCCAATGATGTATGATCAGCCCAAAAACGACAATAAGGTAAAAAGAAGGATAAAAGAATTAATGATGATGAAATATGGTTATTGTCAATCAGATCTAAAATTTTTAGAATACAAGTATGACTGATCTTTTTATATCGGCTGGAGTAACCGTATCTATTTGAAGAGTTAAGAAAACGTTTAGCCTAGTATCTTTTGCAACGTTGTCGCTGTCTGTGCATAATTTTGGCATGATCAAATTCTAATATTGTGCCTCAATTTTGCAAATCGTACCTTAACTAATAGGTGGTAAATCCGGATGCTGTTCTGGAAATAACTGAACAACTTCTAGCAGACCTCTTCTTCTGTTACCATCACCGATCATCATCAGAATCTCGATACGAAGATTTTCGGTTAAAAACAGAATTTTGAAAACTATTTTGACAAATTGAGGTTTTTTAATAGTTTTTCAGGCTCATTTTCATCAGGATTGATCAGAAAAGAAATCACAAAAAAAGGAATACAACACAGCTATTGTAATTTGTTTCTAGAAATAAATCAGGGCTATTAAGATTTTATGATTTTAATGGTTGCTATTGTCAACTAATTACCTTGAAAACAAACTTTTGTAAATTAGGTGTTTTTGAAAAGCTGTAGATAAACATGCTATTTAATGATAACATCAAAAGAAGAACAAATGAGAATGTGTTCTCTCTCTCTAAAACAGAATTTTTCTCTTGGTATTGAAACAACCATACTAACTTCTTGAAAGAAAATCCGATCAAGAACAATCCCACCATCCATGCCCAGACTTGCGTACATTAAAGACAATATAACTCAAGCATGCACTGAAACCACTTCACACAATTATCCGGTAGTAAAGTACCCTTTAAATCGCAACGTTTTGAGCTCAGCTTTCTACAGTTAAAATATTTCCAATTCATTATAATACACCCTTTATATATAGCTAGCATCATTTTAAAAGCTTCCAATTATACTTAAACATATTTGAATTTCATCTACTACCGATAATACGCCAATCATTGACTATCAGCCACCCCTAAACTTTTTACCGCTTTTATCAAATCGAAACCTTCTAGTCCAGAAGTTGACGGAATTGACATGTGACTTTAGACTTTGATCATCTTTTTATAATTTTGGGAAAGCTATAACCCCTCCATCATGGAGAACTTTATACTCTAACGACTCCTACATCGCTTGCTGGCGAAGAGACTACATATTAATCTACCTCTGAACATGAATCAAAGTGAATTCGTTAAGGGAATTGAAGGAACCTTAATTAACCCCAAACTCCTCCCTCAAGAGAACATGCGACTTTCTCAAAGCCAGAAGGATGAAAGTTAATCTAGCGAAGTGATGATTTCGGGGATCAAAAGCTTCAAATATTTAGCTTACAATTTCAAAGCTCATGGAATACTAAAATCCTGCTTAGCCAACCTACAGGTTTGATTCAATAATGTTCAAAAAAGTCCGCTAAAGTCTCACCAGAAATTAGATCTCTTCAACAACTAGTACAACTACAAAACTTCAAGGTTACCTCTGCTTCGCTGCACAACCGCGACAAACTTATCAAGTGGTGCCTCTATCTGGCGAAAACGCACCAGATCAATATCTATACCCCAGCATTTAAGGCGGTAGCTTAGGACTAACTAATTTAAGGAGCGTAATTCCATTAATCCTTAATAAAAAAGTTTCTAGGATTCAGGACATGGACCACTTACACATTCAAGGCATGGTTTTTACGTCCTACTACCAAACAACTGTCGCCAAAATATATAAGATGGCTCCTACCACCAACTTTGAGGGATACTCCAGAGCCGGGGATGAAACAGTTAATAACGGCACAGCCAGTAGATCGTAGATCTACCAGAAACCATTTGGCTAATCCGGTAAAAATGCACGAAACATGTAACGGTTAATGACCTGCCATCCGTCCCTGTTGACGACAGATGCTGTCGATATGGTTGAGCTACACGCGAGACTTTCTGTCACATCTCACAAGCTTGTCCTGTGGCACATTATGAAATATTAGGAAGACATAACGAGATAATGGAAAAAATTGGGTCGGTTGTCACGACGACAAAAAGTTATACAAGCCCGACCTGGTCATGCATACGGGAACTCGTGATACCACAATTTGTAATATCCAGGTTTTTTGAGAGGATACCACCGGCTTTAAGTAGATTTGGAAAAGACAAGTGCATGTTAGAAAGGCAGCCACAAAAAGTGACCTAAAAGGAAACTTCAATTCTCTCCACTAATTCTGAGAGTCATAGGGGTATGTCTCAAAAAAACCGCATTACGGAATATCTACTCCTTATAAATAAAAAATTGAAAGAATCTTGCGTGAATTCCTAACTGGGCGCAACCATATGATGGTAAGGACAACTGTGCACACGGACAATCAATGATACATTAAACAAAGTGAACCAACACTCAACTGTAAAAAAATTAAACTACTTTACGTAAGTATGTAATATGGCCCTTAAACTATTTATATTTTCATTCCTTGTAGTGTAAGATAAAATGATATTGGTCTCACAACACCATACAAAAAGCAATTTTAAGTAATATACTCGTATCTCTTCAACTCCAAATATAAGTACACAAAAAACACTACCAAAAAATAACTCCGCCTTTCCCCATCCAAATTACTTTACTCCTTTATCTTCTCTTTTCTAACCTCCAGATTTTTTCTAATCCTTCTCTCATTCAATCCGCTCCTTTTCCACTTTCCCCAATACCTCCCCTTTGTCTTAATTCTAACCTTAGCTCCTCACATTTTTCCCTCATATTATCTATGTTTTCCCATCCTTTCCCACATATTCTACATTTCCTTTTCACGTCCTCCCACAAAGTAATTGTTTTCGTTTTTCTCGTTCCCCGTTCAAAACCACGCAATCATCCTCTTCTCCATTAAACTCAACTCCCCTATTATATATTTAATTTTTTCATTTGTTATTAAGTCCTTATACCCCTCGTTATACCTACTACTCTTTATCTTCTCTCTCCCTTCCGGGATGTGCGTATCCTTGTCTCTAATTACTATGTCTCCTACATCCTCCTCTCTTCTTTTCTATATCTTTCCACCTACTCCCTAGCATACCCTACTTTCACATAGTAAAACCTCCTCTCTTCCTGTCGATATTTTATCCCCATATCTCTCACCTACCTCCAAAACTCATATAAAATTTCATTTTCTGTTCTACCTTCTAGCTCTTCTTCATATCTCAACGTTCTCTTCCCCGCTTCTATTCTTATAATTTCCTGTTCTATGTATCCCCGTGTCTCTTTATCTAGCCACATTGCCCATCTCCAATATCTTTCCTGCACTCTCTCCAAAATCTCTCACTCTTTCCATCCACACACTTCCGCTCAATACATCATTACACTTTTCACCAGTTTTCGAATAGCCACATTCTCTTTCAATGTCTCCTCCAAATATTCTTTTTCCTAACCCTCAGTATCATGTGACCCTTGCTAATTCTTGCCCTTCATCTTTATTGCCGTACCTAATTTTATGGCCGAAATATTTCCACTTATCCACTTTCTCTAACTTCTCTTTAGCCCACCACAATTTTTCCTTTCTTCTTCTTCCTCTTCTCTTTTAAAAAACCATTATCTTCGTTTCTTCTTATTTAACGTCAACTTCGTTCATGCCTTTTTCATCCCTTGTCAGTACTATAATGTCATTCGCATATGCCAACCCCTATATTTTCAAATTTTTAATTATGTGACGTATTTTCTATACACATTATTTTTAAACAAATTTTATAAATTTTGTGTCAACGAATAAGTTCCTGACTAACCAGTTTTGAACTTTCTGTAATGAGGACATAAATGTCTATAAGGAGACATGATCTATGTTTAATTCCACATTAATAAACACGAAATATAATTAAGGGTTAAAAAAATAATTGCCAAAAAAGATCATTCGGTTTAAATGTCCCAGCGACCAATTGTCTTCCCGTCCAGTTGTCTTCGCGCCCACTTGTCCTAGTACTCAGTTGCTTTACAAAATGCTTCCTAGATTTCTTTAGTAAATGGTTTTTGTGATCATAATTTGAAAAAAACCTTTTTTCGAAAAAAATTTCTAAATAAATAAATAGAAAAACTTCCGACATTTTATAAGATGGACATACACATTTTTAATTTTTTTTTGAAACGGTGCAAAATGTATTTTTATAAAAAGGCAACAACGTTTGCGTTCTATAAGTGACTGTACAAAAACCCTCATGCCATTTAAAATTTTGGGGAAAATCAATACCGGTCAAAAACATGAATTGTGAAATTTAGACAAAGTTTACAAAAACAAGGTAAAATTTACAATTTTCAAGGTTTTTCTGAAATTTTGAAAGTTTCTATATCGAAAATCGTGCATGAAAAACGAAAACTTGAAAAAAAACACCGTTTTTTTGATCTTATATGTTATACATTATTTATTAAGAAAATGAGAAACGGTTTCTTAAAATTAAATTTCGGCCATTTTGTTAAACTATTGAAAATTATTTGTAGGTATCATAAAGATTTGCTTAATAATCAAAATTTTGCCAATTTTAGTTTTAAAAAAATCCATAATATTGTCGAAAATTAAATTACGAAATTTGTTGAGCAAAAAGTTGATTCGAGTAGGTTTTTTTTTTCATTTATTTGCAATTTATTTTGCGTTTATCGACGTATATCGACATGTTAAAAACAGTGCACTTAATTCCAACACATAATTATACTATCATTCAAAATTCGAGGTAATCAGAAAATATTACGGTCTCTTATGAACATATAGAATGACGGAGTCACCTTTCCTGAATACGAGTAGGAACTAAAAAATCTTCATCAGCATAAAATTGTCTATAAAACCTTACGTTTCACTACCGTAACAGTGAGTTGAGCAAAGTAATAAAGTGATTATAACAAAAATATGTGATAAACTATCTCAGACAGAAAAGGATGAATACCATACTGTTAACAATATCGCAGACTGTGTTTATTACGGACAAATATGTATTTAACATCTATAATCTTATACGTTACATTAAACAATTAACAATATTGTAAACATTTGATTGTCTGTTTAATAAAGATCCAATTA
This sequence comes from Abscondita cerata, assembly GCA_030710515.1. NCBI lineage: Eukaryota > Metazoa > Arthropoda > Insecta > Coleoptera > Lampyridae > Abscondita > Abscondita cerata. The sequence continues at coordinate 447,429 of JALBCR010004795.1, read as the reverse complement.
ATAGTTTAATGTTTAATTAATAACATTCCATTTATCGGGGGTTATCTATTTCACGGAAAATTCGCTTATTAAAACCTGCCCGTATTGTCGTTATCGTCGTATAGGTAATTAAACTTTTTTCATACGTTATTATTTCGTTAAAGGCGCAATTAAGTGCAATAGTAATTTAAACCAATTTGTGGTAATGTGCGTATGACATAAGCCCAACTGTTTTACATCCGTATGGGAGTTGTTTAACGACAACGTATATTGTATACACTGTGTCCCTGGATGGGGTATCCTATAGCTCAAAAATTTTTAAATTTTGGTATTAGCAAAAATGTCATTCTTGATCCAAAAAAATTTTGCTTGTTTTGAAAACCCATAAAATGAAATAAAATTCGAGTTTTTCAAAATCTGTCTCATTTCATAGTCAGTTTTATGAAAACCGTATGATTTTTTACACTAAGTTTAAAACTAATGTATTAACCTAATGAATGACGTTTCCGATCTACTAAGTAACTGTCAACTTCAAATTGTCATTCTTTGATAATTCTTTGACAACATTGTTATTAGATGTTCTTTCAAAGGAATGGAACTCTAAACTGCAGCGTCTATTTTAACGAACGGGAAAATACCAAAAAATTGCACCAAATCTCCGTCCCGTTGGTGGTGATTCACCCTGTATACTTGATTGCAGTTATGATGATCGCGGTCCATTAGGATTTTCGGAATTATTCAAGCTTGTATAAGAATCACTGAAGCTTCCAATTGTTTTTATTTTTAGTATCGGTTCGCTGATAATGATAGCTTAGCTATTGAAACACGTGTCCGAGTATCGTTTTTCTTAAATGATTATACTGTGTACCTATTGTTATTTTTGATAGTGATTATAATTCTTTAAAAAAACTTAAATTTTTCTTTTCATTTTATGGGGTTTCAAAACACGCAAAACTTTTTATCAAGAATAACATTTTTCGCTAAAACTAAAATTTAAACATTTTTTAATCTATACGATACCACATCCGTGGACACACTGTATATAGGTACAACATTTTTTTGAAATAGCTGTTAAAGGTTGTTGTTCTCTTCTAGCGCCGGATTACTTATGCTTAAAATCCTTGGTTTGAAAAGATCTACTTTGTAAAATTAGTTTGAACGGTACAGGGTGTCCCATCTAGCGCGATATTAATTAATTGTTTTTTAATGGAACACCATCTAACTCCCAAGGTGCTCTGGAATAGTTTCACAACCTCTACATAGTCATCTCATTATTTTTTGATTACCTGCCAGTGTTGCCAACTAATAATTGTATTTCTGAAAAATTTTCCATTTTATAAAAAGCAACTTTGTTTTTTTCCCCTTTAATTTTTACTAAGGTATCCAATGTTGAACCCCGTAGTTGCTGAGATATTTAATGTAGTTTTCAAAAACAAAAATATCAATTACGTTTGCATCCACCAAAGAAGACAATGGAAATAATTTAAATTTTAATCAAAAATAATAAAACCGTGCCTTAAAAATACATCTCAGAATTTGCAGAAATGTTACTTAGGGGATTGGATATATTATTAATTACTAACAAAAAAACGGAATTTGTTAAAAAAACTGTAAAAGTAACAAAATTAAAAAACTGAAGGAATGACGTACAACAAATGTTTCTAAATGTCTTCCATTTTCATTGAAGCACCAATTGATTCGCTGCTGAAAATACGTCTTTATTTTGCGTGTTGTTGATGGATCTTTATCCACCAAAAACTTTAGTCTTGTGACATCGGGTGATCTGGCTACCATCTAGCTGGAGAGTCCATTCCTACCACTTAACTGGTTCGAAAAAACTTCATTGATGTATGCTCTGATATCTAGGGAAGAATGTGAAAGAGCTCCATCCTGCTGAAACCACATTCTGTTCACAAACGGGTTGCGAAATTTTTTTATGAAATGTCGTTTCATCTGGTGATTATAAAGTTTGTTCTCCTTGATGACGACAGGTTTCGTTCTTTCTTGTTATTTGTAATTTACTCTCACTGTTTTAGTGAACCTATCAAGTCATTTCCTGAAACTTATTTCTTGAGGAAGTTGACTATCTAACTTTAATTTCCCTCAGTATTCCTAAGAACAAAAGTCATGTTCCTAAGCCTTCTTGTTTTTTATTGGTCATCGGTGTGTGGCATGCTGTGAAAACTTTTTATTAATTAATCATTTTCTTATTAAAAGTAATCAACGTCGGTGTAAAATTGATATTTGCTTAAATACGACAAATTTATTTCAAAAATATGGGGTTTAGTCATAAGATACTTTAAGCAAAAAAGAAAAAATATTTTCTTATGGCAAAGTAAAACAAGTGCCATTCCATTAGAAAACGAACTCCACATCGTACCGATACTAACAAACGCGTAAGAGAGTGTCGAAAGAATGCAGCAATATAAAACATTTTGCTCGAAAAATAAAATAAACGTCTAACAATTTATCAAAAGTTTGTCATATTTTTTTTTAGATAAAGTAAAAAATTCCAAAGCAACGGGCAAAAGGAGTACCTGCTTATTTAAGACCGCCGTATGTTTGTTTTAAAGACTGGAATTCTAACTTACAACTTTACACAAAAAAGAAGAAAAAGAAAATACATTTTAGAAAAAATAGTTTTAATAAAAGTTTCCAACAACTTTTTTTTTATAATTGATACTGTTGAAGATATTTTTAAATCAATTAGTGTCACATGACTGTTATATCTTGGTAATTATTTATTGGATCGTAAAATAGTTCAAACAAAAGTTGTGTATACTGAAATTACCTACAACTTTTATTCGAAGAAAAAATTCCAAAATAAATATTTTTGTAAATATTTCAACAATAAGAAAATCTAAATACCGTTTTTTTTCACTTTTTCCGACTGATTAAAGTTTGGAAACCGTCGTATAACTGTAACCGCTCTGTTATTTATAATATGTGGAGTAAAATACGTTATAGCTCCTTGAATTTAACAACAACTCCACATCGTTCTGATACTAACAAATCTGTAAAAGGGTATCGAAAGTGTGTGGTTATATATAACATTTTGCTCAAAAATATCTAACAGCTTTGCAACTCGCAACTTAATAATTTTGATAGAAAAAATGAAAAAAATAATTGTTGTAAGAGAATAATCAACGTTTAAGAAAGAATGATAAGTGCACCACAAAGTAATTTTAAAATCCAATCATTAATTTCAGTAACGGCCAACAATTGTTAATTATATCTAAGCCATTAATACGAACGCTTCATGCTACCTACTACCGTTCCTACGGCGGGAGGAAACGAGGTAATTCGCCAAAAAAAGTAAAAAAAGGGTGTTATTATTTTCGGTATTATTTATAAGATGTGGAGTAAACATTCATATAATTAGATGGCTATGTACCCTGAAAGATATAGGGTTTCCTATTAAATAAAAACATGTGTTCTACCCTCGCGCAAAAATTTGACACCCTGTATCTTTACAAATAATTTTAAAAAGTAGATCTGTTCAATCCACTCATGCTTACCGTAAAGTAAACATTGCTTCTCTCTAATCCTATATTGTTGGTTTCCTCAGGACTACTGGGCCTTCAATGAAGGAGATGCGGTCGTGAAAAGGACATTAAAACTTATTTTTGACGTTTGTAAAATCGATTGGTTTTTAATTGATGTTAAACTAAAATCAGAAAACAAAAGTACATCATACATTATAACTCTAATTGTTCGAACGCCTTGATAAAGATTGGGCTTACTGGTCGAAACGTCGGCAATACCAACTAACATAAGTTTTTAATGTCCTTTTCACCACCGCATCTCCTTCATTGAAAGCTCAGTAGTCCTGAGGAAACCAACAATATAATATTTAAGAAGAGTTCAACTCTGATTCTATGTATACACATATTAATATTAAGTTAATAGGTATGTAAAAAATAATTAAATATAATGTAAATAATAATATAGCATAAATTACAGAGTGGACTTGCAACTATGAACAAATGCAGTTACAACCAAGGCAACTTAGATGTCTTACCTACATGTTTTTAAACTTTATTTTACAAAAAAATCTTAAATTTGATGATGATTCTCTTTGACATTTGGTAATTTTTTTAACAAAGTAGTGAGCTGATACGAATTTTAGGTTAGAATTCGAGCTGTTTAATATATAAATCTTTTCAAATTTTATTTTAACGTTTCCGATTATAATTTTGGAAATTCTTAATCCTTTCAACCAAATAAGTTATTTTTAGAACTTGCTGACCGACCAAGCAAAACCAAACATTTCATGTTTATTTTACATTTCTATCACGTCACCATGGGTTATTTTGCTTAACTATTTGTGTGCATTTGAAGAATAATTAAATCAATTAAATTCCATGGCGTGACCAACTCAGTTTTTATTTCAACACTTGTCATACACATGTTGGTTATAAATATTTAAATGGTTCTTCATTTTTGCAAGTTCTTTGAAAATAATACTGAGACTACGTTATACATCAAATTTACTTCGCTCTATCAAACTTTTTTTTATATAAGGACACAAAATTAAACCCTTAAGTGCAATCAAAATGTGACCAACTTTTTCTTATTCCTTAATGAGATTAGAAAAAAATCAGTGACTAGAGAATTGTAGTGACAATTCCGCTCAAAAATATTCAAACCAATTACGTTGCTTTAGTTTTTCAAAATTATCCAATGATGGTCAAATTAGTGGATAAGTTTGACAGGGTTCATATTATTGACGTACTTTTCCAACACTTTTTAAGAAAAAATGCTAGAAGTTAAAGTTAGGTAAATGTATATAATTTTGTTTCAATGTAATTAATGTAAGTAAAGATATTCGCAAATACAAGTCGTCACATGACTACCGTAGTTACTTATCGCAAATATATAGGATACAAAACCGCAACCTTAAATTAGAAAAGGTACAGTTAGATTAATAAATTTTGTTCAATATTTAAATAAAATTCGGATATAAAAAAAGACACCAAAGTTTCAACAAAATCACACCAGCAGTTTTTGTGAGGTAGTGGAAAATAAAATGTGTACCAACTTTTCCTCCATCTGTTCTAAATTTGTAAGTCCTATTAAAAGTTTTATTTAATTTTAAAGTAAGTTTTCCAGAAAACTGTTTCAATGATTAGAAGACATACGTTTCGAATTTCAAGTTCCACGTTATGTCAAAAAATCAAAGTGGACTATGATCTCTAGTTGGGATTTTATCCAACAACTAAGTAAGTGATGTGACGACACTGGGTGTGGTGTCGAATAAATAGCCAAAGTAAGCGATGTGTCCGGTTTGGACATTAAATCCAAAAGTTGGACATTGTATTCAAAAATCAAAGTGGGCGAAGGTTCTGTAGTGGAGGAACTTGACCAAATCTCTCCTTCACCAAAATTATCATCGACCGAAACTGGTATCAGAAAACTATAGTGTCGAAGACACGACATCCTGACCGTTATTTATTCCCAATTCCTTTTTTTCCTCAACGCCTCTTTGAATTTCACTACAAAATTTTAATAATCCGTCGTGTGGTTTATTGTGCCATTTTTCAAAATATATTTTTGACAACAACGTGTTTTGATAAATATATCCCCCACATCATTTTAAAAAAATTACATGACTTTTCAACTAGCTAAGTTTTAATCCACGACACTCAAACACTAGTAGGTACGAATTTATTTGGATGTGGATCGTATTGGAATCATCTTGTTTTAAAAGAAAATCAACAAAATATAATAAAAATATCTTAACAAAAAGTTAGTTAGTAATTTCTTTGTATTTTGTATTTTTAATGTTTGTTATCATTATCAGTTTTTTTCAATTTCTTTGATAATAGTGTCAAAAACTGGATTCATTATCTAATCAACATTATCAATTATTCACAATACTTCTGTGTTATTTTCGGATTTGTGTTATTGATTTCCAAAATTTATTACATTCGAATAGAAGTTTAAAAAAGTATTAATTTCATTTTTGTTTTTGTGAATCTATAAATTGGCACATTTAGTAACTTATAACTCAAGAACGGAAAAAGATATCGACAGGCAATTTTCACTAAACTTCATAAATATACTTCAAGTTTCTGTTGACATTGTTGCCACATGTAATTTTTATGGAAATTGACAAAAAAATAAGTTTTGAACCAAAATTGTGACCCTAGTTTAAATAGGACACCTTATAATTCTTAACATCATTGGAAAGGCCATTTCTTGTCTTTTCCAAAAATGTATACATTTTTGGAATTAACCAACGTTTTTAGGGAATAACTTACTTTTTTATAAAACCATGTCAAGAACTTCTATTGCACTAATTATTACTAATCTGACCCTTCTGTTAACTCGATTTGCGTTACACAGCACCCTTGATAAATTAATATCATTTATTAAGTTACTCTTAGCTTGGTAAGTCAATTTACAAAAACGAGAACATTGAATAGAAAATATGTACTGAAAATTCTTAAGATATTCCTTTAAATGATAATTTATGGATAAAGGTTTGTAGATAATTATTAGAAATACTAGTAGTTTTATTCGACAAAAGCCCTTCATATAAATTTGAAAAAGTAATTTTTTAACGAAACTTTTAGACTGGGCAACCACGTTAGATAAAACGTGGGTTAATGCCAACAATGTATACATTTTTGGAAAAGACAAAAAATGGCCTTTCCAATGATGTTAAGAGTTATAGGGCGTCCTATTTAAACTAAGCTCACAATTTTGGTACAAATTTTCTTTGTCGATTTCTATAAAAAAATTACATGTGGCAACAATGTCTACAGAAACTTGAAGTATACTTATGAAATTTATTGAAAACTGCGTGTCGATATCTTTTTCCGTTTTCTATTTATTAGTTGTTAAAATGTGTCAATTTATAGATGGACACTTTGTATCTCTCATGATACTAGAGCGTTAGTTGCCTTATTTTCTATAGTGATTATAGTCAGAGAGGTATTGAAACTTCTGGACCCCTTATGGAAGGTACGAATGCCTAGCTAAAGAAAAGTCGGGTAATAGTTATAGCGACGTTTCGCATCACGAAGTGGGTCTTCTTCAGCCCGGTTATTAAAAAACCTTATTTAATAGTCACCGGCCTGAGAAGCACTTTCGTGGTGCAAACGGCTCATAACTACTACTCCGGCTTCTTTTCCCAAGAGATCAGAGAACTTCAACACGTCCCTGGCTATAATTACTTAATACATTAGAAGAAAAAAAGTTATATCATCATTGCCTTATTTTCTAGTATAGCGGACGTTTCCATTTTTTCTAACGTCTCTAAGTTTTTTTAAATTCTATATTCTATACTTCTTAGAAAGAAGGTATGATGATTTCATTCTAATTTGTTTGGAGATAGAACGTAGGACGTTCTTATTGTTTAAAACGTTTCCGGTAAAATTGTCTGTTTTAGTGTCATTATTATAACTGAAGATGAACATTTAAAAGTTTACTTAGATTAGAAGGGGGTTTTGTGCAGTAAACGCACTGAGGATTATTAACTCTAATATTTTCAAAATCCCTGATATCATCAGTCGACTGTCATCATTTTGTTCTGCCCCGTCACCCCTTGCATGATTTTTTGAAGGCTGCTAGTCGTTTTTTGTTCTTCTCCAGTTTTCTTTAAATTCTTCTGAATACTGAGTGTTAGTTTTGATATAGTGGTTTCTAGTAAAATTTTATTTAAAACGTATTGTAGAATTCATCACTTGGGGGCTTGTTGAAGGTTGAAGATCAACGTATAAAAAATATGTAGCCAAGTGCAAATGTAGAAGAAGTGAATATAGAGACCACAATAATAAATTCTCATTTTTTGTCATTTTCACCTAACAAATTATTTGTAATTAACTAAAATTAAGTTAATTCTTCAAAAAATGTCTGGGTCACAGAAAGCTTTACCAAATATTTCTACAATATCGCAAATTGTAACCGTTTTGAGAATGATGGTTTGTCAGCCATAAATAACACTTTTGGGCATTTATTTAATAAATAGTAAATACAATAATTCAAAGAATTTAACCAATGACTAGTGTTTGGAAGCAACAAAACCATGATATTGTAATTTTTTCAAGCAAAAATAATGGTTTCTAGACCTCTATGGCTTTTTATTATTATTTATTTTTGATTAACTTTTTGTTAAATAGTTAATTCAACTGATTTAAAAATTGTAATTCCACAACCACATAATTCACATACAATTCACATAATTAAAAATAATTATATCAAATTTTAAAATGTGCGTTAGAGATTTTCAAACAAATTGAGCCATACATATACTTCATAATTAGCCATTACATTATAATTTTCATAAATATTTTTAGACGAGTGTATACTGTTTTGCACGCACATTTCCTTAATGAATTTTTTTAACACGACGAGTGTATTTGTACAAATTTTCTAAAATTAGTTACTTATACAATTAGTTGAGTTGCATGTTTAAATTTTCGCATCTCTGATGAGCCCTAAAATGACGAAATAACAAGATCAGATTTCATAATTGTAACAAAATGATGGTAAGTAATAACATGAGATTAAGATTATTTTTATTATTTGGAAAATGTATGTCTTTCTGGAAGCAGGTAAACTTAAACATTAAACGAATACTTTTTAAATTCCTCAACGCCACATTCTTGGACGTGTTCCAACAAAGCCAATTCCATAGATGTTTTTGGGCCTCATTGAAAGCACTGAAGTTTCTAACAAAAAACTATACGGAAGAACTCAATCTTAATTGAGGACGACGCAGCACGTAGTGCATAAATTAAACCATTTCCGTTTCATCAATATGGATATAATTAAGTACATTTTCTAAAAGTCTCGGGTCTTAAAAAGCAACACGCAATTTAAAAAAGATTTTTATTCTTGTATTTTTACATTTTTAGTGTATTTTTCGTTCACGTAGAGATAAGATAATAATTCGTTATAGCAAAGAAAATTGGCAAAATAAGTAACTCATTACTTGAACTCAATATCATAAAATAGTGGATTTTTTTTTAATTACGGATTTCTCAAGGTCGTTATGTTTCCATATTACCTACTTTTAGGATATTCCTAAATTGTATAATTATTTTCCGAGATAAAATTGCCCGAGCAACAACCAAAGTTCAGTTTTATTTTAAGGCATTTTTTTGACGACTTTGCTAAATTTTATTATTATGTCCCGAGTTCAAATTGCCCGAGTGTATTAAAATTTTCTTAGAAACTGTAGGTATTGTACTTCATCGTTCCTATTATCGGATAGTCATTAGTTCTCAGTAATTTCACGAGGTGACAAGAAAAGAGTGTTTTCTTATTTTTCATGAATTCTAAGAATTTGTTTAATTATATAATTATTTTTGCTAGAACGTATTAAAGTTTTGCTATACAGTAAAGGTGTGGTAATAGTTAATGAAGATAGAAAGGGACTAATTACTTTTTGTAGACAACACGGATATTTCTAGTCTGTTTACGTTTAGAATTTAGTAACTTATTACAGCCAATATAACATTTAAAATTTTCTGTTACCGTAATGTAAATTACTTATGTTAAGTTAGCAAAAAGATATATGCAAAACATGACAACCTTGTAACAAACTGCTGCCTGACGTCATCCCATTACTATCGTGAAAGAACTTTAGTTACGAAAATATTATTACAACACAAGAACATACAAAAGTATACCTGACGGTACCAAACAAAAATTTAAAATCCATTACTTATAGGTTTAATAATAATGAAGGAAACACAAAAAATACAAATTCATAAGGTTAAGATCAATAGATAACTAGAATGTGCTAGTAATCACCATATGGTGATAGGCTATCTTAAATACACAAAAAAGAACGTTAGAAAAAAAGAAGAAAAACATATAAAATGGAAAACATAAAACAACACAAATTCTTAACAAACCTTCTGAAATAATTTAGATTTAGATAAAGATGGATCACCAGCAGAAATGTACGAACACTTAAAGAAAACTAGAATTGACCAGCATGAAAAAGTGGAAAAGTTGGATGATGAAGAAATTTTCGGAAGACCAGGAAAAAATAGTAAAAGAAAAAAAATAGACGTATAAGAAATGGATGTCAGCAAGAATAATAGAACTAATGTGTACACCTTAGAAGGTCGGTAAAGGTGAAAGCGAAAGAAGAAAAGAAAGAAAATTGGAATTGATCCTTCTAGACATAGATAACAATATTGGATACAGTAGATTATCAGTTGACTAGAAAAAAATATCTCAAAGACGAAGAAATAATAGAAAATATAGAAACTACATCTGATACAACTGAAGAAGACATTGAAAAACACAGAGCAACAGAACGTTAGGTCGAAGAAATTTAAGAATAAGGCTTATTAAATATGGCGGAGAGTTACACAATACATTTTTAACAAAATAGAAGTACATGATATTCTCCAGAAAAAGAAAAAATGCTGCATGTCTTCAATTTATAGAAAAGGAGACAAGAAATTACGTTCCTATTGTCGGGTATTAAGTGTCATTTCGTCTACGACAAGACTATTCACCAGTGAGTAACAAAGAGGATTTAGAAGAGGAAGATCATGTTTGGACAATATTTATTGCATTCGATAGGGAATAGAAAAAAATGAGTTTGCAATTCCAAGCAAACGCTGTTTCCATGAAGTCAACAGTGGAAGGTTAGCGTTTAGTAGTTTTCTTTTGATTTTCTGTTGTTTATTTGCGGACATCTATATTGCTAACTTATAAAACTGTGTAATCTTCTTTATTTAATCTAGAGATTTGTTAATGAAGGAACAAACATCCTGCAGAAAAGGTAGTTATCATCTCAAAGTGTCCAGTTAAGTATTAAAAAACCAAATCAAAAAGCTCAAACACATTACAAAAGATAAACAGATGGACACACTCATGACTTTCGTAGACCAAGAAAAGACATATGCCAGCGTACCATTTTGAAAAGACACACATAAAAATAAACAATAAAATAACTCGGGCAATAAACATAATAAAAGGGTTAAGCAGGAATGTGGCCTATAACCGCAGGAATTGAGTACATCCCAATGGGAGTGGTAATTGACAACTCATTCATACGTTTACTGCTTTTTGCTGACGACCAGGTGATCCGCGCGCAAGATAAAACAGATATGGACTACATGCTCGGAAAACTGAACAAAGAATTTAAAAAGGCGGGATTAAAAACAGAATACATGTGTGAAGATGAAGAGACACAAAACATAAGCATAGAGGACGTAAATATCAAAACTTGTACAACATTAAAATATTTGAGCAAAAAATTCTTGACATGAGAAAAAATAAAGGAAAAGAGAAACAAAAGCATTGCACGGATTGTTGTAAAACAAAATATCAGCCAAAATACTTTATTCCTCAGTATGGTGGAAAACATACTATTATATGGAGCCGAGATGTAACCAGTAACAAAAAAGACTAGAAATAAAATTAGTACACTGGAAGTGGATTTCATGAAAAGATATATGCAAGAAGCAAGGCGAAATAGACTTAGGACTGAACAAATTTGGAGATTGATGAATGTTATGTCCTCAATAACAAAAACACTAGAAAAGAGGGCTGTACAATGGCATGGACATGTCAGATGACTGCCAAAAGATAGAAAGCCAAACGCAATGATTTCCCAGGGGAAGGAGATGAAAAAGTAGACCGGCTTTAACATGGAAAGCGAATATAAAAGTAGCTATGGAAGACAGGGGATTGCAAGAAACAGACTGGTAAGACAGACAGTTATTAAAACAGAAAACCGTATGGAGCAAAAAAAGCGAAAAAAAAAAGAAGAAATATTTCGCTAAACTACATAATTACTTCCCATACTAAAATTTTGAAAGCATAAAAATCTTACGTTATCGAATTGTTAACAGTTCTTAATAATTTTAAAGGGCTTTTTGTGACGATAAAGGGATGTTTTTCGTATTTCTCATGAGTTCCAGCAATTTGCTAAATTATATAACAATTTCCCGAGCACCTTAAAATTTGGTTAGATAGTACGGGATTGTGTAATTACTTTCTTTAATAAAATTGCCCAAAGCTATTAAAATTTTGCAAGAAAAATTTTATGCCAAGGATGTACTAGGACGTCTGGATCTCTTATGGCAGGCGCGAATGTTTAAAAAAAACTCAAAAAGACGACGTTTCGCACCCTCTAGTGGCCAGATTAAGAGAGTGGTCACTGTCCTGGAAAAAGCACCCACTTTAGTCGTCTCTACAGAACCATGAGTTTTCCATCAAGACATTTGCACCTTGCATAAGGAGTTTAGACGTTCTGATACCTTCTTGACAAAAAAATTTTAGAAACTCAATTTACATCATATTTTGTAAGGTAAGGTAGAGTTGTGATACCTTTCCAAATTTTATACAGTTCTGTTTGATTTAACACCACAATCATCTCTGCCATTATTTATTATTTATTCAAGTCGGTCGTGTGTAAAAACTTGCGTTTGTTATTTTGCTTGAAATACTATTTTCTTGATGGTGATTGAACTGATCCTCCGTGTTTGCCTCTCTCTTTACATATACCTCGTGTGCATCTTATAATGTCTCACTCACTCTATTCACCACGATACGATGTGGAACAATAGTTACTAATTGTCTTGAGAACTTTTTAGTACATTAGTTTATACCACCATGCGTTTTTTTTCAGACGGTTCAATAGTGCTCCACACCAGTAGTGTTCAACTTACAAAGGCTCAAGGGCCAAAAATAAATCCTTGAACTTGATTGCGGGCAGTGGTGGGGAGCAAAAAGCAAAACCGTCGCTCGGCTCACGAGCAACACTACAACTGACGACTACTCAACTAGGCTTTGTCGTGTTGTATTGGTGAAGTTAACAGGCTTGTATGAAATGTAATGTATGAAAAATATGTCATAAGATTCTAAAAATATCTTATATTATTCAGTCATAGAGAATATGCAGATATGGTGTTTGTTTATGTATTTTGTAATAGTAATTCTGTTCGTTTAGTAGAAGAGTATCGACATTGTTTTCCCAATCAAAGAATTCCAAATAAACAAATGTGTCAAAATGTTAGCGAAACTGGAAAGTTGCCAAGTGCACGTATTATTTCTGAAAGACAACAAGAGTTAGATTTGGAACTTGAAAAAAATATTCTGGATTATGGAGAAAATAATCCAGGGATAAGTACAAGGGGCATTGCAATCCAATCCAAATAATGGTTAGTGGCATTCAAAAACTCCAAGATGGCGATTATTTTGCCAATAGATTCGTGATGAAGCTCAATTACTTAGAAGAAATACTGGATAAAGTAGCTTTGAATATTTGACTACGTATTATCTTTCAACATGATAGAGCACCTCCTTACTATTCAAATATTCAAGACATTTTTTTAATATACATTTCAGTGGTTGCTAGATTAGCCGAAGAAGTCCGATCATTTGGCAACCAAGATCACTGGATCTCACTCCCCTACATTCTGTCTTTGGGGATGGATGAAGTCGTTAGTTTACGATGTATGTGAACTTGTATAAATAGATAGACTAGGTGTATTCACTTATTTTACGGTACTAACTAAAATTTTTAAAATGAAACAACTACCCCCCACTCCTATGGTTAACAAGTAAAATTTCCTTGTTTTTTAAAACCTATTTTTAAACTTCTTCCAACCTGTTCTAACGGATATTTAACAATATGTACGGTTTTCTACAAAATGCTCGCAACAATGTGAAAGTGGACACAAAGGATGCGCTACCTGATCGCGGCGTTTATTAGACCAAACTATCGTTTACTGAAACTGGGTACCAGGTTCATTTATAAACGCGCAATTGGTGGCGATATTTTCAAAAAATTTAACGTAAATTAATGCTGTTTAATTTTTTTGTTTGTAATTTCAGTAATACATTTTCCATTCTTTCCTAAATTGCTATTGTTCAAAAAATCTGAAACAAATGAAAAATTTAGCTACCGGGACATGTCTTTAAAATATTTCCTTTCCTCCCGAATCACAAACATTGTATGTTACAAGATTGTCAATAGTTTTTCTTTAAGAGTTTTAGAAATTTGCTAAATCATATAGTTATTTCGACCGCTAAAATTGTCGTACTTTTGTACCGAGAAAAGAACGTTTTTAAATTTTTTTTAATTTGCTTTTGTGATGATAGAGCGGTGTTTTTCTTATTTTTAATTACGCTAGGAACTAGACAATATATTAAAGTTTTGTAGAAAGTACAGGTAAGATACTTTACCAAATTGTCAACAGTTTTGTTAGATTTCGAAGTGATTTTGTGACAAAATAGGGCGTTTTTCATATTCTACAAAAATTCTAAAATTTTGTCAAATTGTATAGATTTCCCAAGTTAAAATTTGCCCCGGCAAAAATTCAAGTTTTGTAGACAGCACAGGAATGCCAATTATCTAAGTGCATAAATATTTTAAAAGTCAGATACTTTATAGAGTTGTCAACAGTTCTGTTTGATTTCAAAGTAATTTTGTTACAAAAAAGGGGTGTTTCTCATATTTTTCAAGAATTTATCAAATTTGTCAAATTGTATAATTATTTCCAGAGTTAAAATCAGACCGAGCACATATTCAAGTTTTGTATACAGCACAGGAATAATGCGTTACCAAATTGTCTGCAGTTCTGTGTAATTTTAATTAGATTTTGTGACACTAACGAGGTGTTAATCAAATTTTTAATAAATTCTAGGGACTTGCCAATTATCCAAGTGCATTAAAGTTTCTTATAAAGTATAAGTAAGATACTTTATCGAGTTGTCAACAATTCTGTTTGATTTCAAAGTAATTTTGTGACAAAAAGGGGTGTTTCTCATATTTTTCAAGAATTTATCAAATTTGTCAAATTGTATAATTATTTCAGAGTTAAAATCAGACCGAGCACAAATTCAAGTTTTGTATACAGCACAGGAATAATGCGTTACCAAATTGTCTGCAGTTCTGTGTCATTTTAATTAGATTTTGTGACACTAAAGAGGTGTTAATCAAATTTTTCATAAATTCTAGGAACTTGCCAATTATCCAAGTGCATTAAAGTTTCTTATAAAGTATAAGTAAGATACTTTATCGAGTTGTCAACAATTCTGTTTGATTTCAAAGTAATTTTGTGACAAAAAGGGTGTTTCTCATATTTTTCAAGAATTTATCAAATTTGTCAAATTGTATAATTATTTCCAGAGTTAAAATCAGACCGAGCACAAATTCAAGTTTTGTATACAGCACAGGAATAATGCGTTACCAAATTGTCTGCAGTTCTGTGTCATTTTAATTAGATTTTGTGACACTAAAGAGGTGTTAATCAAATTTTTAATAAATTCTAGGGACTTGCCAATTATCCAAGTGCATTAAAGTTTCTTATAAAGTATAAGTAAGATACTTTATCGAGTTGTCAACAATTATGTTTGATTTCAAAGTAATTTTGTGACAAAAAAGGGGCGTTTCTCATATTTTTCAAGAATTTATCAAATTTGTCAAATTGTATAATTATTTCCAGAGTTAAAATCAGACCGAGCACAAATTCAAGTTTTGTATACAGCACAGGAATAATGCGTTACCAAATTGTCTGCAGTTCTGTGTCATTTTAATTAGATTTTGTGACACTAAAGAGGTGTTAATCAAATTTTTCATAAATTCTAGGAACTTGCCAATTATCCAAGTGCATTAAAGTTTCTTATAAAGTATAAGTAAGATACTTTATCGAGTTGTCAACAATTCTGTTTGATTTCAAAGTAATTTTGTAACAAAAAAGGGGTGTTGCTCACATTTTTCAACAATTTTAAGAATTGGTCAAATTGTATAATTATCTCCTGAGTTAAAATTTGCCAAAGCGCAAATTCAAGTTTTGTAGAAAACACAGAAATCATACTTGCTTGAATTATCAGCAATACTGTGTGATTTCAATTTGCTTTTGTGACGATAAAGGGGCGCCTTTCTGATTTTTTATGAATTCTAGGAACTTACCATTTACCCAAGAGCATTATACTTTTTAGAAAGTACAGGTAAGATAAGTTATTAAACTTTCAACAGATTTGATTTGATTTTCAAATGACTTTGTGACAAAAGGGCGCTTCTCGTATTCAACAAAAATTTTAAGATTTTGCCAAATTGTATAATATTCCCACTTTAAAATTTGCCCGGGCAAAATTCAAGTTTAGTAGACAACACAGGAATAACGCGTTATCAAATTGTTAGCAGTTTGAAGTAATTTTAATTAGATTTTGTGACAATAAAAGGGTGTTTTTTCTTATTTTTGATAAATTATAGGAACTTGCCAATTATCTAAGTGCATTAAATTTGTAAAAGATACTTTATCGAGTTGTCAACAGTTCTGTTTGATTTCAAAGTAATTTTGTGAGAAAAGGGGGGTGTTTATCATATTTTTCAAGAATTTATCAAATTTGTCAAATTGAATAATTATTTCCAGAGTTAAAATCTGACGAGCGCAAATTGAAGGTTTCTAGAAAGCACAGAAATGATACTTGCTCAAATTATCAGCAATTCTGTGAGATTTCAGTTTGCTTTCGGACGATAAAGGGGAGTCTTTCATATTTTTCATGAATTCTAGAAACTTGCCATTTAACCAAGTACATTCAACTTTTTTAGAAAGTACAAGTAAGATACGTTATCAAATTCTCAACAGTATTGTTTGATTTCAAAGTGATTTTGTGACAAAAAGGGGCGTTTCTCGTACTCTGCAAAAATTTTAAGATTTTGCCAAATTGTATAAATTTCCCACTTTAAAATTTGCCTGGGCAAAAATTCAAGTTTTGTAGACAACACAAGAATAACGCGTTATCAAATTGTTAGCAGTTTGAAGTAATTTTAATTAGATTTTGTGACAATAAAAGGTGTTTTTTCTATTTTTGATAAATTATAGGAACTTGCCAATTATCTAAGTGCATTAAATTTTTAAAAGGTACTTTATCGAGTTGTAAACAGTTCTGTTTGATTTCAAAGTAATTTTGTGACAAAAGGGGGGTGTTTATCATATTTTTCAAGAATTTATCAAATTTGTCAAATCGTATAATTATTTCCAGAGTTAAAATCTGACGAGCGCAAATTGAAGGTTTCTAGAAACACAGAAATGATACTTGCTCGAATTATCAGCAATTCTGTGAGATTTCAGTTTGCTTTTGTGACGATAAAGGGAGTCTTTCTTATTTTTCATGAATTCTAGAAACTTGCCATTTAACCAAGTACATTCAACTTTTTTAGAAAGTACAAGTAAGATACGTTATTAAATTCTCAACAGTATTGCTTGATTTCAAAGTGATTTTGTGACAAACAGGGCCGTTTCTCGTATTCTACAAAAATTTTAAGATTTTGCCAAATTGTATAAATTTCCCACTTTAAAATTTGCCAGGGCAAAAATTCAAGGTTTGTAGACAACACAGGAATAACGCGTTATCAAATTGTTAGCAGTTTGAAGTAATTTTAATTAGATTTTGTGACAATAAAAGGGTGTTTTTTCTTATTTTTGATAAATTATAGGAACTTGCCAATTATCTAAGTGCATTAAATTTTAAAAGGTACTTTATCCGAGTTGTCAACAGTTCTGTTTGATTTCAAAGTAATTTTGTGACAAAAATGGGGTGTTTATCATATTTTTCAAGAATTTATCAAATTTGTCAAATTGAATAATTATTTCCAGAGTTAAAATCTGACGAGCGCAATTTGAAGGTTTCTAGAAACACAGAAATGATACTTGCTCGAATTATAAGCAATTCTGTGAGATACCAGTTTGCTTTGTGACGATAAAAGGGAGTCTTTCTTATTTTTCATGAATTCTAGAAACTTGCCATTTAACCAAGTACATTCAACTTTTTTAGAAAGTACAAGTAATATACGTTATCAAATTCTCAACAGTATTGTTTGATTTCAAAGTGATTTTATGACAAAGGGCCGTTTCTCGTATTTTACAATAATTTTAAGATTTTGCCAAATTGTATAAATTTCCCACTTTAAAATTTGCCCGGGCAAAAATTCTAGTTTTGTAGACAAAACAGGAATAACGCGTTATCAAATTGTTAGCAGTTTGAAGTAATTTTAATTAGATTCTGTGACAATAAAAGGGCGTTTTTTCTTATTTTTGATAAATTATAGGAACTTGCCAATTATCTAAGTGCATTAAATTTTTAAAAGGTACTTTTATTGAGTTGTCAACAGTTCTGTTTGACTTCAAAGTAATTTGGTGACAAAAGGGGTTGTTTATCATATTTTTCAAGAATTTATCAAATTTGTCAAATCGTACAATTATTTCCAGAGTTAAAATCTGACGAGCGCAAATTGAAGGTTTCTAGAAAGCACAGAAATGATACTTGCTCGAATTATCAGCAATTCTGTGAGATTTCAGTTCGCTTTCGGACGATAAAGGGAGTCTTTTCATATTTTCATGAATTCTAGAACTTGCCATTTAATCCAAGTACATTCAACTTTTTTAGAAAGTACAAGTAAGATACGTTATCAAATTCTCAACAGTATTGTTTGATTTCAAAGTGATTTTAGTGACAAAAGGGCATTTCTCGTATTCTACAAAATTTTTAAGATTTTGCCAAATTGTATAAATTTCCCACTTTAAAATTTGACCGGGCAAAATTCAAGTTTGTAGACAACACAGGAATAACGCGTTATCAAATTGTTAGCAGTTGAAGTAATTTTAATTAGATTTTGTGACAATAAAAGGGTGTTTTTTCCTATTTTTGATAAATTATAGGAACTTGTCAATTATCTAAGTGCATTAAATTTTTTAAAAGGTACTTTATCGAGTTGTCAACAGTTCTGTTTGATTTCAAAGTAATTTTGTGACAAAAGGGGGGTGTTTCATATTTTTCAAGAATTTATCAAATTTGTCAAATCGTATAATTATTTCCAGAGTTAAAATCTGACGAGCGCAAATTGAAGGTTTTGTGAAAGCACAGAAATAATACTTGCTCGAATTATCAGCAATTCTGTGAGATTTCAGTTGGTTTCGGACGATAAAGGGGAGTCTTTCATATTTTTCATGAGTTCTAGAAACTTGCCATTTAACCAAGTACATTCAACTTTTTTAGAAAGTACAAGTAAGATACGTTATCAAATTCTCAACAGTATTGTTTGATTTCAAAGTGATTTTGTGACAAAAAGGGGCATTTCTCGTATTCTACAAAATTTTTAAGATTTTGCCAAATTGTATAAATTTCCCACTTTAAAATTTGACCGTTCAAAAATTCAAGTTTTGTAGACAACACAGGAATAACGCGTTATCAAATTGTTAGCAATTTGAAGTAATTTTAATTAGATTTTGTGACAATAAAAGGGTGTTTTTTCTTATTTTTGATAAATTATACGAACTTGCCAATTATCTAAGTGCATTAAATTTTTTAAAAGGTACGTGTAAGATACTTTATTGAGTTGTAAACAGTTCTGTTTGATTTCAAAGCAATTTTGTGACAAAAGGGGGGTGTTTCTCATATTTTTCAAGAATTTATCAAATTTGTCAAATCGTATAATTATTTCCAGAGTTAAAATCTGACGAGCGCAAATTGAAGGTTTCTAGAAAGCACAGAAATAATACTTGCTCGAATTATCAGCAATTCTGTGAGATTTCAGTTGGTTTCGGACGATAAAGGGGAGTCTTTCTTATTTTTCATGAGTTCTAGAAACTTGCCATTTAACCAAGTACATTCAACTTTTTTAGAAAGTACAAGTAAGATACGTTATCAAATTCTCAACAGTATTGTTTGATTTCAAAGTGATTTTGTGACAAAAAGGGGCCTTTCTCGTATTCAACAAAAATTTTTAGATTTTGCCAAATTGTATAAATTTCCCACTTTAAAATTTGCCCGGGCAAAAATTCAAGTTTTGTAGACAGCCAAGGAATGATGCTTTATCAAATTGTTAGTAGTTTGGGGTAATTTTAATTAGCTTTTGTGACAATAAAAGGGTGTTTTTTCTTATTTTTGATAAATTCTAGGAACTTGCCAATTATCTAAGTGCATTAAATATTTTAAAAGGTATATGTGTAAGATACATTATCGAGTTGTCAACAGTTCTGTTTGATTTCAAAGTAATTTTGTGACAAAAAGAGCTGTTTTCATATTTTTCAAGAATTTACCAAATTTGTCAAATTGTATATTCCTAGAGTTAAAATTTGACCGAGCACAAATTCCTAGTTTTGTAGACAGCACAAGAATAATGCGTTACCAAATTGTCTAAAGTTCTGTGTAATTTTACTTTATGAAGTTGTCAACAATTCTGTTTGATTTCAAAGTAATTTTGTGACAAAAAAGGAGCGTTGCTCTCATATTTTAAGAGTTTTAAGAATTTGTCAAATTGTATATAATTATTTGCCAAGTTAAAATTTGGCCGAGCGCAAATTCAATGTTTCTAGAAAAGCACAGAAACGATACTTGCTCGAATTATCAGTAATTCTGTGTGATTTCAGTTTGCTTTTGTGACTATAAAGGGGAGTCTTTTTTATTTTTCATAAACTCTAGAAACTTGCCATTTACCCAAGTGGATTAAGCTTTTTTATAAAAAAAACAGGTAAGATACGTTATCAAACTGCCAAAAGTTTTGTTTGATTTTGAAGTGATTTTGTGACAAAAAAGGGTGTTTCTCGTATTCTAAAAAATTAGTTTAGGTGTCAAATGCTATCAAATGTGAGCATGCATTCGGTGGGTGGTTGGCGAATATCTATGGCTGAAAAGTTAGCATTATTGGATTTTGGTTTAATTTCAAACTATGGTTGTGACAACAAAGGGCTCGTGAAACGAAAATATTCTTTTTCCACATGATGAAACGGTTCGGTTTTACAGCATCTTGATGGGCAAGGTATTGTCACCAATACGACATCAATGTCCCGATTGTACATGCTATTTGTTCATGTAATGCAAACGATTCATATTTAAACTTTACCAAACAAGATCGATCCGTGTACTGATGGCAAAAAAAATAATTCGTACCACGAATGTTTCCAAACAAATCTTGGAACAGAGGATGCAGAAGACTCGAAAAACTAAGGGACTGAATCTCAAATTCCAACTGAAATCGAAATTTCCTCGGCAAGTGATGCTTATGCCCAAGGGTACCTTGTTGAAAATGAACCTACGGAAATGACTGATGCTCCAAGTTATACCCAACTTAAGGAAGTAATAAACACTAAAGTCGATTTTCAGGGTCTTCTTCTCCTGACTGCTATTACCAAACGCAGGGATAGCTTAGAAAGAGCCGGTGCTCAAAAATTAGATTAAGGTATCTTGACTGCTCATAATTTTTCGGTTTGAGGTATTTTCATGGTACATCTCTTTTGACTGCGATTACAAAACGCTGTGTGCTCAAAAGTCTGCTCAGAAATCATTCAATATCCTTCCAAAAGCATTTCTCTCTTGACTTTATTTACAGGTGACTGGGGTGTTTTGCAGAGTAATGGTGCTCAAAAATTAGATTCGAGATCATTTGAGTGTTCATAATTTAGTTAATATTCCTGCAAAAGCATTTTTGTATACTTGACTGCGACTGTTTAACGCGGGAATGACACGCAAACGTGTGGTCGAGCGGGCGGTGCTCAAAAATCAAAACCACTCATATAATGCTAATAAATCAAATATTTTAAAAACTATAATTCGAATGATTTTCTATAGTGGGAGGCTGAGAACACACGTTTTTAGCGCCCAACTCAACAGGATGACAGATTCAGCTCAAAAATCGGAAATACATTATTGCTCGTAATTTCTGATATTGGAGTTTTCAATTTCAACAGTGTGGACGTGTTTTTCGTATTTGCCAGTAGTTGTAGGGGTTGGCAGAATTGTTCAATTTTTTCTCGATCAAAAATAGTTTCTTTTTGATCTCAAAATGTTCTTTAAAAAGTAAAAAAAAAGCACGATGTAAGTAAGTGACAGTTATACAATACTGTGATTAATAACAAAACTTGTGGAAAATTAAGTTATTAACTAACTTTTCATTTGAAGAATATTTAAAAATGAAAAAAAGCTAATAATAAATGCATTAACTTTCTAAACTTTAGATTAAAAAACTTACTTAATACAAAATTAAAATTCCTGATGTTCTCTAATAATGATGATTAAACTGTAGTCAGTTTACATACTATAGGAACTGGAATAAATCAATACGAAAACGAAGTGTAAGATAAAAACGATGATAACAATACCATTAATATTAATATATTTTTAATGTTACGCACAAGTTATAACCTTGAGTTAATCTCGAAATAGTATTAATATTTCGAAAGGTAAATTTTCATACCCCATTGTTTATACCTACTTTCCTAGTGTACTTCCAGTTGAATACAGAAAACAAAAACCTATGCCCATTTAACAATACAGAAACTTATGTGCAAAGTTCCACCTTGCCGTACTTTGAAGTTTGAACACCAGGTCGTAAATACATAATTATAAATTAAAAGTTAAAGCGTAGTCTTATTTACATTTTTTTTTGAAATTTGAACTTGTTAACGTTAATCGCATGAAATAATAAACAAAACGTGTTTACTTTAACTTTTATTTGCGTGTTGAAAAATTAATATCCCGGTCTATTTATGGAAAGAACCGGGAGGGTAGTAAGTACTCTCTTCAAAGTGCAAAAAAAACTCGTGCTCAAAACCAAAAAACACCCATTTACTCACTTTTTTTGATCTGATTTTATATGCAAGGGACGTGGCTGATTCCAATAAAAGCAGATCCTTAATTGGTGGCATTTTTTCACCGGTCCTTCCATAAATCAACGTAAAAAAGCAACGTGCAATTAACTCGACAAAACGATGAATTAAATTAATCGCCGCCTTCGAGTACTGTTTTAAAAGTTTTTTACCGTCACCCATTTTCGTTATCTTTATTATTTTTTTTTAATCACTAATTACAACCTTCAACATTCGATGTTAGCATTACAACTGAATCATATACTCATTTCTTAAATTAAGTTCCAAGCTTCGTCGTAGTGGTGGCAAAATGAAATGGTAAGTGATGAGCACACGATCTTGCTCGAATAGTTTCTTTATCAACAATTAGTGGCAGAAACAATAAAAGATAACGATTCATGTTGTTTTTCGTAATGTAATCGCGGAGGCGTTTACTTTATCTAAAATAAAGACAAAATTTAAGTTTTATGGGATAAAACATAGTAGGTCATAATCCTGACGTCATTTGATAATCTCATACTTTCACATTCATAAACTTTTATAAACATACACATACGCACATCAACACTCACACAATAACTTTTCTCCAAAATCTAACCTAACCATTTTTACTATTTATTCTATATCTAATCTAATTTTTATGTGTCTTTTCGCGATCCCAGCGACACCTAACGTCACGCCAATAATCCCGTCCAGATCCCTATAACACTCAATAAAATCGCACTTAAAACCGGAGATTTTACGATTACGAACAAGATCCAATGTAATTATGATTTTTTTAACAACTTTCGTTTCCGTATGCGATCGTAAAAACGCACTAAACGTTTACTTTTAAGGTTAAACAATTGATTTTTACGGAGAGCATGCGCCATTACATACAGTCCCGCGCATGTTTATTTTAGTACAACCGGTGTATTTGTAGGAAAATGATGTGAATATGAGTGAGCACAATATTAGAACGCCTAAAAAAATCACGAAACATCTATCAGCGGTACGGATTTCTAAATCGAGTGTTGTCAATCAAAGAGGTTTCGTCCCGCCAGTTTTACAGGAAGTTGGTAAACTTGCCGCTGGCGTCGCTGCAGTTGCCACAGGTTCTTCGACTGGTAAGTGGTGGATTTAAAAAACGATTATATAATTTTGGGTACATCCCCGCTTTCGTTCGTAATGCTGGTTTAAGAATAATAATATAACAATGATTAAACGTAGGTTTGGTTGCCTATATTACATTTAAGTGAGGACAAGTATCAAAATGTAATAAAAAAGTAATGGTGCTATGCTCATAAAACTTGTATTTGTGGGCAATTAATATTAAAATAAGTCTACGTAGATTGATCTTTTAAAATTTCATTTGATTGATTGAACTGAATGCTATAAGTATATTCCCGGCGTGGATTAATAATAGGTTATTGAAATTTTGAAGGCAATGGACTAGAAAAAGATATGAATATGAAAGTAAAATGGCTTACTTTATGTTGTGATCTTTAGTTGCGGAAAAACTTTCGAGTTGTAGAACTCGCATTTAGCGTGCGAAATTCGCAGCAATTACTCCCTTATTACCTATTTCACTCCCTTACATTTCGCATTAGCGTACGTTACTTTTAGCGATCCTGAAAGACACTTATTTTGTTACAATGAACATAATTATTATTAATAATTACTAAGAAATAAAATTTAGTGTGTCAGAAGTCGTTGGTCTTAGTTGGTGAAAACTAGACTCCATTTTGAAAAAAAAAAAATTATATGGTTTCGTAATGGTTTTATAATGAGCTACGACTCCCATAAAAAAGGTTTAATCTGCTGATATTTCAATCAACAATATTACATATATTTAACAACCGTTACTAATGCTTCGGACATAAATAACTTTTAAACATTTTAGGATATATAATAAAATCACAAAGTAGAAGAAGTAGGTACCTACATGTCAAAAAAATTTTATAAACTATAGTATATTATACACTAAGGTAAAAAAGTAAGCAATGTTCTTTATCATATGTACATAATATTTTTTACCTACTAAGTAAATCTAGAAGCTATTTTAGTAAGAAGTCATGTTACTAAGCAACAAGTTCAATTTTTCCTTTATCTTAGTTTTTCATTGGTTTCAGTTGTTTTTATTATATACTAGTAGTTAATAATAAATAATTTTTGACCACTAGTGGAGAAGAGTAACTTCACGACTCAAAAATGAGTCATTAACTCTAAGGTTCAAGGCTAAGAGTGAAAAAAAAACCTTATTTAACTTTCGGCGTTAAGGTGTTACATATAACAAATTTGTAGTACATTTAACATTTACCAATGTGAAGTTAGCCATAAATCCAGCCATAAAATGAATTTTTCAGTTATACTATGTAAGTATTATCTATATTCAATTAAATGTTTATAATTACAAAAACAACAATTAATCAACACAAGTAATTCTTATTTTAACATTTGTTAATGAATAAATTGTTTAAACAAATTAGCAAAGTACACTTATACATATCGAATTTTAAGAGCTTCTTTCATAGTGTTGGAGTGGATTAATTATTATGCAAATTTAGTAATAAATAGTTTTTATAATTATAAACAACATACGGAAGAATAAAAATGCTAATAATTTTTAAAATAAAAATATTTCAACTCAAAGTAACGGCTACGCACAACATTATAGTCTATTCGTACAGAGAATTTGAACATGTTGGCGTGAATCAATTTTTACGCAAATTTAACAATAAATAGTTTTTATAATTATAAACAACATATCAAATAATAAAAATGCTAATATTTTTTAAATCGAAAATATTTGATTTCAAAGTTATGGCTACGCGCGACAAACTTAGAGCATGTTCGAGGGTGAATTTGAACGTGTTGGCGTGGATTAATGTTTAGGCAAATTAAACAATAAATTTCTTTTATAATTATAAACAACATATCAAATAATAAAAATGCTAATATTTTTTAAATCGAAAATATTTGATTTCAAAGTTATGGCTACGCGCGACAAACCGATTATGTTCGAGAGTGAATTTGAACGTGTTAGCGTGGATCAATTTTCAGGAAAATTTAACAATACATAGTTTTTATAATTATAAACAACCTATCAAATAATAAACAAGCTAATATTTTTTAAATCGAAAATATTTGATTTCAAAGTTATGACTCCGTGACAAGCTTATAGTACGTTTGAGGGTTAATTTGAACGTATTGGCGTAGATTAATTTTTAGGTAAATTCAGCAATAAATAGTTTTTATAATTATAAACAACATATCAAAGGAAAAAATGTTAATATTTTTTAAATCGAAAATATATGATTTCAAAGTTATTAATACGCGCGACAAACTGTTGGAGGTGAATTTGAACGTGTTGGCGTGGATCAATTTTTAAGCAAATTCAACAATAAATAGTTTTTATAATTATAAACAACATATCAAAGAATAAAAATATTAATATTTTTAAATTGAAAATATTTGATTTCAAAGTTATTGCTATACGCGAAATTTCTCGAGTATGTTCGATGGTGAATTTGAATGTGTTGGCATCGATTAATTTTTAAGCAAATTTAGAAATAAATAGTTTTTATAATTATAAACAACATATCAAAAAATAAAATGTTAATATTTTGTAAATCGAAATTCCTAAAGTATGTTTGAGGGTGAATTTTAACGTGTTGGCATGAATCAATTTTTAGGCAAATTTAGAAATAAATAGTTTTTATAATTATAAACAACATATCAATAAATAAAAATGTTAATATTTTGTAAATCAAAAATTTTATTTTAAAATTATTGCTACGCGACACTCTTAGAGTATGTTTGAGGGTAAATTTGAATGTTTTGTCATAGATCAATTTTAAGCAAATTCAATAATAAATAGTTTTTATAATTATAAACAACATATCAAATAATAAAAATGTAAATATTTTTAAATCAAAAATATTTGATTTCAAAGTTATGGCTCCGCGACAAGCTTATAGTACGTTTGAGGGTGAATTTTAAAATGTGGGCTGTACCAATTTTGAGGCAAATTTAACAATAAATAGTTTTTATAATTATAAACAACATATCAAATAATAAAAATGCTAATATTTTTTAAATCGAAAATATTTGATTTCAAAGTTATGGCTACGCCGACAAACTGAGTTTGTTCGAGGGTGAATTTGAACGTGTTGGCGTGGATCAATTTTGAAACAAATTCAACAATAAATAGTTTTTATAATTATAAACAACATATCAAATAATAAAAATGCTAATATTTTTTAAATCGAAAATATATGATTTCAAAGTTATGGCTACGCTCCACAAACTTAGAGTATGTTGGAGGGTGAATTTGAACGTGTTGGCGTGGATTAATTTTTAAGCAAATTCAACAATAAATAGTTTTATAATTATAAACAACATATCAAATAATAAAAATGTAAATATTTTTAAATCAAAAATATTTGATTTCAAAGTTATGGCTACGCGCGACAAACTGAGTATGTTCGAGAGTGAATTTGAACGTGTTGGCGTGGATCAATTTTAGGAAAATTTAACAATAAATAGTTTTTATAATTATAAACAACATATCAAATAATAAAATGCTAATATTTTTAAATCGAAAATATTTGATTTCAAAGTTATGGCTACGCGACAACTTATAGTACGTTTGAGGGTGAATTTGAACGTGTTGGCGTAGATCAATTTTTAGGTAAATTCAGCAATAAATAGTTTTTATAATTATAAACAACATATCAAAGGAAAAAATGTTAATATTTTTTAAATCGAAAATATTTGATTTCAAAGTTATTAATACGCGCGACAAACTGTTGGAGGTGAATTTGAACGTGTTGGCGTGGATCAATTTTTAAGCAAATTCAACAATAAATTGTTTTTATAATTATAAACAACATATCAAATAATAAAAATGTAAATATTTTTTAAATCAAAAATATTTGATTTCAAAGTTATGGCTACGCGACAAGCTTATAGTACGTTTGAGGGTGAATTTGAAAATGTTGGCTGGATCAATTTTTAGGCAAATTTAACAATAAATGTTTTTATAATTATAAACAACATAACAAATAATAAAAATGCTAATATTTTTTAAATCGAAAATATATGATTTCAAAGTTATGGCTCCGTCCGACAAACTGAGTTTGTTCGAGGGTGAATTTGAACGTGTTGGCGGGGATCAATTTTGAAACAAATTCAACAATAAATTGTTTTTATAATTATAAACAACATATCAAATAATAAAAAAGCTAATATTTTTAAATCGAAAATATATGATTTCAAAGTTATGGCTACGCTCGACAAACTTAGAGTATGTTGGAGGGTGAATTTGAACGTGTTGGCGGGGATTAATTTTTAAGCAAATTTAACAATAAATTGTTTTTATAATTATAAACAACATATCAAATAATAAAAATGTAAATATTTTTTAAATCAAAAATATATGATTTCAAAGTTATGGCTACGCGCGACAAACTGAGTATGTTCGAGAGTGAATTTGAACGTGTTAGCGTGGATCAATTTTCAGGAAAATTTAACAATAAATAGTTTTTATAATTATAAACAACATATCAAATAATAAACATGCTAATATTTTTAAATCGAAAATATTTGATTTCAAAGTTATGACTCCGTGACAAGCTTATAGTACGTTTGAGGGTTAATTTGAACGTATTGGCGTAGATTAATTTTTAGGTAAATTCAGCAATAAATAGTTTTTATAATTATAAACAACATATCAAATAATAAAAATGCTAATATTTTTTAAATCGAAAATATATGATTTCAAAGTTATGGCTACGCTCGACAAACTTAGAGTATGTTGGAGGGTGAATTTGAACGTGTTGGCGGGGATCAATTTTTAAGCAAATTCAACAATAAATTGTTTTTATAATTATAAACAACATATCAAATAATAAAAATGTAAATATTTTTTAAATCAAAAATATTTGATTTCAAAGTTATGGCTTCGCGACAAGCGTATAGTACGTTTGAGGGTGAATTTTAACATGTTGGCGTGGATCAATTTTGAGGCAAATTTAACAATAAACTGTTTTTATAATTATAAACAACATAACAAATAATAAAAATGCTAATATTTTTTAAATCGAAAATATGTGATTTCAAAGTTACGGCTCCGTCCGACAAACTGAGTTTGTTCGAGGGTGAATTTGAACGTGTTGGCGTGGATCAATTTTTAGGCAAATTTAACAATACATAGTTTTTATAATTATAAACAACATACCAAGAAATAAAAATGCTAATATTTTTAAATCGATAATATTTGATCTCGAAGTTATGGCTACGCGCGATTATAGTCCATGTTCAAGCGTGAATTTCAACGTGTTCCTTTTCTATGCTTTTCCTCTTATCAAGTACTTTGCATGCTGTCCACTATTAAATCTTTGTACTGGTAGTTATATTTTCCCTGTGTAATTCTTGCTTTCCTTTCCTGCATTTGGTTTTCATTGTCTTTTGATAGTAATCTTCTTTTTTAACTTTCAACCCTCACATCTTAGCCTTTTTATTACCTCGCGTATTCTCCCCTTTGATTTTTTTATGTTCTTTTTTCTTTCTGCTCCTTGCTCCACACTTTTTACTAGTTTTTCAAACAGTCCCATTTTCTTAACTATGCCTTTCCCAAATATTCTTTTTTCAATTTCCCATACTTGTCTTAATATTCTGTGTTCTTTATGTTGTAGTTCTTGTATGTGATCTGTATCGTTGTTATCATATCTTATAAGGTATCCCAGATACTTAAATGTATCTACTTTTTTTATTTGTTTTTCTCCTCTCCACCATTTTATTTCTTCCTTCTTTCCTTCATTTTCCTCTTCAAACACTTCTTTACAACTCTTATTACATCTCTCCTTCCTTCTGTACAAAAATTACTATATCATCTGCATATTTCAACAATAACACTTTTATTTTTCTTCCGATCTTTATTCTTCCTTTGTGTTGCTTTTGTAGGTCCTCTTTATATTTTCTATATATGTATTGAAAACAACGTTAGACTTAAAGGACATCGCTGCATTTGCCTATTCTTTTTCCAAAATTCTTCTTTTAACCTCCCCCTTATTTTTGAAACTACATTACCGAAATATACGGAAAAGGAAGAATATTCACGTCCGCACTACCTTTACCATCTTACTGTTGGGCTGTGTTTTGTGGCTAAAAGACTAAATTAAACAAAACAAACACAAGCTTAACTTGCAATACTACTTAATCGATCAAACTTTTTACACACTTTTTTACCTCACCAACAAGTGATCCGTCTACTCGGCTTGAGACGGGTGGTGCTCCAAAGGGCATGTGAAAGTAGAAAAATTATCTCCTTGGAGGAACATAAATTTACTTTGATACTTACTCTGGGGTTACTCTAATAACAAATTGAAAATTGATAATAATGAACACTAACCTCCAAGCGTTAGAAAACCAGAAAAAATTGTTATTTTTGTTTTGTTTTGATTTGGTATGAACCTACTACCGATAATGTAAAATATTATAGCAAATGGTAGCCTGTCGGCAAATTTGCTAATAATATATATATATATATATATATATATATATATATATATATATATAACAAAAAAGGTTGGTTGTTAGTTACGTCTTAGTTACATTATTATGTCAATAAAAAGATTCTAATTCATGTCGATTTATATGTTTAAGAAAGGTTTATGAGTTTGTTTAAGAAAACCTTACAGAAATAGCTGTCGAGCAATCTCGGTGTTTGTTTGCTGTTGTACAATTTCTTTCGAATTCATAACATGCGATTCGAGATTGTTGTTTTTCCCAACGTTTAGTTGGCTATAATAATCGAAGGAGCGACTTCTGTCACTGCTTCAACATCTGTCGACAAAGTTGCTTTAATGCAAATTAATTTTTTAGACGTGTTAAGATAGCACAGAAACAACTTAAGTATGTATTCTCTTACTTCATTCTTTCTTTATTCTTTGTCTCTCTTTTCTCTTTATTCTACGTCAGTTCTATTACTTCTAGTTTAAAATACTTCCTCCTTCCATTTATTCTTCTCTTATTCTTTTTTTTTTGTTTCCATTATTTCCCGCATATCTAGTTCTGATTTTTCTTCTTCTAACTCACGTTCTTTGTTTGCTACACTAATTTTGTATGTCTTTTCTATTTTCTTCACTTGTTTGTTGTGAACGGTTTTTTGCGTTAATCTTCTTTAGTATTTTTTTCCTTTCTATATCATTACTTTTGTTCCTGTCCGATTTGGTTAGTTTTTTGTTTTCGTAGTTCTTGTTATTTTCTTATAGTATCTCCTATTTTTTGCCACTGTGGTTGTATTTCTTCGGTAATGTATATTTTATTGTTCATTATTAATTTCTTGTATTGTATTACAATTCGTTATTCTTCTTGTACCTGTGTTTGTTTTCTTCGTTCTTTTTGAATTTATTTAGTGTAGTTTTTATTCTATACGTTTCAATTTCTGTTGCTTTCTAATATCTCTATTTTTTTATAAATCTGCTTAATTTAATTAGTATTGGTCTTCTTCCCACTGCCTTGTAATTTCCCTAACCTAGTATAATCTTCGAGATCCTTCTCTTCCAGCTATACTCCCATCTTGTTTGCCATTATTAGTATTTTTTCCAGTGTTTCTCTCTCTACTTCTACCTTCGCGTTCTTTACCCTTGTTACTACCAAGTTCTTTTTCTGACTTCTCTTATTTCCCGTATCTTGATATCTATTGAGTTGTTTATTTTCTTGTTTTGTTTCTTCTCAAAATCTATAGGTACCATAGATTTTTTGAACAAAGGTTTTATAATCACACGGTTACTGATGTTATTTTTTGTACAGTCTTTTAGACAATAAAAGGAACATTATTTATTTATTTGTTAAGAAATTTCAATAACATCTGTAAATGATTATATTTGCTTCTTTTCAAAATCTGCGCCCTTGGTTTTACCATGAATTTTTTGAACAAATTGTTTGATAATCATATGGTTTTTGACAAAAATAAGTTATGATCATGCAAATTTCAATAACTGCTACAAATGATTATATTTGATTCTTCTCAAAATCTATGCAATTGGTTTTACCACAGATTTTGAACAAATTTGTGATGATCACACGGTTTCCGACGTAAAAATAAGTTATGGACATAAAAATGTCAAGCACTTTTTAAAAATACTTATGACACTATTGACTTGATTTTTTTAAATCTATTTGGACAGAATTTTGTTAAAACTTTACACGGGTTTGTCATCGCACTGATATTATACTGATATTCTGGGGCACCATACATTACACTTACATCACAATACAACACTGTTATTGTCATACTAATATCAAGCAGTTTTTATTAAATATTGTCGATAAAACAGTTTTTTTAAATTTTTTTTTCAATCTGTCTTAGGAAAATTTTGCTAAAATATTTGTGTTTTTACCAACTTTCTGATATATTCTTAATGATTCAATAAAGTCTTTTTACACAATCAAATAAACATCATTTGTGTATATTTCAGAAAAATTCCGAATGAATTTTTCAAAAACGCTCCTGAACCTTTTTTGAAAGGTTACTAGTTTACTTTAATATAATATATGAAACAGGAGACGTCCCGGATGAATTTAGACACTCAATTATTTTTCCGATCCACAAAAAAGGTGCAACCTGTGAAGTTTCTAACTACAGAGGGATTTCTTTTATCAATACAGTCTGTAAACTCTTTACTGGACTTTTACTTGACCGTATCGTAAACTGGGAAAGAAATAATAAGGTGCTAGGAGAGTATCAAGCGGGTTTTAGAAAATCATACTCCACTATAGATAATGTTTTTACGCTAATGGGTTTGATTCAAATCAAACTGAACGTTAAGAGAGAAAAGTGTTTGCGTTTTTTATAGATTTTTCTGCGGCGTTTGATCGCGTAGACCGCTATTCTCTTTTTTATAAACTGTCAGTAATAGGTATGTCGACTAAAATGATAAACATTTTAAGAAAGTTATATGAAAGAACATCAGCAGCTGTGTGGGGTCAAATAGGTATGATGAAACAATTTGAAACGACAATGGGTGTTAAACAAGGGTGCCTCTTGAGTCCAATCTTATTCTCTCTTTTTTATAAATGATATTCAAGATTACATAAATGGTGGTGTTAAAGTGGGAAATACGGAGATTAAATTATTAGCGTATGCAGATGACTTGGTGATGCTTGCGTCGGACAGGTTCACTTTGCAAAAATGATAAACGCTTTTGATAAGTATTGTGAAATGTGGAATTTGGTTGTAAATTTAGAAAAGTCAAAAATAGTCGTATTTAGAAATGGGGGCAAACCAGCTAAACAAGAAAAATGGTTTTTCAAAAGTAAAAGTATAGAGGTTGTCAATAGTTATAAGTATATTGGAATTTCTTTGAGCTCAAATTTATCATTGGAAAATCACTTTAAAGAGAAAGCCGAAGTGGCTAAATTTGCACTATCCGCATTTAATAAAATAATTTTAAACCAAAATACATCCTTTGCCGCCAAATTAAAAATATTTAATGCAGTTTCGCGTTCTGTACTTTGCTACGGAGCTCAAGCATGGGGTTATCGTATGTATAGCAGTATTGAGAAAACTTTTAAATTTTTTATTAAAAATGTTTAAAATTACCTAGGAATACCCCAGATTTCTTTTTATACTTAGAAACAAACTTAGAGCCACTTTTTTATTCACATTAAAATTACAGTTAACTTTTATTAAAGCCTCTTTAAATCTTCCATCACATAGATATGCAAACATTATTACAAAACATATAATTGAAAAACAAATATTTTGGTATAATGACATTCAAAGTATATGTAATCGCAATAATATAAACATTGCACATTTCCTGAATGGTGAAGTACATGTAAATAAAATTATAAGAAAAATTAAAGAAGAATTTATTAATGAATTTAAAATAAAGTCACTAAATAGCATAAATCATAAATTACATAAACAACTATCTCTAGATAATAAAGTCGTGTTTTCTGATATGGAAGTAAATTCTATAAGCTGGGTGCTGAAGCTAAGAGGTGAACTTATATACTTAAATAAATATAGGTATAATAAAGAAATTAAATATTGCTCGATGTGTAATAATAAACAAGAGGAAGATGTGTGGCTTAAAAGAATTCCGCCATACTTATTTCAACCAACCAGAATTGAACTATGACTTATTTATTGAATACCTGAATGAGATTAGTAATAAAAATTTAATTAATTATTGTAAAGCTGCCTGGCAATATCGGTCGGAATTAGTATTACAATTTAATTATTAATATTAACCATAATTGATAATGTAATTTATTGTGAACGTTTTACAAGTATTGTCTAAAACGCAATAGTTTATTTTTAGTTTATTTTCTCTTTTCTTAAAACGACATTTCCTCAGACGATCATAAGATCATGAGTATTGTCTGTCACTATATTTTTTTATATTTTTTCCTCTCTGTTTAGTAATTTTGTAGCAAACCGTACAATAAAGATTACTACTACTACTACTACTACTATATTTCAGAAACTCCAATAATTTCTTCACAAATGATTGTACTTGGTTTTTCTCAAAATATTTGCACCAGGTTTTACCATTGAGCAGATTTTGATAATCACACAATTTCATACATGAAAATGAAACTCAAATATGAAAAATGTCTATAAAACTATTTTCTTATTTTTTTTCAATTTGTTTGGGCAGAATAATTTCTTCTAAAATGGTTATATTTGATTTTTTTTTTAATTTGTGCACTTGGTTTTATCTTGATTTAAATGAGCACATTTTGGCAAACGCCGTTTTAGAAAGGAAAATCAGTTTTTGTCATGCCATTGTTAAACAATTTTTAAAAATGAAAACAATAAAAAATAGTATACATATATCCTAGACCAGAAGTTTTGAGAAGTAAAAGAGAATATAGAAGAACAAAGGAAACTTTAACCAAAAATAAGAGAAAAACAAAGGAATAATAATGAAACAAGTAGTAGTAATCAAAATAGTAATTAGAAAAGAATTAAATTGGGAACTAGATTATATAAGAAGATGAACAAAGCAAAATCAGGAAATAATAGTTATTTAACAAACGAGTGTATTAATAAGGGCGATTAACAATCGAGATATTTTAACGCGTGAGCGATTGATTATCCTGCATGTGTTCCAGCTTAAGATTCTTTAACGATGAAGCTTGATTTCACCTTAATGTTATTTCACACAACGTGCGCATGTAGAGTTTATAAGAAAAACATTTTCTTATAGTGGTTCTCCTCCAAAAGATATTTTTAGGAGTCGGAATGTTTATCGGGCCATTCCCTTTTTATAGTTTTTATTTTCTCTTACAAGAAGAACTGCGTGAGACAATAGTTTGTAAAATAGATTAGCTTAACACACTTAAGTGTTATCATCGAAATGTTGTGTACAGTACAAATATGTCTCAAAGTCTGTGTGAACTAATTGAAGATTTATTACAACTGTAAATTAATGTTGATTTGTTATTATTAAAATTTTCTTTGCTACAAATTATGACAGATTTTTTATGTAAATTTTCATATTGTAATTGACTGACAGATAAAATGGCAAGTATACACATGTATGCTTAGTTGTCTATACTAAAATCGTTTATTAATAGGAGTCATTAATGAACGATTTTGTTTACGATAATGTAGGTCATAAATACACGGTCGACGGAAAATGAATGTGATTAATAAAAATATAGAATAAGTAGCAGTGTAAAATGATAGATAAAGTATGGAATTGGGAACTAACAAAACAAAACAATTATGTAAAAAGATCTAGTAAGGAAAATAAATGATTAAATAAGAAAAAAAATTAAGCAAATACACTTGAGTTAATAGTAAGTAAGAGAATTTAAAGGGAAAAGGAAAATGCAAGAACAAAATCAAATCTAAAAAAAACTAGAAAACTTAATAAGAAAGAAGAATCAAAAGTAAAGAAGAATGTAAGAAAAATTGAAGGAATGATCAATAGTTAATTAAAAATCGATGTAATTTGGAGAAAAAATTAATTGTTGAATTGAATGACAAAAAACAAAATTTTTTTAAATTTAAATTTTTTGGATTTGAAAATTTGAATTTAATTTTAAAAGTTAAATTATAAATATTAAATTTAATAATTAATAAGTAATAAAGAATTAAGTTAGATGGGTTAGCAAAACATTTTTATCAAGTTTAAAAAAAATTATATTGACGACATCAGTTGCTCAACATGTTAACTATTTCTTTCATATAAACTAAATTTTTTTTTCGATGATGTAATAGAAAATAAATAAAACTTGAAACTCGAACAATTTCAGAGCCTTGTCCTATCGGGTATAAATAAACCGAAAAAACATTCTAAAAAGAAATTCTATTTCGTGCAACGTAAAATATTAAATAGAATAAAAAGAAATCTAAATAAATAAATCGGTTTCGATTCCGTTAAGTGTACTTGAGTAGGTTAAAGTTTGCGAGGGAAAAAGAATTATAGCTCTCCGATGGATTTATTTTTTTAAAAAATTCAAATTTGTTTTCTTTTAATTTAAAACTTTCTTTATCTTACGGATTAATAAAAATTTAATCCGCTTAAGTTTTTGTACAATATTTTAGGTAAGTGTTTAAAAGATATTGATCCTGACGTACTGTAATTTTAAAGAAGGGTTTAGCGATATTTTTTTTTTTTTAATATTTTCCAAACCATTAAGCAAGCTTTGGTGTACCGAAAGCTTTTCGAACGTCGTTATTTGCATTAAATTAAAAATTGTATAATTTTACTTTAGAAATTTAAATTTTTTAATTAAAATCGGGGGTTAGTATTTAGTCGGATTTTCGAAGTGTGTATTTTTTTCACATTCGATTCAGTAAAAAAAGGTCTAAACTAAACTAATGAGGTAATAAAAATGTACGACGTCGGCAAAAAAAATTAGGCCCGTACGTTTGAGTATGTATGAAGGGTTAGCATCTGACGAAGGTTGTTTGGCGTATGACGTTTTTGTAAAATTTCATGAAAAATTATATGGAAGCAAAATTTTTGTGTGAAGATATACACGACAGTAAAAATGATTTTTTAAATTGTTTAAAATTGTAGAATTTTTTTGCGGAAATTTGATGCTTTCACGCGCTACAAGAAAAAATAGTATAAAAATAACTTTGAGATTAATTTATCGCATGCTTAGTTCATTCATAAATAGGGTCAAGGTTATAGTGATGAAATGAATTTAGTTAAATAATTAATTTACATTACAAAATAATTAAGAATACCTACTGGTAGGTACCGCTAGCTAAATTTGTTGTGTCTAACCTATACAACGTTTCTCACAATCAATGCAGTTGAATTTAGACCGTCCAACGTCAGTATTGTGTAGTATTGTTATAAAAGACACTATTTTGGTTAACTAACATTACATTCATGGCAGTACGTTTAAGTCATGTGGGAAGATTTTTTTTTAAATACGGTACGTTACTCTATTATTATTTTTAAGGATATAAGGTACGTGATTTTGGTTCATCGTGTTTTAGATGCGTCAATAAAATTCACATTTCAACCTGTGTAATTGCATTACTCAAATGGTAAAGCTTTTAAGAGCAGAATAACTTACATATAAGGACGTACAATAAACAGAAAACAATTAAGAGAACATTTTATTCAAATTAGTTTTAATGTACTAATTAATACAAAATGTTTTTGTACCGTTTATTGTGGTGTAATTTCTACAGAATTACAAAAATAGTAAGGAGGTAATTTATTTGTGATTAATAACAATCAGATTCTTTATTATATACACATTATTTTTATTCAATTTTATTCTTCATCTACATTAAAAATTTGTCTATTATTTCTTGTACGTTATCTTCTCAACATCGTTTTTGCTTTTTCTTCTATTATCCTTCTCACTTTTCCATTCTACGTTTTTCTTGGTCCTTTTTATTTATTTTTATTATTCTTGTCTTCCATATATGCTTTAATGGGTTTTTTCATTTATTCTGACTAGATGACTTCTATCACGACAATATCTTCTCTATTCAGTGTGGTCCACCGAAAACAAAACAGACCGTTTTTTGAAGCCTTACACAAAAAAAAACCTCGGAAACTTCAATTTTCGTTTAGAGGGGGTCATCTTCCGAAATATCACCAGGGTGTCCCCGGCAGCCTCCATGTCGAAAATCTTAAATGACATGATGGGTCGACAGGTACCTCATATGAAAGATCTTTCAATTATCTATACAGCTATATGCATCTAAGGCGTCCCAAGAGCTCCCGACAGCCCTATTTTCGAAAATAAAGAAAAGTCAGAAAATACCGCAATATAGTGGAAAATGCCAATTTATGTTTACAAAGGACATTGACTAACGATAAAGTTTGTCCTAGCAAATGAACAGGGCACCTCATAAGAAAGGTATGAATGAATCCTCCGCGAAAATCAAGTTTGATTATCACAATATGTCTGTAATTGTAAGGAATTATACAAAATCTTACGTGTGAGGTGTCACTCCATCCCCATCTCAATTAACATTTTTGAGAAGAAGGCTGCCTCTGTTGGCATCTACCGAGAAATTTCATCAATACGAGAAGTCCAATTCAAACTTGAATTGATCTTACCAGGAAAAGGAGGTCCTTGGGCCTCCTTAGAGCCCTTTTTCGGAATAAAATGTATTTGGTTGAATAGAAAATTACCTGACTGAAATAAGATGCATATAACTATATACAGAATTGAAAGGTGCAAGATAGCTTCGTTTTTGGTGAGCCACTCTATATATGACAGTATGCTTTCGACATCAGTTCTTATCTTACATTTCTTTTTTGGCTTATTACTTTTTAATTCCATTTTTTTTTGTACGTCATTCCCGCTAGTGTTTTGTCTTGTTGTGGCATAGTTGATACGCCAGGAATCTTCCTTTTACCCGGTCATCTTGAGGGATGTGATCTGCAAAAGAAAATTTAATTATTATTTATGGTAGTCGTAAAGGGGAGAGAGAGTTTTGGACGACGTCAAGCAAAGCGTTCTTAGAGCGTTTGAATCAAAATTGGTGGCTTTGAGGATGGGTAGATTGGAGTGGGTTTGGATTTTCGTGGTGCAGTGAAGGAGTTGTTTTAGGATACTATGTAAGTTGGCGTTGTGATGTAGTCGTTGTTATGGATGTAGTACCAAGGACGGAGATCTTTGTTTGGATTGTAAAGCATGATAGAATTTATAATAGATTTCTAAAGAGAAGTTTGTTTTTTTTTGAATTTTTGCGCCATAGAATAACACCAAAGTATTTAGTGGATTGGTTAATAGAATGGGATTATCGAAGATAGTTACCCACGCTTTTTACCCGTTAACGAAAATAAGTCAGCGAGTAAACTAGGATTCTAGGGCGTCCAGTGCGGATTGAAGATTTTTTGAGTTACATGTTTGGATTACCAAGATCGTGTTTGGATAGAGGTATCGTCGGGATATAGGGCTAGTTTGTTGCTGGAGTTTATGGAATGTCGTGGATGTAAATGTTACATAATGAAGGTGAAAAGATGGAACCTTGCGGAATTCTGGCGGTAAGGTACCATGTTGAGGATTCTACTGTGTGGTTCAGGAATGTGTGAAAGTCACGAATGAGTGAATTATGCGGATAAATCTTGAGTGGATCTTGGAATGGATCAGTTTGTAAACAAGGTCAGCGGGCAAAACGACGTCTCAAAATGTCGATAAATACTACTTCAGTGGCGCCTGAAAGTTGTTGGGTTGTGCAGTGG
The DNA here is from genome assembly GCA_030710515.1 of Abscondita cerata. Classification (NCBI taxonomy): domain Eukaryota; kingdom Metazoa; phylum Arthropoda; class Insecta; order Coleoptera; family Lampyridae; genus Abscondita; species Abscondita cerata. The sequence continues at coordinate 408,206 of JALBCR010004795.1, read as the reverse complement.
TTCGTTTTAAAACCAAATTTTTCGTTGGGTAGGTTTTTAAATCGCGAAATGTTCAGGTTAAGTATGTAAAGGTTTACTCTTTTAGCGATATTTGAGGGATCAGGACGTAAACTGATGGGACGGTGGTTTGCCGCAATTCAGGGTCTTTTAGATGTTTTGGCATTGCTATGACATCTTCCAGTTTGCGGAGTTTATGATTGCACTAGGTTTGGGTGGAAGGCGTTGGATTATGAAGTTTGTGATTTGTTCGCGATTGTTTGCGGAGAGAACGTATGATTTGCTGAATTTTAGTAGGAGATGTAGGCATGATAGGAGCATCGTCGTGGTTGTTGAGTAGAAATCTGGACACTCTGGAGTTGGGGTGGATTTTCTGCATGCACCATGAGTGTTGGTTGTGGTTTAAGGATTTAAGTTGTGGTAATGTGGATGTTCTAGGGGCTGATTTGTTGACTAATTGTGGAGTTTTTATGATAGAATTTTGTAAATTGTTGGTTGTTGTTGATCTCTAGGGTATCGGATCGGAATGATTTGGTATAAACGAGTGCATCAAGCTAAGTGGATAAGATTTGTTTGTTAAGATTGTAGATGTGGCTATTCCAGGTCGGGTGTTTGCAATTGAAATTATGTGCGGCGATTTTGGGATTACTGTTAAGAGAGGGTTTGTCCAAGTTGAGTTGGTTAAAGGATAATTCAGTGAAACGTAGATTGTGGTGCCACCGCCTCTTGCGGCACGGTTGTTACGGAATAGATTTTTTGGGTTTTAATTTTGTGACAAGGTTTGATTTCTGTTTCTGAGAGTATAATGAGGTAGGTGTTGTGATCTTTAAGGACTTAGTCGAGTTCGGTGGTATTGTAACGAAGACCGTTACAATTCCAGAAGTATTGGATGAGGTGAGAAGGGATGTTAGGTTATTCTGACATGTTGATTGTTTAAAAGGTTATGAAGAATAATTGGTGTGTATTTTCAAGGAAAGGTTTGGTGGCTTTTGTAGTAGAGTTAGACTGACTGAAGAAAGACAGCATGTTACCAAGTTTACTAAGGTTTACTTGTTGGTTGTTGAGGTTTGGTTAAGTTTGGTGCGGGTTTTGAGGGTAACGTTGCGGACGTAAAGGGCAAACGAGGCAGGGGTTGTGGGAGTCCTGGTTTGTTGTTATTTGATACATGCAGAACTTCTGCTGTAATTTCTCCCATAGTTCACGCATTTAGCAGGTTGGTCACGGGTTTGGTGCATTTATGGGACGGGTGGGATTTGCTGCACTATATGCAGGGGAAAGGGATGGTGCGTTTATTTTGTGAATGTTCATGGAGTTAACATCTGAAGCTTTGATGGAATTTGCTTTTGGAAAGTACAGGTCTAGGTTAGCTACTCTGCAGCAGTGGCTGAGGTAGTAGATAGATAGATGTTTGTTTTCTTGAAGTGAGAACCAGGAATAGTAGCATCGGGGATTTGGATAACTCTGGATGGGGTGTAGTTTCAGAATTCAAGTTTGGTTTAAATTTGTTCGATTGAAGTCGGTTTTAGGGATTCCGTGGAAAACTACTTTCAGAAAGAATTTGATAGGTAAGGAGTGGGTATGCTTAGAGATTTGGTGTTTGTTCATGTGGGAAATCATGGCACGGTTGTCGGCGATGATGGTAAGAGTTAATTTAATGCCTTTCGTGACCATGACGGCGTAAGTGAACCGGATTATGTTGTCGTCAAAGAGGGAAGCGTGGTTGGTCATATGAGTTTATCCCGAAGGACAATGGCAGGGATACCTGGGTTACCTATCGTCGTTGCCTCGAATTGAGGGGTTAAGTTGTCGTAGCATTTAGAAAGTTGGGAAGTTGGTTTGTAGAAATCGTCTTCTAATTGGGAATTGTCGTTATAAGAGGGCGAGGAATTAAATCAACGACTATGAGTGTGGTGGTAGTTATTATAAACGCAAGCGCTAGTATTTGTCTATGTATCGTGTCAACCACTTTGTTTTTTATTTTAATCGATACTTCTTTCTTTGGTTTCCTTTCATTGTCTCTTTGGTTACCATTCCAATTTTGTTTTCAATGTATTCATTCATATTGCAATGGTTTAAGCATATATACTTTTTTTAAATAAAATATTTAAGTTATTAACAATGAAACTTTAATGATATTTTTAATTATCTCAGGTCCGTTAATTGAAAATTAATAATTATAAAATAACAAATGTAATTTACATGCAATTAATTGAAAATTTTACAAAAGAACTATAATGTTAAATAAACAAGCAAAACTTAATTTGCAAACCGTTACATGCATATTAATACAAAACAAATTAATATTATTTTTACAAATTGGTTTAACTTAAAATAACCGATCTTTTTGGTTGTAGATGATGATGTTATCGATGCGATGTGGTTATGGTTGATTTTTTTATCAATTTGCGTCGAGTGCATTGTGTTTATTTGTCGAACAAATTTTATCGATTTATTTTTGTATTGCTAAATTTAACGGCCGAAGTTTAATATGCAAATTGCATTTTCAACGAATATGTAACTTCATGTTTGAATATAATTTTTAAGGGTCTATCAACTTCGATGCTCGAACTTAAGTCAATGAACGAATATTTTTGCCCGTCGTAACATGTTTCCCCCTCTTTACCTTTTGCATCAGTTCAATGTCTTGCACTATCTTTTTTAAAAATGTTTTGTCCTTTTCGCAACTCACTTCTATTCAATCTAACACATAGCAATTATTTATAACCTTTAATATTTGAACTTCGTTTCAACACTAAATTTGACCTTTATCGAATTAACGCGCGTTTATTGTCTGTTAACTCGCACACGAAGTTCTTTGTTTTTTTTTCACGGAAAATAATTTTGATAACACTTATTCTACACTGAATGTCAATTTTGCATTCTTTAAATTAACTACTAGACATTACTTACTAATTAAACGGAAAAAAAGATTATGTATGTACAACTAAATTATTTTATATAAAAAAAATATAGATTTTTATTTATTTAAAAAATTAACTATGTTTGTCGTAGTCTTTTGGTAGTTTTTTTTATTAACATTTTGTTATATGTACTTAATCTATATTCTTAACTATTTCTATCATTATTTTGTTTCTTCCAGACGATTTTTGTATTTTAGTTCTTTTTCTAGTTTCTTCTTGCTTCTTCTTCTGTTTCTCTTTCTAGCTTGTTGCTTTTAGTTTGTTTAATTTGTTTTTTAGGGATTATTTAGTAATTCTTCAAAACGTTCTTTCCATTGTCTTTATTTTTTCTGTTGTAATCTCTGCGCAATTGTATTTTGTTAGTTTTGTATTTTGAGTGTTCTCTGTTGCTAAAGTTTCAATAGTACAGTTTTTGGGTTTCTTTTGAGTTTTTTTTGCTTTTTTCAATTTTCGTGACTGTTCATTTCTCAGATATTCTTTGGAGGTGTCTCTACCAGCTTAACTGTCTTCTTTCTATGAACTCATCGATCGATGCCACTTGTAGTCGTTTCTTTATATCACTGTTCTTTATTCTGTCTAATAGTGTTACTCCTTCTGCTTTTCTTAGATAGATAGATAGATTAGCTTTTCTCCAATTTCTATGTTAATAAATATTGGTTTTGCTTTTGTTTTTTGGAACTATTTGTTTCTTATCAAATGATTTCATTCTCGCCACCACTACACTTTCTTCTTCTTTTCTCCTTATTTGCGATGGCCATCTACTTTAATCCTTACATTTATTTATATCTATTCGCTATTCTTTTATTTGACATTTTTGATTACTACATTATTTTTCTATAAATTTTCTTCGATTTCTAAAATTAGTTGTAACATTTTTTTTCTTTATCTAATTTTTTTAGTTGAGAATATTTTTTCTTCCAATTAGTTCTATAATTCTTCTAACAAGTTAAGTTAGAACGTACGATCGATACAACGATAGAGATCGGTAGATTTTGTTTTATTTACCTTTACCTAGTATCATTTTTTTGTTTCGTTATTCATATTTAGTGCTTTACATTATTTTTTAATTAGAAAAATATCAACTGAAGAACTTCATTCTGCTGTAAAAAAATTAAAAAAATGTCTTTTTTTTACAATTAATTCATTTACTGACAGATAATAACCATTTAGACAGTTTGGCAAAAACACTACTACAGTTTTGAATAAAGTGCATCTGCAATACAATAAGTTTTCATAACAAATACGGATAACGTTAACAAAGACCATAATTTCTTGGCCGGTTTGAGGTAGGAAGACGCCTCGTGAACGTAGAATAGCTTTTTAATGTGAATATGATGATTTTAATGATTTGTTTGTACTAAGAACGCGGAGTTTATTTACTTTTCGTGAGAAGTTGAGTTAATAGATAGTTATATGCTCTCGATTATAATCCAGAATGAAGAATAAATTGATTTAGTGGGAGGATGTGAAAGATGAGGAGATTTAGTGAATGGAAATCACGATAATCTAGAATAAAAACAGTATTTTTTTGTTTGTGGCTTAGACAACACCGGGTGCCTAACAGTATAATATAATTAAAATCATATTCAGCAACGTTTTTGTTATTAATTATTTATATTTCGGTTATTCCATATTAATGTTATAGTTTCAGAAACGAAAGAAAACACAAACAAACATGTTAAAACTTCGAAACAGCCAGGAAACTTTAGAGGTTCTACGATTTTACAGCTTGAATAAGCACTACATAAATTTGAGCAACGCAATGCTCGAGGGAGTTTCAAACTTTATAAAATCATCGCGTCCGTCAATTAGTCTTTTTTTACGACAGGAGCACAAAGGTTGAAAGGATTCGTATATTCAAATAAAAAAACCCTCTCGTTTCCCCCATTTTTACAATGCAAAGCATTAGCACTTGATTAATTAAATTTCTTGTGGGATTTTGCCTATATAACTGAGATTGGTTTCCCGCTGCGGACATTCGACTTAATTAACACACTAAAAATAATGGTCTAATTGACTTACGACCTGCTAGTATTATTTAAAGTAATTTTAATTTTGTTAACAACTTTATCCAATGGATTTGGAACTAATTTTAACCCACAAACATTAAGCTTAATATCTATATTTTATTTATAGTCGATTTGTTTATCTAATTATGCCGCTTGTTTTCATGATTAAAAAAACAGTTAATAAAATTCTCAAGTTAAGAACAATCTATCGAATGTGGATCCAATTTGTGTGCACAAGCATGTTTCACCAATATTTAGATTGTATCATAATTGTTTATAAAATTAAGGGATTTGTTTCAGTGGTTTCTATAGATAATCGTTAAGATAATTCTAAATCAGAAACCAATTCAACTAATCGTATATGTCAAATTTTAAACTAATTAGAACCCACAAGCGTTAAGCTTAATATTTTTATTTGTTTTTAGTTTCAAATAAAATTAAAAAAAATGATATTCCAGTTATGACTAATTTCATCTATTGAATTTGGAACCGATTTGTGTTTTTACTTAGTTGATATTACATACAGGGTGTCTCAGAATAAGAGTAAGAGCCGAGAATGGCTGATGCTCCTGAAAGAAAAAATATATACGTGGAATATAATTTAATTTAGAACTTTAGATGCAAGTTATGTTGCCAAGTAATGTCTGAAGATCAGATGAATAGTCATGGCTTTGTTTCCCCCCTCCTTTTACTGTTTCCTAGCGACTCAAAAGTATGTAGGTTTTCGTAATTGGTTAATTCCAAACTTTTACAACTCAAACGTTCTTTTACCCTAAACATTTATTCTTTCAGTACTGGGAATAGTTAACCTAACTGAGAATGTGGTTAAAGCTGCTACATTTTTTCTAAGACACTCTATGTAAGATCACGTATTTCAACGGTTTCCAAAGACAACGCACTCCCAAAAATAGTATACAAGTTGTCCGTGGTATCTATCAAATTTGAAACTAATTTGTACCCAAAAGCATTTTTTTTATAATCTTCATATTTTATTTATAATTGATTTTGTCTCTTGTTTTACGCTTAAGTTAACACTACTACTTATCAAATTCGTATTATTTGTTACGGTTCAAAATACTCGAACCCGGACGTAGATCGCGAGAGTTGCACGTTGCGACAAAAAACAAATTTGCCGCGCATGCTACGATTTTCTCATTGGTGATCGATTTATTCTCAATATTAATCGAAACGACGAGCGGATATCTTGTGACTTTCTCTTTTTATTGGGCGGTTGTCGGTGCTTCACGAAGCTAAAATTACACGTAAAATATTAATGTGGCTTCAATAATTGCAAGTTAAATTAGTGTGGATTTCGCCCACGTGTCTTGACCCTATACTCTACTCATATCTTACTGTTTGGATAATTCCTGGGGGCGCTGGAACGAGCAATTGGGAATCCTTTGCTATACAAAACGTGCCGACTACCACGGTATCGCCTACCTCGGAGCTGCAAAGGCCGATTATACTCCACCGGTTGTGGGTCGCGCAAGCTGCGTTCCTGCTATTACAAAGGAAACGATCTGCTTCCAGAGCTTTATTGACTCATCCTCCTCAGAGAAATCCTACCGATCTTCTAGTAGCTGTCAACTGGCTGTCATTAGCAAGAACCTTCCTTATCAGAACTACATGCATCAGTACACAGCTAACTTTATTGTTTAAGGAACCTATTCAATTTGCATGCGTTTGGAACTCAAGTACACGTAACATTAAGCGGTTTGAATCTTTAGTGTATAAGCAAATTGTTATTCGGGGTAGTCTCCATCCACCGACGCTCGGTTTTGTTTTCACTAGCTTCCTCAGAGCTGGGGCGCTGTAAATAAAGTGGGTGAAGCTAAAACAAAAGGCCTTTTGGGTTGGCGGGAGCTACGTACCGTTTTAGCCCGAGTGTAATCCTAGTTTTTAAGTCACCGTGTGTAAGTGACGTGTGTACGTCGAGTTTCCTTAATCACCAACCTTAAATTGGTACGCTAACGTTAATTTGGGGTGTAACAAACAAAAACCTGAATTGACACATATTTGGTGGTGAACTCTAACTATTTTGTTGTTCCTAATGCACGCTAGTTTCATGCGACAGAATCTCTCACTTCTCCCAGATTCTTTTAATATTCTAAATTGTATTTACATGTCTTTTGTCTCTCTGATTTGTGTTCGTTGTAGCGTAGTAGACCTTAAGTAAAACCTATTGAGTTCCTGTTGGTCGGTTTTATTTTTCTCTGTTACCCAGCAGGTGGCGCCTCCTTACGCAGCAGTTTATTTCTTTCAGTTCCCTCCAGAACCTCTCCCACCTCACCGACTAAGCCGGACACTGCTGTGTTAACTCTTACAAATACGGGATCTTCCACGAATTTAGTGCGCTACTTCGAGCCAAATATTATTGTCCTTTCTTTTCGAGGTTGCATCGCTAGAGCCGTCACTTTATATTTTATTTCGTATTATTTGTGAACTGCAACCGTTACATATTGTTTTTTGTTTAACTAATTTGTACCTACTAGCAATTTTTGTTTTTTTTTGTTATTTATTTGGTAATAATAGTAGTAATATCACAAGACTTTGTTTCGAGTACGTTTTTGTATTTAGGGAAAATTTTTTGATACAAATATTTATCAGATTATAAATATAAAGTTGACTTATATTTGTTGAAATTATTTATAGAACTAAAACGTATGTGTTAATGTTATCTAATATTAAATATGAAATGACTTGCCAAATCGCTTAAACTTAAACTTGAAGAGATCATTAGTGTTTTTATATTGTAATCGTTGTAAATAATGATAACAAAAAACTTAGTTCCGAATCCGATAGACGTCATTTCTGAATTGAAAATTATTTTAAATAATAATTCTGTTAAAACACGTGGCATAAACAGATAAACAAATCTATTAAATGAATATATAGACTTTATGAAAAATTTGATAGACACGATTGTTGATTGGTTTAACAATGTATCTGTCGAAACCATTAAAATGCGTAGAGTGTAATTGAATAAACAAATCGAAAATTCATTGTTGTTCCAAGGTAGTTTTACAATTGATTTTATTTCTAATTTTTAATCGAATTTATGTCAAAATTGTTAATACACGAATTAATTATTAACAAAAATGCTTGTGGGTTTAAATTAGTTTCTAATTCAATGAGTAAGCTTGCAACTTGCTTTTATGGAAATATTTTTTCTTAAAATTGTTGAATCGCAAAAAATAAAATTAGTTACAAATTCAAACTGATCATATTTAGAATATGTTAATAATAATGATAACGTTTTGAATAGGAATGTTAAAAAAAATAAGTTTGGGTACCTTAAATACAAAACCAAAAGAAAGATAGATATACATAGATAGAAATAGCATATAGAATCATGAAAAAAAAAATGTTAAAATATATTGTTGTACTATCTTACAAACACAACGTTACGATTTTGGAGGAAATAGGATTAATCGTGTGCGTTCAAGAGAAAGCGGAATAATTTTTCAAGGAAGTGATTCAGAACTCTGTAGATGGAATGAGACCTGGTTATGGCACCTGCTTAGTCAACTCATTTGTTTGTTTTCACACTTTTTGACTTAATATTGTTTTGTTCTCTTTTGAAGGTACAGTAGAGAAGAAAACGTATTGCTATTGTACCAACTACTGAAGATATCAAAGCATTGTAACTAAAAAGGTATCCAGAAGAGTTGAAGTTGAGGACATGGATGAATATTTTATCAGTGGAGGTATTTAGCACAAATTATTCCGACTTGGTTCTCTAGGTTTTCAGGATATAGCTTGACCAATTCGTTTTTTGCCTTTTTTCAATCATTTTTCTACATGTGTAACTTTCAACTTTCACTTGATTGAAGCTTTTTTTTATGTCAGTGTCCAATTTGTCCAAAAAAGGTTCGAGTACCATAGTTAGAAGGTTTTTTTCAACACCCTATGTTTTCAGAGGCATATCGTACAAAATTTTTTAGTAATGAAGTACGAGGATGTATTGATATCTAGTTAGCCTAGACCAGTTCCATGCATAAACAATATATTGCGTTACCATAGCAACGAACAATAACTTATTAGAAGTGTCAGTGTAAAGTTTGACGTCAAAAAAAAGTAAACCAGAGTCACGCAATAAATTAAATGAAAAAAGATGTCTACCGAAATTGTGAAAATCGAAAAATTGGAGTATCGAGCCATCATCAAGTACCTGTATTTAAAAGGGTTAAGAGGTAAGCAGATTTACGAAGATATGCTTAATACCCTTGGTGATCAATGTCCTTCGTATGCGACCGTCAAAATTGGAATGCAAGCTTCAAAAGAGGTAAATTTTCCATTGAAGATGATGACCGATCGTGAAGGCCAAATTCTGTGTCAGTCCCCGAAAATATCGATGCAGTTCATGACATGATTTTATCAGACCGTCGAATTGGGCTAAAACGGATATCTGAAGCACTGAATATTTCATACGAACGCGTTCATCATATGGTTCACGTCAATTTGGACATGAGAAAATTGCTGCAAAATGGATCCTCAAATGTTTGAATGTTGACCAAAAGCGTGCAAGGGTAGAAGCATCGCGTTCGATCTGTGCTTGATTTGAAAACGATGTAGACTTCTTAAACCGAATTGTTACTATGGATGAGACTTGGGTACATTTCTACGATCCAGAAACAAAGCAACAATCGATGGAATGGCGACACTCTGGTTCTCCAAGACCTAAGTTTCGTGTCCAAAAATCTGCTGGAAAAGTTCTTGCTTCAGTTTTTGGGATTGCCATGGAGTAATCATGATTGATTTTTGGATAAGGGTAGAACAATAACTGGAAATTACTATTCGACATTACTGACCACTCTACGGGAAAATATTAAAGAGAAAAGACGCGGAAAGCTATCCAAAGGTGTTTTGTTTTTGCAGGACAACGCCCCTGCACACAAATCTCATGTTGCCATGCAAAAATTCGTGATTTAGGGTTTGAATTACTAGAACACCCCCTTATTCACCCGATTTGGCTCCGTCCGACTATCACCTCTTTCCTTAACTGAAAAAAGTTTAAAAGGTCGTACATTTTCTTCCAACAAGGAGGTAATAGAAGCTGTGGAGGTCTGGTTTGCAGAGCAAGAAGAAAATTTTTTTGAAAGGTCTAGAGACGTTGCAGGTTCGCTGTAATAAACGTATCCAATTAAGAGGAGAATATGTTGAGTATTAAAATATTTTTACATTGAAATTTTGTTTGGTTCTATAGTAGGCTAACAATTTTTCAATATATCCTCGTAAATAGTACTCTAGAGGGAAGTGTCAGAATTGTGATTCCATTGTCTCCATAGAAATGTATTCTATCCAGGCTGGGGTATTAAACAAATTATCAATCAACAAAACTGGATAATTTGCTACACCTTAAATGATTTTTGAAAATTTCAATACTTGAAGGAAGAATTTATTTAGGCTGGGGGGCGAGTCCTAATGGTACAAAGGTAGCTTATTCTGTTTGGTTGAAAATGAACGCGTGGAAAAACAGGTACGGAAGGTACTTAGCACAAATTATACTGACTTGGTTGTCTATGTTTTCAAGATGCAATTTATCCTAATCGTTCTTCATCTTATCTGATTATATTTCCTACAAGTGTACCATTGTTACTCCTGCTTCATCTAAGCTAAAATTTTCAATTGGTTGAAGTTTGTTTTTTTATAAGTGTCTAATTTGTCAAAAGATTCGAGTACTACAGTTAGATGTTTTTTTATAGCAAACTTTTAGATAAGGTAGATTATTTGTCTTTCATGGAAGCTGTAGGAGAAAAGGTTCTCATTCTACTGACTTCATTGCCATGATGTATCAACAGGCTAAGGCGTTCATATAAATAAAATCTTGACTTTGAATCACCCGAAATCTTCGATATACTTTTCTAGGTAGTTTATGCTTCTTCTCAAAAAGAACATAACGTTTTTCCTGTACTGGTATAAAGATGTATTCATCTTAAATGTGGTTCTTTTATTTAACTTTTTTCCTCTTTGCTACATTTTCGGCTGTTATTTTGTTACTTTTTGGTAGTTCTATCTGAGATGGAGTCAGTGTGTCAGTGGATGTGGCATCCCAAACTAGCGATTGTCATTCTGTCCAGGGAATTAAAGTTACCCCATCATGTTTTTGTTTATTCCAAAATAGAAAGTACTTCAGCAGACCGCTAATGCTTTTCTAATTATGTCATTTAATTGGAAATGTTAAGAGAGTTCTTTAGCTTTTTTTTTTATAATGCAGCCCGTGAAGACAATACCTTTCAATTTGTTCTCTGGAAACACAGGTGTGGAGGTAGTAGATCTCAGTTCCTAATCTTAATACAACACAAAGTATTAAAATACCTAATAAAGTCCTTATTTGTTTTGAAGAAATGCATGATAGCTATGCTCCAGATTCTGGAAGTATTAAACCTTGCTTTGTCAGCACTTGAAATGAAAGTTAATCCTCCTACTATTTTTTTAATGTTAATCTTATCTCACTTTTTTTGATAATTCATAAGTTTTGGAACCACATCAGAATTTAAAACCATTCACGCATTCATAGTATCAGTATAAGAAGGAATCTCTGTAATATTTGGGCACATCATTTTGATGATCAATACAAGGAAGGTTATGTGGCATACATCCTTAACTTTTCTTATCTCGATTCTTCTACAGCGCACTGAAAGTGAATATATCTTCATCTTGGTGTTGGTTAAAGTTTGAAAAGTCGCCTCGATGGAGTTATCAAAACGCTTACTGACGTTACCAAACTCCAAAAATCGAGCAATACGAAATGGATGAAGCAGTTTAGGTACGGCAAGGCAGTTCTTTAAAAGAAAGTAAGCTCGCCATGTCTTAAATTCAAAATAGGAGTCAAAGCTTTCTCCGCAATTGGGGAACCCAAAAAAAAAACTTTATTAGTTAACAGCTTTATCTTTGGTGAAAGACTTTTAATCGTTTGTAGACCTTTTGATTCTCCTTTGAACAGAAGTATATTTTACAATTCGATGGATTTATTTAAAGGATTTACATTTATCTATCAAAATGTAGAAGTACTCTTGGGGGTCACACCCAAGAGTACCGTCATCCAAATACTTAATTTTGAATTCTTAATTGGATGAATTGCTAGGGAAAAGGCCATTGGTCCTACGGGGTCTCCTTATTGTGCCCCGATTTCTGAGCTTCAAATGTTATTTAAAAAAAAACATCAGAAATGATGGAGTATACCCCCAAAATTGGATACTAGAGGAGTATTAGACTTAATTCCATTCAGCATTGTATCACGTTCCACTCTTTGTACTAAATCCAACTTGCATTGATTGTAAGATATTTTCAATTGTTTTTGCTACTAAACGTCTGAATTTAGTACCAACAGCCATTGGACTATTTCACCATTTGTTTTTGTTAAATCTGTTACATTTGCTTCAAATAGAAAGGGGCATTTCCACTTAAAATTAGGTTACAAAGAGATCTTATTGAATAAAGAACTGGTGTTGCTGCCTCACTAGCGTCGTTTGTTAGTAAATCCTTCAGATGCTGAAGACGTAACCCGTCTATTCTAGTTGATGATTTGTTTGGAAATGACGCAATAGCATTTGTTTCTCTCCATTACGACTAAAAAAGGTGAAGAATGGAAAGATAATTCTCTAGATGGAGTGAGGTGTTGCTCAACTAAATGTCGTTAGGAGCTATTTCGCCTAAAGGTGATAAGATTTTATTGCCCCATGAATGTCTTCTTCAGAAACTTTTGATTCCTCTCATTTAGATAATGAAGTTATTTTTTTAATTAGTTGAAATTTGTTGGGTATTAAAAATCTATACGTTCTTCTTTACAAAACGTGAGAGAGTCACATTTTTTTTATTGTTACAGTCCGGAAGTTTATAGGAAAAGATTAGCAGATCTTCCCACGAAATAACATAATAAAATAAAGTTTCTTAGGGCAAGCTTTTTGGTATTTGATTATTCGTAAGTGTTTCTTCAATTGACAAATTTTTCTGATAACCAAGGATCTTCGTCGTGGGATATGTTTGGCCTCAAAGGTTTGTCACGGTGTTTCCGTAAAATATATATATCTATAAACTATTTTCGTCTTAGTGGCTTATTGGGGTTTTCAGAACAGTGAGGGGGCCAGTGAAATTTGACTCAGTTTACTGAGTTGATCCATCTGATTTGCAACGTTGACATATCCAAGTCTTATCACAATTTTGAAGAGACTTAAACTGTTCTCGGAATTGCTTGAAACTAGGAAATGTCATGTGGAAAGTCACCATTTTTCTAATGCTGATTATTCCTGTTAGGTGCGACGAATTTGGATGATTTTGGGGTTGTTGGCAAGGTCAAAAATCAAGAAAAATTGTTGGACATGAACTTAAACCTTGCCACTAGGGGTCGCAACAAAAATTGAAATAGTAAAATCTTTGAAAAACCGGTACATGATAACATAGTCATCTTTCTTGGAACTAAATGTCAAAAAACCTTTGTTTTTCAATATTGAAAACATTTCATTCTGTCTTGATATTCAATTCTCTAACAAAATGTTAATTTTTGTTGACTTTGTGAAATACCAATAAGATTTTTACATTATTCCATTGGATACAGCAAGGAAACTCTGGCAAAACTAAATTTCTGTGATGTAAAGAACACGAGACATAAATTAGCGCTCTGTATTATTATTGGAGATGAATTAAAAAAAACAGTAACACGTTTAGTAATGTGCTGTAAGATGTTTGAATTGCTGCCCATCCTTTCAATCCACTTACCCATAGAAAGAAAGAAATACATACAAGTGAGATTGGGTGATCGCGCTGGCCACGGAAATAAACTGCCCCGCCCGATCCACCTGCCAGGAAATTGCAGATCCAGAATGCTGGAACACCATATGCCTTTTGGTTTCTAAATTGACATCTTCTAACAGCAATAGAAATTTATTTGATAAAAAGTTCAAATATGTTTCCTCATTCAATCTGCTTTAAAAAAGTGTGAGATTAACTTCACCATCACTGCTGAGAAAGTCTCATCATATATATTTTGGTGTTATACGGCTAAGTGCCGCTTTTCCGTCCCTAACCCCCATATATCTCTGTATAAAGCATCTTTTTCTTTGAAACCCCTGGATTCCATTCCCTTTTGCATTCCCTCTTTGGGGTCATCTTCCCTTACATTTCCCGGGAGTCTCCACTTCAATATTCTTAGAGGTCATCTTTTGTCATACATTCTAAGAAGGTGACGGAACCATTATAGACAACTTTTCTCGATTTTTGCCTACATACGTCTTCTAATTCATGTTTTGGTAACATGTTCTAATCGCTACACACAAGCACTCTTCTCAAGTAGTCATTTCCACTGTCTCTATTTTTTTGCGTTAATTGTCAGCATAGCACCAATTCTACTATAAACTTGCCTATATGTTTCTTTGTTTGCTGTAATATATGTTTGTCCCACCCAACAGCGTTTAGACATCTTATAATTCTTTTGCTCTGCTGGATTTTACTTCTGATTTTACCAAAACCGAATCCATCCTTTGTTGCAGTTACCTCTAGATATTTAAACGGGTCGACTTGCTTCACAAACCTGTCGTCGTCTATTAAAACTTGGAACATCGCATCGGAATTAACTGCCATAAATTTGAATGTTAATTTTAAGTCTGCGGAAAAGCGAAAGCGTTCTGAGGAATAAGCAATGTGGTCGTTGGCGGAGGAGTAAATGTAGTGTGTTTACCAATGGGTACACCAATGCCGTGACAGCTCCTTTTCTCGTCATTCAAAGCACATTTGATGTAGATATTAAAAAGGAGGGGTGATGGGCTGCATCCCTGCCTCAAACCTTTAGATGGATATAAAGCTTGTGACAGCTTTCCATTCTGTTTTATATACGCTTTCTTGTTTCTATACCATTTGTCTATCAATTTCAAATTTCTCTAGGGCCTTCCAAAGTTAGATTTTAGGTATTGTGTCACAGGTCTTCTCCAAATCGATAAGCGCTAAGTCGATCTCTTTGCCTACCTATTTGTTTCAATTTATTGTTCAGAATTTTGCCAAATATTTTACTAACGGTGCTGTTTGTACTCAGGCTTCTGCAGTTATTTTTGTCTTTAAGCTCGCTTTTCTTATAAATTGCAATTATATTTTTGCTGCTGGGATCTTGTATTGCTGTATTGTACTGCTGTAGGTTTAATAATTTATCGGTTAGTACGTTTCCACCACATTTGATTAGTTCAGCGCATATCTCTCCGGGGATTGGGGTTCTACCATTCTTTATTGACGTAATTGCAACTTTTAGGTCTTTTTTACAGGGTCAGATAATTATTTCCTTCATCGTCTATATCAACGTTCTCGACGACTGAGAATTGTTTTCTGTGTTCTGTCAGTAGCGATTGATAATGAAAGGTCTACTCATATTGTTGTAATTTCTCTTGACACTTGGTTGGTTTAAAAATTTTTAACACATTGCCACACCCCTGTTTATTGAGTTTCTTCTATCAAGCTGTCTATCTATTGGCACTTATTTTTCCATGAGTTGTTTTTTGTTTGTTTATGTTTTGTTGACTACTCTGTTTAATATTTTAAATTTTTTCCAATTTTTTGCCATTTATTGCTTCGTTCTTCCACGTCTGATTTGGCTTTTTTTTAATGGTTACTGTTGGTTCTGTTTTGTTAATCATTGTAGTTAATCTTTTTTGAATGTTTTCTTGATATAGTAGCTGGAGATCACCCATGTCCATAGCGTCATCATTGATATCCTTTGCGTTATCTTCCTTGATTGAATTTTGGAAATTACCATATAGCGGCCCGAGCCACAATTGGCTTTTCTTTTTACTCTTACATCGTTTACTTTCAATTGTGAGTTACGTTCTACAATGATAGTCGATGATTGACTTTTGGTTCAATGATGGTCGTTCCCACGTGTATTATTTTGTGCTTAAAGAATGTGTTTCCAATTTTGAGTTTGTACTATTTGTACAGCCCTATTTGTTTCCCACCACTATCGTTTAAAACCTCTTCTTGGTCTCTGAGATTTATGAACGCCCGACCATGCATGTATATAGTCATCGATAATTTTGCTACCTTGATCTTTCTTCTTGGTTTTGGTAATGTATACTATATCCATATTCAGTTATTGTAACTCTACTACCAGCTCTTCTGTTTTATTTAATATGCCACGCACGTTCCACGTACCAACATTCAAGATCCGTTTCGTAACGTATTTCGTCTTTTATTTTGACCGTCCTGCGTCCGAGGTTTGGCGAAAATTACCTTTTTAAGTTGTTAACAGGGCTTTGTAGTTTGATTCACCCACCGTGTTAGTGTTCTTTCGCCCTCTCGGCTATTGAGGATAATTACCTTCTTCTGCCCTCAAGATAGTTGACCTGTTACCATAGGCATTGGCCCTAACCGCGTGCTGTTAGCCGGAACCAGCTGATCCTACGTTTTTTAAGGAGGTGTTACTCCTTTGTCACTCTCCCATTTATCGTGACAGGCAGGCCCCGGGTTCAATTTTTTGATCCGGGTTGGCTGGGTTAAAGTTGCCTCATTCGTCCGTAAAATTCTCGATGGAAAATATGGCTTTTTGTGGATCATTTGGCTAAGCAAATGGCAATAATACAATCTCCTATCAAAATCTCTCTCACAAAGTTTTTGGTGTACCACCACGTGATATGATGAGTTGCAAAACATGAATATCACGAAACGATATCGAACAGCCAAATGAAAAAGTAACAACTCTGTGATCTTTCAATATGTTACAAACCGTGCTAAAGGTTAGTCCCAAATCTCTGGAAGTTTATCTTCAAAAATTTTGTATGCTGTTTTTACAATAATTCCCTTCTACCGATGTAATGCATGATCTAGGCAAAAATTGTAAAAAATGCGGTAGGAAAAGGAAAGGCCTTTCCAAAGAGGTCAAACTCATCCAAATCTATAGTCCTTAATCGGAATAACCAGCATTTCAAAAATTGTATTTTGTACCCCCACCACTTTATTATTGAAAATATCAAAAAGTATGTCGGAATTGAAATGTTATTTGTTGCCCACTGATAACTTTTAGCTAGTCAAAAGTACCACTTTATTAGGGAATTTGTGATGAAAATCGCAATTTATTGACTAGAAGGGCAAGTTACGCCCTCTATCGGTGGTTTTGTCATGGTGACAGTGACATCATGACAGTTTTATCTCGACGGGACTTTATTTCGTGTATTAAAAACCAAGCCGTTTAGAACTTATGTTTATATAATCTTTTTTCCTTAAAATTTTGTAACGAATAATATTCTGAAGTTTATTCACATACATTTCCACACATTGCAACCGATATGTTTTAGAAAAAGAAACGTTTAAATAAAAGTTATCGACAATATAATTTATAAAAGCTTTTGTTTTATAACGTTTTTGGCATTATTAACCCTTTTGTTTACCTTTAAAGTGGCCGTTTGGTTTGATTGTATTACGCTCAAAATTAAATAAATCTATTACAATGTTAGACCGCGTCCCAGAGTCCTAAATTGGGGATAAAAATTGGTCCCACGATGATTTCCATGTAAATAAACCCCAAATCTTGTAAATTTGTGGAAATCGTTGGTGATCGGACAGATTGGTGCAGCAGTCAGGAATTTTTAGTAATTTATCCATTTAACCATTTGGTAATAATCATCCAGCAGCATGTGCGTTTGTGAGACTATGTGTTTTAACGTAAAACAAAAATCAATGTGAAAAACAATCCGGAAAAGTCAAATAACCCGAATATTATAGAAAAATACTAATTGTAGTAGAGGTCAGGATAACCTGATTTTTCAACACCCGATAGTTTTATGGCGCAGAAAATGTATGCGAAATGCAATCAAAGGCAGAACAACGGTTTGTTTCCCTAAATAATGGACACAGAAGCAATTAATTCCAGAAAATTAATAGTTAAAGTACAGAAAAGTAGTCGGAATTGGTGTACTAAAAGAAAAATACCAACAGATGGCGGTAGATTTAGCCGGAATTCGAATTTAAATTTACTATCAACTTGGTCATGGATTGAAAATTTATAATTAAGGATGCAAAACGACGTCAAGCTCTCTTCTGTTTATACCGTGATAATAGAACAAGGGTGAATTAAATAAAATTGTAGAAAGAGGTAGTTATACGTGACGTCATAAGGCAAAGCTACGATAAAGATAAATTTCGAAGTGACGTGTTAATTTAAAAGAATTTAAATTAATAAACACTACGTATGCAATAAAACGAGTGCATCGAATAAAATCACCAAAAAGGGAAATAAAAGTGCGATACTTACATGTAAAGGAGTTCGAAGCCGAGGGTAAAAAAAAGAAAACATCGAAAGCAGTCACGTGCAGAGTCAAGGAAAAAGAAAGTAGATTACACATACAAAGCTTGTTTACTCGGTAAAAATGCACCCATGAGTTACTAAAATTATGTGATTTGAAGGTAAAAGCCAACAAATAAAATTTTTTAAAATTTATTCCATTTAAAAATCTGAACCCTCTTTCATCACACTATGTATCTATAAAATCCTCCGAATACTTTTATTGAATTAGTAGTAATTAATTTTCAAGATATCGCGTTTTTTATTTAATTAATTAACAAAAAGTACAGCGAAATGACGTGTGGTGGTATGCGACTTGGCATTAAAACATAAACTAAAAATTGACAGATATAAATGTTTTCTTTGATACCTTAAATTCTAACCTAAACTTTCTATCCGCTGACTACTTTTTTTAAAAAAAATTACCAAATGTCAAAGAAAATTCCAATACTAAGATTATTTGAACACTTTCAAAGACATACAGCCAACTACCTTTCTGTGATCACCCGGTATGTAATTATCGTTAATGACACTTTACTAGAAACACGATAAAATTACTAGTAGATAACTTTAGATTCCATTTACAGAACAATTACTTAGTTCCTGTTACACTAGACTTTACGTAATCTTCCGTTATGTAAATAGCCGTTAAAATTTAACAGTTCCTTTTAATAATTAACGAACCATTACTGTTAATTTAACGACCCGTTATTGCATTGAATCTTGTATTAATGTTTATTAAAAATGTTTTTATTTTATACGAGTACGCTACTCTAACCTCTCAAATGCGTATAGAAATTAAAAATATTATAAAAGTATTTGTAAACTTTTTATCAGCTGACTACTTAAAAAAAATCTAAATGTCAAAGAAAATTCTAAGACCAAGATTATTTGAACATGCGTTAACTATCAAAGAATCAAAAGTAACATAACCATAATCCAAAGACACCAATAAAAATTTACGAAATGATTGCAAATATATCTTAGTACGTCACTAACCAGACACTCCAAAATGATTTAAAAGTACCCTACGTCACAAAGTCATCAAGGAACGACGCATATCTGCCACCATGACAAATTTGAAAGACACAGCAATCCGCTACTCAAAAACTGTCATGACATACTTTTGAGAAGAAGCTGACCAATAGATTTAATTTAAGAGGACATTTTGCTAGAAGTAAGCGAAGAAGAAATAAGATTGTTCCTGACATACAACCAACAATCTTCTCTGTGATCACCCGGTATGTAATTACCGTTAATGACAGTTTTATTAGAAACACGATAAAATTACTAGTATATAACTTTATATTCCATTTACATCACAATTACTTAGTTTCTGTTACACGAAAGTTTACGTAATCTCCCGCTACGTAAATATTCGTTAAAATTTAACAGATTGTTTTAATAATTAACGAACCATTACTGTTCCCATTGTGATTATCGTCATTTGTGATGTGACTATCGTTACATCAATTTAACGACCCGTTAATGAATTGAATCTTGTATTAATATTTAAATTGTGCAGGCTTTATTAAAGCTATCTCAAAAATGAGTTGATGGTCAATCAAATACTAAAATTTATCAATAGATGAACACCTTCACAAAACGCAGATTGTGAACTAATTAGCCTAAGATTACAATGACAAATGTGAATTACGGAAGTATTTTCTGTTAATCTGTAATGTTATTAGTATTTAGGTGTGCCGCACGCTATA
Source organism: Abscondita cerata (assembly GCA_030710515.1). Lineage (NCBI taxonomy): Eukaryota > Metazoa > Arthropoda > Insecta > Coleoptera > Lampyridae > Abscondita > Abscondita cerata. The sequence goes on along the minus strand of JALBCR010004795.1, from coordinate 388,306 downwards.
ATTCTTAACGCGTAAAAGGAAAGACTAAGATAAAAATTGACGTGTAGGGTGAAAATTAAGTGATAAAATGTTAAAAAAATAAAAGAATTACTAATACCATACGACAAAAAAGCTAAATAAATATTTGGTTTTAGTTTAAAAAGAATTTCGATGACGATACGATTTAAAAGCCCAAATAAATAATTGGTTTTAATTAATCTAATTTAATTCTAATCGGTAAAAGAAAGTAATTTAAGTTTTAACATTGTATTGTTTACCGGTCACGACACTTTGTGGCTCGAAAACTTATAAACAAGTTAAAAAATGTATGATTTAGTTAAACAGTGAGATTATAAAAGAAGGTGAATTTGTTTTCTATTAATTTAAAAAAGTTTTAATTTTAAAGGAAAACTTTTTTACAACGGGTAAAGTGAAGGTTACGGGTTATATCATTTAAATCTTCTCATTAAAATTTATTGTTATCTAAACTTTGCACCAAGGTCATCGCAATAAATTTTTTAATTCAAATTTAAAAAAAAACACACACAACACAATTGAAAAATGCCGCACGCTATAATTCTTAACGCGTAAAAGGAAAGACTAAGATAAAAATTGGCGTGTAGGGTGAAAATTAGGTGATAAACTGTTAAAAAAATAAAAGAATTACTAATACCATACGACAAAAGCTAAATAAATATTTGGTTTTAGTTTAAAAGAATTTCGATGACGGTACAACGTAAAAGCCTAAATAAATAATTGGTTTTAATTAATCTGAGACAATGTTGAATAACAACGTATGTACCTGGTTGTAATTTTAATTCTAATCGGTAGAAGAAACCGTATCTTAAAATAATATAGAGGTAAGTTAATTTAAGTTTTTAACATTGTATCGTTTACCGGTTACGACACTTAGTGACTCGAAAACTTATAAATAAATTAAAAATGTATGATTTAGTTAAACAGTGAGATTATAGAATAAGGTAAATTTGTTTTCTCTATGAATTTAAAAAGATTCAATTTTAAAGGAAAAACTTTTTTAACGACGGGTAAGTAAAGGTTACGCGTTAAATCATTTAAATCTTCTCATTAAAATTTATTGTTATCTAAACTTTGCACCAAGGTCATCGCAATATATTTTTTAATTCAAATTTAAAAAAACACACACACAACACAATTAAAAAATACAAACATCGATTACTATATGAAGACATGATTTTTAAGTATTGACTTCCTATTAACAGACAGTTTCAAGTTGCTCGTTATTGTGAGGTGTTACTGTAGTTGTTTGACTTATACGCTACGTAAATTATTTAATTACGTTTTAAAGTGTCTATTTATTTTACAAACATGAAAAATAAAGTAACTGCAAATGCAACTCGTTTAGAATTTTATTTAATTATTAATTCCATTTGTAATTGCATTTTCTACGTTTGTAATAAGATTTACCATCAAACAAGTAAATGCTTTTACGGAAAAAAATCCTAATGATAAAAACGGTTTGTTTAAAAAACAAAACACTATTATTTTGAATTACATAAAACAGAATTTGTTTATAATCTCCCGTTACGTAAATATTCGTTAAAATTTAACAGTTTGTTTTAATAATTAACGAACCATTACCGTTACCATTGAGATTATCGTCATTTGTGATGTGATTATCGTTAGATCAATTTAACGACTCGTTAATGAATTGAATCTTGTAATAACATTTAATAAAAATTTTTTATTTAAACAGAGTACGCTACTCTAACCTCTCAAATCCGTATAGAAATTAAAAAATATTATGAAAGTATTTGTAGGATTTCTATTAGATAAAGAATTCTATTCAAACCACAGAAACGCGACCTCATTACCTTCATCTTTCAGCTGAATTTCTTTGAATATAAAAATTCTTCAAAGGTATTATTGCATTTGTGCAGTTAACGTAGCAAAAATATGGGAGTGTATTTGTAAAGGAAACCTAAAAACCGTCAGTTACTGAAAGAAAATTTTATATTTAGACTTAAAATCTTTCAGGCTATCATAAAAGTTAAAATTTCAATTTAAAAATCAACGTAATCTGTAAAGCTTTTCAATTCTTACGAAAATAAAACGTCGCTTTATTGAGTCTTCACTTCAGTTTAGAAATGACATCGAAAATAGCGATTAAAACACAAAAAACGTTGTAATTAACTAAAAATTTTGGTACAATGTAACGAACTCGGTCGTAAAATTGAAATGTAATTCTTATTGCATTCTTAAAGTTTCAATTTCTTTTCTGAAGCGCATCGATTTTCTTTAAGTTTTTTCATTAAGGACTGTCTCGTAGTACGTTACATTTGTATGTAAAGTGTATTTACTTTTCCAAGTCATCGTCAATAAAATATCTCTTACAAAAAGACTTTTGAAAAATTTGATATACATGTAACACTAAAAACCACTTTACATATCGTTCGTTTTCAGAAACTCGCACACAAGCAACACAAAAAATAAGAAAAATTCTTGCCTCAATTTAAAATTTAGATGTACTTTATTAAACTCGAACATGAACTTAATTTAAAAGTACTTTAAAAACAGCTGGGTAATGTTCAACTACATCAAAAATTTAATAATTATTATTGAGGATGGTAAAGTTAATTAAAGATCGTCGGGCAGAACGATCTCCTTTTTTCACATTTTAATGAAACGTTTACATTAAAAAGAAAATCGATATCTTTCGGTAAATAATAGAAGAAAAAAAAACGAAGAAATCCTTAAACAAATTCTGTTTTATGTAATTCAAAATAATCGTGTTTTTTTTTAAACAAACCGTTTCTATCATTAGGATTTTTTTCCGTAAAATCATTTACTTGTTTGACGGTAAATCTTATTAGGAACGTAGAAAATGCAATTACAAATGGATTTAATAATTAAATAAAATTCTAAACGAGTTGCATTTGCAGTTACTTTATTTTTCATGTTTGTAAAATAAATGGACACTTTAAAGCGTAATTGAATATTTTATATAGCGTTTAAGTCAAACAACTACAGTAAAACCTCTCAATAACGGGCAACTGTATGTAATTTGAAACTGACCGTTAATAGGAGGTCAATACTTAAAAATCGTGTCTTCATATAGTAATCGATGTTTGTATTTTCAATTGTGTTCCGTGTGTTTTTTTAAAATTTGAATTAAAAAATTTATTGCGATGACCTTGGTGCAAAGTTTAGATAACAATAAATTTTAATGAGAAGATTTAAAATGATCTAACGCGTAACCTTCACTTACCCGTTGTTAAAAAGTTTTTCCTTTAAAATTAAAACTTTTTTAAATTAATAGAAAAAACAAATTCACCTTCTTTTAGAATCTCACTGTTTAACTAAATCATACATTTTTTAACTTGTTTATAAGTTTTCGAGCCACAAAGTGTCGTGACCGGTAAACAATACAATGATAAAAACTTAAATTACTTTCTTTTACCGATTAGAATTAAATTAGATTAATTAAAACCAATTATTTATTTGGGCTTTTAAGTCGCATCGTCATTGAAATTCTTTTTAAATTAAAATCAAATATTTATTTAGCTTTTTTGCCGTATGGTATTAGTAATTCTTTTATTTTTTTAACATTGAGACAGATGTTGAATTCTTACCTGATGAGGATCGGAATCAAAAAAGACGATTCTAACAACAAACCGACCGCTTTTATATTTTTTTTTGGCTAAAACCTTCTACCATACGATTATTTTCTTAGGCACGCGGACTTTCAATGTCTTCTGTGCTAATGAGTTTGATTATTTTTTGTATCAATTTAATTTTTGTAAATAAATTGTCACAAATTGCGAATACTAATAACATTACAGATTAACGGAAAATAATTTCGTAATTCACATTTATCATTTTTGAGGTAGCTTTGATAAAGCCTGCACAATGTTGGGAAAAACTTTTTTTTTGTTTACTCCACCTGTACCAAGATGGTCTCTAAAAAAGCATACTTAAATAAAAAAATAAAATTTTTAGGGGAAAACTTACCTTAATTCAAACTGTAGGTTTTGCGACATCTAATGTCGACTCGTGTTAGCGATCACGTACGCAATGCTTACCTGTATTGTTTTTGAATTTCTGTAACTAGATATAGTTACTATCTATTTACTTAGCAGGGTTAAATAACATGACAAATAAGAAAGACACAATGAAACAAAAGGAATTGTGTACTTTATAAAATTATTTAAAGCAAAATATAATTTCTAACACTCTTTACTCTCATACTTGTATAATGAAACAAAAGAAGTTACTACTGGCAGCTTCCACACAAAAAGTCTTTGTCTTCTTCATCACATCTCGCACACACCTCATGTGCCCATTGATGTCATCCAATACACCTGATCTATCCTGTGTTTGTTTGTGTTTTGCTGCAATAAAAGCATTCAAAGTTGTCTTTCTCCGCGTCATCTTCTTCTAAATCCTCACAAATACTATTCTCTTAGAATTGTTTGTTGTTAGACTTTTATTTTTCTTTGGATTAACTTTCTTGGCTTTTTTGGTTCTTATTTTTTTGTTTTCTATTTTTTTCTTGTTTACATTCTTTTCTAAAAACCCTTCGATGTAGGGACTAGAACTTTTCAACTACTGCTTTACCTTTCCTGGGGGGGCTTTTTGTTAGACTTACTTACTTTACATCTAGGCAGAGGAGGAATATCTCTTGGGTCTACACAAAATGATGTTGACGTTTAACAACTCTAGTCACTATCCCATCTTCATCAGGTGCTGTTTCATTTTCAAAACCTTCCGGTGTTTCATCATCTTTATGATCAACGTCATCAACACCTTTGTCATAGTTATCACCAGCGCCTGTGTCATTCTTAACCTGGATTTTTTTCATTGCCATCACCAGGATCTCTGTCATCGTCATTACTGGCACCTGTTTCAGTGATTGTATAAAGTTATATTTTTAATTTATAGATGTAAAACTATATATAATGTTTAGTACTAAGATATAAGAGGTTTATTGTATATTAAGAGAATATATCGATTTGTGTGCGTACGTGATGAAGTAAAGTGTAGGTAGAGAGGAGACAGTTTTGAGCAGTGAAGAACGATGGGTGTGTTGTTTACAAACGTGCATAAAACAATTAATATAAAAGACGTGTTATACTTAAAATTTAATTAACCCAGTTAATGGAATAAAATTATAAACAATTTAACCAAAGAAGTAAACGGAAAGCAACAACTAAAAGAAAGGTAACATCGTAGAAACAATCCACGGTGAAGAGGTCACTGCCGAGAATACGTCGAAGGTCGCATGTAACACGTCACGTATAAAACGCACAAGGTTAGTCTAATTTTAGAACGCTTAAAAAAGAAATTAAGTTTGTAGCAGAATATTATTAGTTGCACGTAACGTTATATAAATTGCTATTTATATTTGTAAAAAGTGTACGTAGGATTATTACATTTTCTAAAATTAAAATTTTGTTAAATCATAAACCACGTTTTTATTATGAATCCAAGAGTTTGGGATATCGTAAATTAAAGAATAATAATTAAATAGAGTCTTACGTTTACGTACAATATAAAATTATTTTTCCGTCGACCTCATTATAAAATTGAGTTTTACGTACTCCCTGCATAATCATAAAGTAACACTTTTTAAATGTAATACTTTTCGTCCGCAAACACTTTTCGTCCGCAAACACTTTTCGTCCGCAAACATCTGTCAATGTCAATTATAATTTTATGTCAAATTAAATGAAGCCGAAGTAACCAGTATGAAAACCCATTTTTAAGAAAGGATGAATTTAGTGACTACATAGGATATTACATTACTTTAGGTACATACTGAAACATTTTAGATACTGCAGAATATTGTTTGTTTACTTCCTTTTATAACCTCAATTTCAATCCCACACAACTTTGAACAAAAAACAATTTGTTGTTCAAATTACAAGTAAATGATTTTAAGTGCTTTGAAATGATATTAATAAATTGTTTATAGTTTCTACAATGTGCGAAGCATATAGAAGAGCCTGGTTGTAATCTCACAATACTCGATACATTGTTTTCAATATGTAACACTTTAACTTCTTTAAAGTTATTCATTTATAAGGTAAGACAGAATTCATACGACTTGAGATTGCTTTAGACAATTTTATTAGGTAACATTTTGATACAGAAGCGGAGTTCCGATACAAAATTTTCACGATCATAAAATACAAAAACTTACAGTAGAAGTGAGTTAATTATGGGTACCTTTCTATTACTGTATTTGATTGATGTAAATAAGTAATAATGCTAATGGAAAACACAAGAACAGTAATTACTTGTGAAAAATCATTTGAATATTGATTCTGTCGCAGGAAAAAACAAAAATAGAATCATATAAGCCATCAACATTACTGGGTTCAAGATTTATTCGTACACAAAAACAAGGTGAATTTCACAGTTTTCAATAAGCTGAAAGAAGATTATTACATTTTTGAAACATTTTCGAGTGAATCAAAACTACGTTTGCATACTTTCTTACGGTCAGGCAATATTTTTATTGAATATAAAATGATTATAAGTCTGACCAAGGTACAAACTCAGTCTTATAACTATTATATGTCCAATTAGTAAGAATCGACTTTAATGTGTTTAATAGGAGAAACTTCATTACATCTTTGATCATAAACAATTAAAGAAATGCATTAATTTTGAGGGTAGGCTTCCAACTATAACTACATTTTTAAATATACTTCAAAATAACACTACCTAAATGTAATTTTTATTATTTTAATAAATTATAAAAAAGTACATGTTTTACCTATTACCTATCATAATGAAGTGCTCTTATAAAAATTATGTGATTGTTGTAAACAAATGCTTTATCGGTACAATATTCGAACGCGGAAAGCTTTTATTTCCTTTAATAAATTTTGACACAAATGTTACAATACTGAACGGTGAAGTGAATATTAGGTACAGTAAAATCAGAACAAACGTAAAATTTTTGTTTAAAATTACTAAACATTTTGTTTTCAGTAAACGGTAATAAATAGAAAATTAATTAATTTAAGGTCAACGGAAAAATTAATATGTACCTCGGAAAAAAGTGCTTTTTAATAACCTCGCCTGTTTGTTTGCCTCGGCTAACGCCTCGGCCAGCAAATTCAGTCTCGTACATAAAAGTGCACTTTTTGTCCTTGGTACATAAATAACTATTTCCGTCGACCTCATTATAAAATTGAGTTTTACGTACTCCCTGAATAATCATAAAGTAACACTTTTTAACTGTAATACTTTTCGTCCGCAAACACTTTTCGTCCGCAAACATCTGTCAATGTCAATTATTATTTTATGTCAAATTAAATAAAGTCGAAGTAACCAGTATGAAAACCCATTTTTAAGAAAGGATGAATTTAGTGACTACATAGGATATTACAGTACTTTAGGTACATACTGAAACATTTTAGATACTGCAGAATATTGTTTGTTTACTTCCATTTATAACCTCAATTTCTCAATCCCACACAACTTTGAACAAAAACAATTTGTTGTTCAAATTACAAGTAAATGATTTTAAGTGCTTTGAAATGATATTAATAAATTGTTTATAGTTTCTACAATGTGCGAAGCATATAGAAGAGCCTGGTTGTAATCTCACAATACTCGATACATTGTTTTCAATATGTAACACTTTAACTTTTTAAAGTTATTCATTTATAAGGTAAGACAGAATTCATACGACTTGAGATTGCTTTAGACAATTTTATTAGGTAACATTTTGATACAGAAGCGGAGTTCCGATACAAAATTTTCACGATCATAAAATACAAAAACTTACAGTAGAAGTGAGTTAATTATGGGTACCTTTCTATTACTGTATTTGATTGATGTAAATAAGTAATAATGCTAATGGAAAACACAAGAACAGTAATTACTTGTGAAAAATCATTTGAATATTGATTCTGTCGCAGGAAAAACAAAAATAGAATCATATAAGCCATCAACATTACTGGGTTCAAGATTTATTCGTACACAAAAACAAGGTGAATTTCACAGTTTTCAATAAGCTGAAAGAAGATTATTACATTTTTGAAACATTTTCGGAGTGAATCAAAAACTACGTTTGCATACTTTCTTACGGTCAGGCAATATTTTTATTGAATATAAAATGATTATAAGTCTGACCACGGTACAAACTCAGTCTTATAACTATTATATGTCCAATTAGTAAGAATCGACTTTAATGTGTTTAATAGGAGAAACTTCATTACATCTTTGATCATAAACAATTAAAGAAATGCATTAATTTTGAGGGTAGGCTTCCAACTATAACTACATTTTTAAATATACTTCAAAATAACACTACCTAAATGTAATTTTTATTATTTTAATAAATTATAAAAAGTACATGTTTTACCTATTACCTATCATAATCAAGTGCTCTTATAAAAATTATGTGATTGTTGTAAACAAATGCTTTATCGGTACAATATTCGAACGCGGAAAGCTTTTATTTCCTTTAATAAATTTTGACACAAATGTTACAATACTGAACGGTGAAGTGAACATTAGGTACAGTAAAATCAGAACAAACGTAAAATTTTTGTTTAAAATTACTAAACATTTTGTTTTCAGTAAACGGTAATAAATAGAAAATTAATTAATTTAAGGTCAACGGAAAAATTAATATGTACCTCGGAAAAAAGTGCTTTTTAATAACCTCACCTGTTTGCTTGCCTCGGCTAACGCCTCGGCCAGCAAATTCAGTCTCGTACATAAAAGTGCACTTTTTTGTCCTTGTTACATAAATAACTATTTCCGTCGACCTCATTATAAAATTGAGTTTTACGTACTCCCTGCATAATCATAAAGTAACACTTTTTAAATGTAATACTTTTCGTCCGCAAACACTTTTCGTCCGCAAACACTTTTCGTCCGCAAACATCTGTCAATGTCAATTATAATTTTATGTCAAATTAAATGAAGCCGAAGTAACCAGTATGAAAACCCATTTTTAAGAAAGGATGAATTTAGTGACTACATTGGATATTACAGTACTTTTAGGTACATACTGAAACATTTTAGATACTGCAGAATATTGTTTGTTTACTTCCATTTATAACCTCAATTTCTCAATCCCACACAACTTTGAACAAAAACAATTTGTTGTTCAAATTACAAGTAAATGATTTTAAGTGCTTTGAAATGATATTAATAAATTGTTTATAGTTTCTACAATGTGCGAAGCATATAGAAGAGCCTGGTTGTAATCTCACAATACTCGATACATTGTTTTCAATATGTAACACTTTAACTTCTTTAAAGTTATTCATTTATAAGGTAAGACAGAATTCATACGACTTGAGATTGCTTTTAGACAATTTTATTAGGTAACATTTTGATACAGAAGCGGAGTTCCGATACAAAATTTTCACGATCATAAAATACAAAAACTTACCGTAGAAGTGAGTTAATTATGGGTACCTTTCTATTACTGTATTTGATTGATGTAAATAAGTAATAATGCTAATGGAAAACACAAGAACAGTAATTACTTGTGAAAAATCATTTGAATATTGATTCTGTCGCAGGAAAAACAAAAATAGAATCATATAAGCCATCAACATTACTGGATTCAAGATTTATTCGTACACAAAACAAGGTGAATTTCACAGTTTTCAATAAGCTGAAAGAAGATTATTACATTTTTGAAACATTTTCGGAGTGAATCAAAAACTACGTTTGCATACTTTCTTACGGTCAGGCAATATTTTTATTGAATATAAAATGATTATAAGTCTGACCACGGTACAAACTCAGTCTTATAACTATTATATGTCCAATTAGTAAGAATCGCCTTTAATGTGTTTAATAGAAGAAACTTCATTACATCTTTGATCATAAACAATTAAAGAAATGCATTAATTTTGAGGGTAGGCTTCCAACTATAACTACATTTTTAAATATACTTCAAAATAACACTACCTAAATGTAATTTTTATTATTTTAATAAATTATAAAAAATACATGTTTTACCTATTACCTATCATAATCAAGTGCTCTTATAAAAATTATGTAAACAAATGCTTTATCGGTACAATATTCGAACGCGGAAAGCTTTTATTTCCTTTAATAAATTTTGACACAAATGTTACAATACTGAACGGTGAAGTGAATATTAGGTACAGTAAAATCAGAACAAACGTAAAATTTTGTTTAAAATTACTAAACATTTTGTTTTCAGTAAACGGTAATCAATAGAAAATTAATTAATTTAAGGTCAACGGAAAAATTAATATGTACCTCGGAAAAAAAGTGCTTTTAATTAACCTCGCCTGTTTGCTTTGCCTCGGCTAACGCCTCGGCCAGCAAATTCAGTCTCGTACATAAAGTGCACTTTTTTGTCCTTGGTACATAAATAACTATTATTCATCACAAAAATGCAATTATAGCACTATGTCGTCGTCCAAAGGATGTGGTGGTAGACACACTACGGTTGTATAATTGTTTCTTGCTGTCGCTATCATGTTTTAGTATAAGTAGCATGCCCATCTAGATTCAAAAGAACTCGATTTTTAGCACTTTTCTTAGTATATTTAAAAAAGTAGTCAAACCATTGTGTAAAAATGTCTGCATTAGCCCAGTTGGATCTCTCTTGGGAAGAAACAAAGGAGAGATTAAAATTACTACCGGTATATGTTGATGGAAGTCCTCTTTTAGCTGAGGATATCTACTTACTTGTCTCTTTCACTAGACTGCAAACACTTTCGTATTTTTACTGAACCGTGGTCAGACTAGTCTCCTCCACGTTAAATACTCTATGAGAGGGAAAAGTATTTTTCTGGACTTCTAGAAAAATTTCAAAAAAGTTTTTTACATTAATTCTGTTGAAGCCCTTGACTCGTAACTGCTGATGTTGCCTCTGGTTTTCTTAGGCTTATTTTGGGAAGGCGTTTTCTAAATCTTGCAACCCTGCTCTTTTTTCTTTGCAAACATGGTAATGAATATTATTTCACTTTGCAAGTTGAAAGGCCAAGCGATGTAGATCTATTATTGATACGCTATGAAGAAGTTCGAAATCTAGTAAGTACTTTAATAATTCTTCTTGATCTGCGCTAAAAAGTTGTTGAAGTTTCTAAGAATTTTTAAAAACACCAGAGGACAGCAAGCTGGCTTTTGCCCGCATTGTACCTGCTGTTATTCACCACCAGATAACTAACTGAAGAACTGATTATATGCGAAAAGAGAACTGAAATTGCTATTATTTACTTCTGGGCAGCCTTCGACAGTAGACACTGGCTAGCACTTTGAACAATTTTACAAACGGAACGCATACTAGTAAAACTCCATGCCAACTAAAAGATTCAGCCAGCTGGGTGCGTATCAAAATGGACAGAGGAATTTCCCATACAAACTATGGTTGTGTCATTTCTAGTTTATTATTCTATATGATGGTGGATGCTTGATGCGCAAATAATTCCAGTTAAGACAAGGCGTGCAGATCAGTGGACACCACTTCTTCACTGGTCTCCTGTTTACAGATGATAGCCCATTTTTTGTGGAAATCCATTCTGAGGCCACTGACACCTTGTGCGATATCTAACTGGGTTCTGAACCGTATGGCCTCAAAAACCAAGACTCGCACACCACAAATGACTCAATAGCAACTGTGTACTTGGATAATAGCCGAATTGAGCAGGTTTCAGAAATCAAATACGTTGGTTCCACAGTAGAGGAGAAGGAGGTGGTTACATCAGCAGAAGTACACATTATAATCGGTAAGGCCACCTATGCTTTTGGCTCTCTCAGTTAATGCCTATGAAAGTCAAATAACTTTGTGGACCCCAAAATACGCTTGTACAGATCACTCCCGTCCTGCCTTATGTATCCGAGATTTAGACTTTGCTAAAGACCAAGGAAACCAAATTGGATTTTAGATGCGTTGCATATGACGAATTCTAGATATCAGTCTATGCGATCCAAATGACTAAAAACCACTTACCATACATAGCATATAGAGAACACCCACCACAATGGAAAATCCAAAAAAGTTCTAGATAAAGATAAAATCCTGGACTAGACGAAACAGTTTGCTCAAGACCGAAAAGTATGGAAGGACATCATTTAGGATGTCCGTCGACTGGCAGCACTCACAACATTAACAATAACCAAAAAGAAATTTAAGTCAAACCGCTATACAGGAATAATGAAACAAAAATAATTGAAAACAAACTGACTAACAAACTGGCAGAATAAGTAAGTAAATGAACCATGAAAAGGTTTGGAATAAACCTGTCCATTAAGAAATTATATAATAATAGTAATATGTAGGGAGTACAATTTCAAAAACTCAAACTTAAATCGAGAAGAGATGGATATAAAAATACCAAAATTTACTAAGGGGGTTGATTTACCGTGTTCACTAAGGTATTGCCCACAAACAGGAGGATTTTTGGGCGTTCCAAATAAAGAAGAATTAAAAACTGAGATAAACTCAAATTTACAAAATGTAAAGGATATTAATGCAAATTTTTATATTTTCTGGCTGCTTTCACTATTGACTGGTCTACGGTAGAATCATCTATCGATATTTAACGATATCGACTTTACCGCTAAGGTCTTTTTTTGATGGTTACCATAATGTTGTATAGATTCGGGTCTAAAGGCCGCCGTTGCTTGGATTTTCTTTCTAATACAAGTGGTCAGCTTCGTCCGAGGTCCCATCGATCTCTTGGTGGTACCAATGTATACCTTGCCACAAGAACAATATACTATAAACTCTGGCTGCTGTGAGATTGTCTCGATTGTCCTTTGTTGATCTGGTTGTCTGTCAAATCATCTTGATAAGTTTGATATGTGACTTTTGATATGTATTCAAGGTTTGACTTTTGAATTTCGAGTTATTGATCTTTTGAATCTCATTGATCTTTTGATTTTTTTCTTGGTATACCCGTTGGCCCCAGACACAGATTTCACGTATTCGGGTTTCGCCTGAAAACTTTCTGGTTCACAAATCCTTCGAGCTTGTTCCGGCAGGATTTTGATGATTCGGAAATTTTGAGTTGGGTGGTGATTCGATTAGGTATATCTGTCCGTGTTAGTAGGTTTTCTGTACAGTGTGTGGCTTAGTTTGTTTCTTTATTTTCTCAACAGCACATCTAAGAAAGCCAGTTGTTGTTCACCTTGTATTTCCTTGGCACTGGTGAGAAAACGAGGAAACAACTGCATCTGCATCAACTTCGGAAAGATCGAGAACCTCAAACTCGGTCGAAAAAGATACATTTTTGGCTTTGATATATAAATTCCTATTATCATTACAGTTTATCCTTCCAAATATTTTCGTATGAATAGTATATTTTGGCAATGATTCAGCAATATTGCAGGTCTTAAATCAAGATCTAAACATGTATGCATTTTACACGAGGGTTCGGATAGGCATCTTTTCATCCACTGTAAATGTAATGAAGGAACCTTGGTGGTTATAAATTTCGTTTTTTATTTAATTTTAAGTTTTGATGGAAGTTGATGTTGATTGGCTGAAGGAACTGTCATTTTCCTTGTTCGTTCTTCGGCTCATTTTTGAATGACGCTCTGAAGTGTGAATCTTCTCGGCGGTCTTATATATAAATCTTAAAAAATCGGCATTAATGGGTAAGTAAAAAATGAATGTATCTCCCCACTTTTGTAAGCATGAGCACATTTATGTTATAGACGTAGGAATTGGGTTTATTGGCACAAATTTTGTCGATTCAATTTTTATTTATTCCCGGTATTTAAATGCTAGAAAACCAGAGAAAAAACTTTTCTACATTTTTTTTTAATTTATTGAAAAACTTGGATTTTTGTTATTTGAAATTATGCTTATCATGATCTGTCACTTCTCTACCTTTTTCTTAATCTTGAGGTTATTCAAACGCTACTCATTCTTATTAAATAAAATCTAGAAGATTATAATCCATTGATACTAAAACATTTTTCGATAAAAATTGTAAATGCGTTATTTATATTACAGTTTATTATGCTCTGTATTTGAGAATCGCTTAATTTGAAAAATGCGATTTAAGCAATTCCTAAAAAGATATAAAACGTAATTTAATCGTTAATCTTGGGATTAATGCGAAAGTTCCAAAAAAAGTTTCTAGTGGAAACCGATTAAACTGAGATTAAAAATGTCGAACAAAACTTTCGTGGAAACAAAAGTGTTATCTCGCAACATCAAACATAATTTGAAAAAAAAAGTTTGGCCGTTTTATTTTTGTATGCTCGTTCTGAAAGTAACCAAGTTCGGTCTAATGTGCTTTATTCGGAAATTTTTAGGGCAAGAAAAAACGGAATAACTTTAAGGTTACGATGTTAGGTAATGGATTTGTTTTCGTTCTTCTTTATATATTTTATCGATAGATTAATTTATTAGACGTTCTGAGCGAGTTTTTTTTTGCTGAAATTTATACCGAAAACTTGGAAATATGTACTCGGTTGAATTGATTTATTCAAAATATTATTGTTTTTTCTCACGTCAAAAACTGTCGTTGTTGACTTCAGAAAATATTATTTTAGACGAAAAGTTTTACACAGTTAATTAAAAAAAAATAATCGAATTCAACCACAAAAACAAGAAAAAAATATTCTGTTCAAAGAGCCACAAACCTATAGGTATGTTGAACTTTAATGCAGATAACGTTTCGAGAATGCGAATCATGTAATTTTGCGTTCATAAATTGATAGTAATTATTTTTGTTCTTCTGAACATTACATTCGAGTGTGATTGTGTTTTGTCGTCACATTTTGTTATAAAACAATTTCAATTATAACTTAGTTCGTGGAAGTAATTATTTCTCTCCCAACGTCGTTTGTGTTTATGTTCATACTATATTTAATATGCATTAGTCTTTGTTTTTATAAAAGAATTAATGCTTTTTTAGATTCGTTGTTTACACTAAAAAAAGAGAATATGGGTGTTGATTCCAACCTAGAGTTAATTCAGTTAATACGAAAGGGGTTAATTAACATTAATAGAGAACTTCCAGATTTTATTTGAAACTTCTTGTGTCTTAATTTTATAAATCTCAACTTAAAACAGTCAACAATATTCTGAAATTAAATATAAATGTATTTGCACCGAAAATGATTATAAGAGAAAAAAATGGCTAATTTGGTCGCCGCTAATTGTTAGCAATCACAGGGATGCAGCCACCAACTTTGTATGTGATTATAGCAGAATCTTTACTAGATTATTACAAAGAGGATTTAAATAATAAGCGTGACGATAACAAACTAATGTAAATTATCAATAATTATTCACATCGACTACTTTTACAAAATATATTTTTGATAATGACAGTAACTATCAGCAACGCACGTGTTGATATTGAAACAAATATTATGCACATATGGTTTTGAATTCTCTCACTGAAACAAATCGAAATGTTTTAAATATATCTAGACTCTTTCCAATTCTAGAAATAATTTTCTCCTAGTTCCATCTTAAAAAGGTACACCCATGAAATTTAAAACTTGGACACCACAATTTCTGTAAACAAAAGTTTGCACATTGTGAAGCGGGCTTAAGGGTATCATTTACAATTCTAACAGCAGGTAGTCTCAGCAGGGGTTATCTTATAGAAGGACTGTAGAATGAATCATTACACTAAGCACGTTTTAGAAAATAGGTAATTTACGTTGCTTACTTAATTTTTTCTTTAAAGAATATATTTGAAGGTATCGCTAATTAAACACCATAGCTCGATTAATTATCGAATCAAAATTTTGTTTAGGAAATGTTTACAAAATAAAATTAGAAATAATTTTGATTTAAAAACGTCTACAAGCAATAACTTTTAAATTAAATCAAAAACTAAACATGGTTATTTGGGTTGACTGATTATTACTTATTTTTAAATAAATCTAACCTACTAATTATTGTAAGTTATTAAAAAAAATCATTAAACTCTCTATTCATAATATTTAGTCCTTACAAAATGTATATTTTATGACGTTTCATTTTTTTCTGTAGTTAATATAAAAAGTGAAAATAAAAACTAAGGCAATTCTTATTGTCAACGTATATATTTAGTTTTTTGACAAGAATTTATTACATAATTATAATTAAGATACCAAGTTATAGTTTAAAATTAAATGAAAACGTTTTTTTTAAATAAAGGTATTACTATATAAATAAATATAAGAAATCAATAATGGGTGTGACCTCCATTATTATTGATACATTCTTGGAGGCGTCTGCTCATTGACGCTATCAAGGTATCAATATAATTAATATTAATCGTTTCCCATGCGGTATCAATGGCTGCAATTAGTGCATTACGGTTTACTGGTATAAAATTTGGCCCTTGTTGTCTTCGGATAACAGCAAGTATTCGAGCCCAAACATTTTCGATAATGTTAAAATCTGGGCTTTTGCTGGCCAGGGTAACAGCTCCAAGTTATTTTCTCGTATCCAATTGCGCACAACCCGCGAAGTATGAATAGGGGCGTTGTCCTTTAACAACAAAAATACATTATGAAAATGTTAATTCAACAGATCCCGAACTATTTTTTGGAGAAAGTATAGTGAAGGATCCGTAATAGTTTCCAAAATATCTAAATAGGCAGCAGAATCAAGACGTCCATCGATAGCCCAACAAACTCCTGGACCCCGCGTGCTAACCCAACCCCACACATTCACAGAAAAATAACCACTTCGTTTTTTAGGACATATGTGATTATTTTCGTAACGAGTTCCTTCCATTCTAAAAACTTTTAGTGGTCCATCGTTGCGGCTATTGAACGTTTTTTCGTCGCTAAAAATCACTCGATTCCAAAATTCCAAAGGTTCGTTCACATATCGCCTTGCAAATTCCAGACGACGTCTCATATTTTCGTCACTGAGAACTTCTTTCGCAGCAGCATTATACTTCTTTATTCCCATCTCCTTTAATCTTTTTGTGCAGTTATACGGCATCCGGGAAAATGTGTATCTGCTATAGCCCTGGAGTATGTAGCAAATGGTTGTTCTGTTACGTAATGAAACAACTCGAGATCTTGAGCACGTGTAGATACTTTAGGTCTACCACTTCCGATGGCTCTTTCCAAAGTGTGTTCAAGATTCCATTTTACTCGGTAATGCCCTACGGTGCTTTTGGTATATCTAACATACGTGAAATTTCACGCACGCTACGGCCCGCCGCTAATTCCGAAACAATCCGCGCTTTCAAATCAGCACCGAGATGAGGTGGCATTTTCACAACACTTGAAATTTTAAACTAAAATGGAATTTACATTTCTTACTTTATTTATTGGTTCACACTACCCTTTCTCAAACAGTAGGTAATTGTTTATTTATTACATACTTCTAATGACCAATGTAACAACCCTTAGAGAAATATGACTCAAAGGAAGTAAATTAAACAAGCAAGGTTATTCTATTGTTATTGAAACTTATTCATAAAGTAAAAGCCATTTCCTTATAATGCTAATGGACAGGATTTTCTTTTAAGTATTAAGATTACAATAGAGGACTTATAAACTTTTGAAAATATCTAATTATAAATATTTACACTGCAATTGCGCTTTTTCCTTAATAATTTCTTAGCAATAACATACACGTTCTTGGTTTTAAGTTGTCATAAATTTGATATGATATAAATTTGTGTTTCTAATATTACATCACAAACTAATCTTTATTCGCCAAAAAATTGTTGCTTAAGTTGTAAAGCTTCGTACACACCTGAACAACAAACCGAGCAACAAACATAACAACGAACCGAAAGTCAAACAGAACGACAAACGATATTTTATGATTTCCACAATCCGAACAACAAACGGAACGTTTGTGCTGTTCCCATAATTATTTTCAGTAGTTTTCAGTTCATATATATTTATTATTGAGAAGAGAAAATTGCGGAAAACAAGAAGATAGTGCCAACCAAATTTTTACGCACAAAGAAGAGTAAAAATTATAATTTACTTCGCTTTTTTTTGTTTTTGAAATTTCCCGCCTAAATGATGCTAATAGGGACATCAATTTTTTCTTGCATTCTTAAACACTGATTAATTTAAAACATTTCTTTCTGTCAACTCCATAATATTACCTAAAACACAACAAACCCACAAAAGGGAGGACAAAAATAAATAATTTAATTCTCCCGCATAAGTTTGTTCGCCGTTTTGTTTAGATTCGTCCAAACCTGCAAACGCATTCGCGCGCATTTTCTTTGATGTCGGAGAAAAAACCGACAAGTTGCGGGAACGCCGCAAACCGTTCGTGGAACAATCAGGACTTGCGAATCTGTTCGTAGCACCGTCCAAATTAATGTTCCGATTACCGTTCGGTTCGTTGTTCTGTTTGTTCCTCGGTTTGTTGTTTAGGTGTGTACGAAGCTTTACAATAAGCATATTAATATGAACTATATCTTATGAAAGGAGAGTTATGTAACTATAATTAACGACTTAACGTTACGTTAGTAGATTCCATTTACTATTTACACATATTTTCTTGGAACATTCGATAATTAACTATCGGGATATGATGACCCTATACTTCGCAGGTTGTGCGCAACTGGATACAAACAAATAACTTGGAGCTGTTACCCTGGCCAGCAAAAAGCCCAGATTTTAACATTATCGAAAATGTTTGGGCTCGAATACTTGCTGTTATCCGAAGACAACAAGGGCCAAATTTTATACCAGTAAACCGTGATGCACTAATTGCAGCCATTGATACCGCATGGGAAACGATTAATATTAATTATATTGATACCTTGATAGCGTCAATGAGCAGACGCCTCAAGAATGTATCAATAATAATGGAGGTTACACCCATTATTGATTTCTTATATTTATTTATATAGTAAAATAAATATTCCTAAACAAAATTTTGATTCGATAATTAATCGAGCTATGGTGTTTAATTAGCGATACCTTCAAATATATTCTTTAAAGAAAAAATTAAGTAAGCAACGTAAATTATCTATTTTCTAAAACGTGCTTTGTGTAATGATTCATTCTACAATCCTTCTATAAGATAACCCCTGCTGAGACTACCTGCTGTTAAAATTGTAAATGATACCCTTAAGCCCGCTTCACAATGTGCAAACTTTTGTTTACAGAAATTGTGGTGTCCAAGTTTTAAATTTAATGAGTGTACAGTCGCTGAACCGAATGCGTCTTGGGTTTTTACCTTTGCTACTCTGCAGACTAAATCTTTCTCAGGAAATACTTCTAACACACTTTTTAACGACCAATCCAGTCTCTTTTTTAAATCAAGTCCTACTACGACAGGTTCTCTCACCATCCAAGTCCAGTTGTTTTGGATTTTTAAGTGAATAGTGATAAGTACTTCGTTACAAACCTATTGCCCTCGAAAATCGTTTCATGGAAATTGATCTCTGCGGGTTTTTTTTAAACACTTTCTTATGAATTTGGTTCCAATTCAATAACTTGAAGCAATTATGGACACCCACAAAGTTTGTCTCATTTCAGCCTCTTTTTTAAATCAGTACTTTTTCACAAATTATTGCTATAATTTTATTTTGAGCGTTTGTTCGTATTTGTGTCTCAATATTTTTCTTTCGGATATTCTTTCGGGGAATTTGATCTCTGACGGGGGTTTCAAAAACCTGATATTCCGTCCTCTTTATAGATCTGGTACAAATTCAATGACTTGAACCAATTATTGGCACCTACATCACAAGTCCAGATCGCGATATACACTTTTGTCCAATTATTCAAAAGGGGCCAGCCAGGTCGACATCTACAATCTCGAATACTATGCCTTCTGAATACGATGAAGGGGAAGAGCCGCTAATTCCACATTGATTGTTTTGGCGAAAAAACGTCAACAACGATCACATTTATCAGGGATTGATTTTCTGACTCTTCTTCTCTAAAGAATTCATTATCGTTCTATCAGTTTACGTAATGGAAAATTAATCCCCAACATGACAATTATCCAAATGAATTTTTATGATGAGTTTTGTGACGAGTTTGTGTTTTTTCGGAAGTAGCATGTAAAACTGTGTGAATCCCCGTAATGCGATTCTTGTATTGACTCGAACCACTGTTGCTGCAACCTTGATGGTGTCAATTCTATGAATGTCTGATTTGGCTTGTCGTTGAAGTGTTTTAATAATGTAGGTTTTGGTTGATTGATTTCTTCTTTTGTTAACTTCTTTAGGAAGTTTTTGAAACTCTGATTGCTTCTTACATTACTGACGGATTTGAATATCCATTCCAAAATTTGGACTGATTGAGTAAAGGTGAAATCTTTTTTTACATTTTCGGTGATTGTGAAGGCTGTTGTCCTTACGTAGGCCGCAGTACGTATACATAGAACGCGACAAAATTTATGAATGGCATGCATAAAAGAATTAACTTAGTTTGTATAAATAGGAAGTCTTCGGTGTTCGACAGTTAATAGGCAGATGTCACAGCTTTCGTATCCAAATCTAGTATTTTATTATTCAATGAAGAAAAGGAAAAACTAAAATGGACTCCGTTGATAACAGTTGCTGGGCTGATCACAAAGAACTAGATAACAGGCTTATCTTGAATGATGTCCTTGACCAGAAAGAGGTCCCAAACCCGACTTCGTTATTTTATAATTTTCGGATTATTATCCTTGCCAGCATAACCATAATTATTGATCCATTGATTGATTAATATATCTGAAGAGACCAACAGGAAGCCAAATAGAAAATAAAAGGTGGTCTACAATTGATAGAAATCGTGATAGCCAATTATTTATTAAAACAAAAGGAAGTAAAAGGTACTTACACATGAACAGTAAGTGAAGACCTATCCCCTAATTTGTGCGGGATGATGTTGCTTCAAGTTATAATACACAGCACATGTCTTGCTGTTTGAATGTTTAGACGATGTTTCACTTCCACCTTTTACGAGTCAACAAATGGAAATGAATGTATGTTTCTTTCAGGCAAATCAGGAGTAATTTTTGAGGAACTGGCAATCTCCATTAAATAAAATCCCCAGAAAATTTTTCAACACAAGAATTCGTCTTCAACGCATGTGTGCAAACACGGCTGTCTATACTGTAGGGAGAAATTGGTCAACAAATCAATTTTTAATGCCAAAGTTTCGTTTATGTGCGAAATAATACCATCAGAATTTGTCTCTATGTGGTGTTCTTTATCGTTTCGTGATTTTCTTATATTCTTATTTCTTAGTCTGCTTAGTTTCATTACACTCATGATTACTCTCAGGTATTTCATTTTGCATGTCTGTATTTTGCTTTTTTTGTTTTTTGATGAGTGTTCAACTTTAGCATCTGAATGTTAAAAGTGGTTTGTAGATCATGTTGTAAACTGTTAGTTTGTTAATTTCTTTTTTACTAGCGAATGAAATTGGCGATAGTAGACTTGATTTACGGTTTGCACCGGTGGAACAAATTCCACGGCCATCAAAAAAGGTAATGAACATCGTTTTTGTCATCGAAACACCTGAGCAGGACTGAGAGCACTATCACCATGCACTTTTACGATTTTAGCCAACGTTTCTAAAGCTGTGACGAGCACTACCAACACACGTCTACTAAACACGACACAGCAGGCGAACTAAACAAGCTAGAGCGATAATAAACATATCAATGAAAAGGGGAAGAATGCCGGGAAGGGATATTTCAAGGTCGCGGGTTTACCACTAGCGCGGCAATAAGATCACTCCTAGTACTTAATTGTTACACCTCGTATCTTTATTTGGATATTGTTTTTTCCTATTACCATTACTTTCGTCTTATTGTTGTTTATTTGGAGGTTGCGTTTCGTAATGATTTATTTCATACTTCTAGGTTTTCTTGTAGCTCTTTGGAGTTTTTGGCAAAACAGTTCTTCTTTTGTCTCAAATTCATCTGAGTGGCTATGTTGTTTCTCAGTTATTTTTTTCTAATTCTTCTTCTCCTAAGACTATCCCAGATGATATACCTCCTCGTTTCCCGACTTGTATATAGGTAATGTTGTACCGATTTCCCACTCTGCTGGAATTGTGTTTTCTCTTACAATTTTGTTAGCATCTCTATTAATTTATTTTCTAATAGTGTTATCACGGTTTTGTCACCACACTGTACAGATTTATACTGATCTTCTGGGGCTCCATACATAACACTTACATCACAATACAATATTTAAAAGGTACCATATGATTAAATAAATAAATTACATCAGTTGCCGTCGACCATCTCACCACAAGATATTTTAGCTGTGTGTATTTCTTTAAATTGTGTCCAGAGTTCTTCTATGTTGTAATTTTGTATATTTCTTTTTACAATTCTAATTTCTTTTGTTTAATTTTCCTTGTTGTCTCTTTCCAGTTTATTTTTGCTGCTACCAGGTATTACAATTCAGCTCCTTTTCTTACCTTTGTGTTTTGTATGTAATTTCTATATTTCTTTTTTATTATTATGTAATCGATGACCGATTTTTCCTTTCTACTCACTTTAGTATATATGTGTTTAGGTTATTCAGTAAGCAAAAATCTATTAGTTTCGTTATATTATTTCTTGTTTCTTCTTCCTATGAACCTATTGTATCTCCTATTTTTCTTGTTTTTTTCTATCTTAGCATTGATGTCACCTATTATAATTATTCTTCCATTTTTCATTTTTTATTGTTTCTGTTCATGTTTTTAATATATTGACATTGTTCTTTTTAACTCTACATCCTACTCCCCCTCTTGCTCTCTGTTATTATTCAACTCTTGCGTATAATAAGTGCAATTGCTCTATTAAATTCTTCTCTAATTAAATTCTTTTCCTGCGATACTTCTTATATTCCAAGTCTCTATCTTCCACATCTTTTTTGTTTTATCAATTATGTTCATTACTTTTGCCAGTGTTGCCGTTGTTAATCTTTTTTGTTATTTTTGTGCTTGTCAGTTTTTTGTTATGCATGTTATTTTGCTTAATTGTTCCTCAAGTCCGCTATTAGGTGATCTGTCGTTTACCTTTCTTTTACTACTGTTGTTGGGTATCTTCTGCCCGTTTTCTCTTATTTCATTCACATTTTAATGCTGGTAATATTGTTTTTCCTTTCTTCTACTATTTCTATCGTATAATTTTCATCTTTCTATGTGTTTGTTCCTTTCAGTTTCCTGGACATGTTGAGTATTTTCAATTTTTTATCCCTACAAGGTAAAAGTACTGTGTCGTCGAGTCTAGAGACGGCTTTTCAAACACATACGTTAAAAATGGTATGTTATATGCGGCGGATTGTTATATGCAAGGACGTTATAAACGACTTAAACACGTCTATTAACCTAGCACACCCACTATTGAAAATTGAATCCGGATTTGTCGCATAATTAGATGCTAATTAGTTGCCGTAGTCTGAATTGATCGCTGCTACTATTTAGTTTTAAAGATGGGTTCTGCCTTAACGTTTGACTATATTTAAATATAGAAATTAGACAACAGCACATTTTAAGAGTAAACAATGCTTTGAAAATTAGTTTCTCGAATAAACTTGGAATCTAATTACTATTTGAATCAAATATTCTATGCTTTAATTAATTGGTTCGTTTATAACGCAAAACAATGGTCATTGAATTTTGGCGGTGATGGTTTAACGGTGGGTTTTTTTACTAGAGAAATACGTTTTAAGAATTAGTTGCTTTATCTAGATACTGCTTAAATTAATTGCTTCCGAAATATGCAGTCTCTAATTTATTGCTCGATTTGTAATGAAAAAAGATGATACTTCTGATTAGTGTTTTTCAATAGTGGGAGTGTTAGCGTAATGATAAAGCCACACCCCGTCTTTATATTAAATTCTGACCATTTAGCAGGGGTAAAAAATTTTTGACTGCCTGTTGCAACTAATTAGCACCTAATTATGCAATAAATCCAGATTTGAATTTTATTGGTGGATCAGTTTGCTGCTGATGATAATAGCTCAGCTACTGAAACACGTGTTTGTTAAAATTTTGGGATAAAACTTTTTTAATGAAAGAAAGGGATTATGGATTTATTTTATAAAATATTTTACGTTGAGAAATACACTAATGTATCGTTTTTTACCGCAGCCATTTATAATGCACGCAAATGTCCTTATACATCAGTAACATTTTACTCATCAATCTCTCTAACATTTTTGTCGTATTCCAATTGTTGGACCAACACAGAAAATATCACATACGGATAGTTGAATGATAGAAAGAAGAGCAGCGACGCATACTTAGACATTTGTGTATTCAAAGTATATGTTATTTTTGACATCTCATTGTTTGTGTTATCAATTTCTTTGGCTAAGATTTTTTGCTTTCATCAATCAAACGATTTGAAATGTTTTAGCCACGTTTGTCAAATAAATTGAAAACGTTACAATACATTTTTTTCTTTAAAAATTCTTGTTTGATCAATATTATTCAGAAGATAAACATTCTTTAAAATCCGATTTGGTTTTAAAAGTATATATATATTTCTTAGAGGTTAAACGAGCAATGCACGAAACATTTGCTAAAAGTTTAAAGTTCTATCTGAAAACCGATAGTGTTCATCACCAGCAGCAAAACCTGTTAAAGGAAGAACTTTCTAGAAAACTTTAACAAACTGTAATGAAAATAACCCTGAGTGATCGCATCAGTCAGAGGAAATAAAACTTTTGAGTTTCAACAATCTATAGTTGTATTAATTAATAAGGAATAATTAAACATAAATTAAATAATTAAAACGGAAATTATTTAGACGCACCTTGTATATTGGGTTGGTACGGCAGCTTCACCTAATTTGAGCGGTTAATTGTCTATTTTAGATTAACTAAACGTTATAGCGACGCAATCCGTAATCTAATTAGTGCCTAAGCAATCCGTAATTGAATAAGAAAACTTTTAACTCCATAATTAGAAGAAAATAAGTAATAATAAGTAAAATAAGGTAGCAAAGAAATAACTCAACAGTGAATTTTAGACGGTCCGTCCTCCGCGAGAGAGCTTTATCAAGGCTTGATCTAATTATAATTAAGATCAATTCAAATTATTGCGTTTTTTACCTACAACCTTCATCAAGAAAGCGTTCTAATAAACAACAAATTTAATTATTAAGCTCTTTGGTTTACCACAATTTTAAGATACCTACCAAATTTCTTGCATCACACTATCTTTTCCAGTCATTCCTTCTAGCAAACATAATCCTTTGAAATCTTATATTTAATAATTTCGCCTTATCAAAATGGAGGATGGTGCTAAGAGTTTGGTCAAAGTCTTACTTGAAGTACCTCTTCTGGATATCCACTGATTCCTCTAAGTAAACTTGATAACAATATAGTTGGAGTGGGGGGTGGGTGATAATTTTTTATATTGTAATAGAGTCTAAATTTAGCATTAGTTGATGGGTGCCTTTTTTTAATGATAAACTTTAAATCATTTTTTTTGCTTAATTTATGTTGAAATTTGGCATTTGCTACAGTACTCCCAGACCAGTGATGGACTTGTCATTGCCATATAGGCTTCTTCTTAGATGTATTGAAATGTAAGTGGAAAATGTACCCGTCTTCTATAGCTGGTGGTTGTGTGAGGTCTTATTTCTTCTGATGTTTACGTTATAGTAGCTGTTGTTTCCGGTGATTTTAGATGTTGGGGTTGCAGAAACTCTATTGAGTGGTCTTGCCATTGAAAATTAATGACTATGTTGACTCTATATTTGCGACGACGTAGGCCCATCCGGAAAACTAATCGAGTATGCTGCGTTTATTTTTGCACTGCTGCTGGTGAGTATAATGGATGGTGACGTGTTGAAATGCTGACAGTATTCGACTGCGTTAAAACTTTGAAACTAATAATAAGTTTTGTGAGGTGGAACCGACTTGTGCGTGTACCTGTATCTGAAGCTAGTACCTTGAATGCGTGCGTGAGCCTGTTGTTCGAGCGTCTGAACTGAACGTCACAAGCTTTGTGACGTGTGTAGACGAGTATTTGTATACGAGTTTGTTGCTTTGGCCTTGCGAAAGGTTGTTATGCGACCTAGCATTGTTGCATATTAAGTAAAGTAAATAAGCTTTGAGTTATTTCTTTTGCTTAATTTGTATTGAAATTTATGATATTTGGGGTTCGCCATATAAACAAAGGTTTTTTTAAATTTATAATAGTAATTTTTTAAGGTTTTAAAAAATTTATTTTTTTACTTTTAGAATAATTTATTTGCGTTCTCGAATAAATTAGTACATGTGTATTGATGTTGGTAAAGTGTCATACTTATGACCGTATGCACCAGCACAGCTTAAAAAATTACAAACAATTATTAAAACCACAGCAAAGAGTGTTTTTAGGCATCGCTTTTTGTAACCAAGGTATTCAGGTTTAAATTTATTTATGATGCCCAGATAGTACAGATACCTGGACCTTTTAATGGAAGGAAGGGATCGAAAGAAAACTCTCAGGTCTTGTTAAGAAGCAACGTTTGCTACCACAGTAGGAGCTTCATCAGGCAAGTGCCAAGAAGAACCTAATGGTTGATGGCCTGTTGAAGTTCTCACTGTGGTAGCAAAACTTTGGTTTTTAACAGAACTCGAGAGTTTTCTCTTGATCTTTTTCTTTGGTTAGTAAGGGTCTAGACGTGTCCGCACTATCTGGACATCATAAATGATTTTAATGAGTTAAGGATACAATCAACATTATTATACTAATATATGGTTAATTTTTTTTTATTGATGAAGTACAAAGAACAAAGTAGCAAGAATGGTTTAAAATATTTGTTGCAAAACATTATTCAACCATTTATTTGTTCCTAAACTCGCCATACGCGGAATTCGTGCGGAGTTTTGCCGCTTGGAGTCTATTTAACTTTAATTTAGTCGAAATTTTGTTTTGTTTAATTTTTACCCAAAATGCTTTTAACATTACACTTTACCCAAATCATACCTAGAGTACACACACCCAAACTTATATGGAATCACGTATTATTTGCGACCAAAAATGTTTTTGGCAAAAAAACCTATACGAGGTTTTTGGAGCTACAAACTCTAAAAAATAGGCCGAGAAGAAGTCGTGGAAAAGTAACCACGGAATATCAGGATAGATTTGTAGCCCAAATTGCCAGAAGAAATCCTACTGTATCTCATCCCGAGCTTCAAAAACAGTTGCTACAAGCTACAGGAATTAGTGCATCGGTAGAAACTACCAGGAAAAAGCTTCGAGATCGGCAATTATTCAACAGAAGGCAATTAAGGGTTCCAGAATTATTAAAGCAACATAAAATCAATCGTTTAAATTGGTGTTTAGAACATGAAAATTGGACAATAGATGATTGGCAAAATGTTTTATTTTTCGATGAAACCATAATTCGCTTACGGTCAGACGACCGGCGAATTAGAGTTTTGAGGGCTCGTGGGAGGCAAGCTAGACTCCAAAATCCAAAATCTGTTCCAAAATATTAAGGAGGGAGTGTGATGTTGTGGGGTGGTATAATGCTAGGAGAAAAAACTCCATTGATTCCTATGAGACAGACACTAACTAGCCAAAGGTATGTTGATTTAGTATTACAACCTGTAATAAGGCTCTGGAGAGGTGCTTATGGCGATCAATTTCTATGTATGCAAGATAATGCCCCTCCACACACTAGCAGAGTGGCTCAAAACTTTTTAGATATGGAAAATGTGACAGTTTTACCGTGGCCCGCTAGTTCTCTAGATCTGAATCCCATAGAGCACTTGTGCGATGTGATTAAAAGAAAGATTAGATCTTGCCAAAATAACCCTGGTAATTTAGGAGCTTTAGAAGAATGGGAAAATGTTCTTCAAGAACAAATTAACAATTTAATAACAAGCATGCCTCCTCGTATTCATGCTTGTATTGAAGCTAGAGGTGGCAACACTGATTATTAAAAGAATTTTTTTTGAAAAATTTAGCATTTAAATTAAAGTTTGCTATTCGTAATATTGGCCATTTATTTAAGTCTTACTGTAATAAAATTAGGTTAATAGACTTTCAATTATTTTTCTAATAAAAATGAATTAAGTAAACAGCAGTTTGATCCCCGGTAACTATTTTTTTAGTGATAAATTCTTCAGCGAAAATATTAGGTGATTCCATATAAGTTTGGGTGTGTGTATATACGTAAATGATTCATTTTTAATTTTTCATAGACATTGTAGGTAATTTTTCCATTTTATGCGTGCACATAAGTCTTTTTTTACTGTTGAGAAGAAAATAAATATATTTAAATAGTATAACAACAACAAGAAAATAGAAATATAAAGCAAATTTGTTGCTAAATTGTCTTCGACAAAGTGGTTTTATGGAAAGTTTATTTCTGTTGTCCGTTTTAAAACAACGCCGGCTGACAACAGTCATGAGGGGTCGGGGGAGATTTTTGTCAAAGATGTTTTGAAACGGATTTAAATCTGGGGCCACCTACGTTCCTGGTGAGTCGTCTTTAGCAGTAGGATCATAGGACCAGAAATAAACAAACTATATAGAGCTCGACGTTACCACTTGTATCGATTACCACATACACAATACATCATACAAAGAAACAGTAATAAAATAACGTGTTTAGCAAGCAAAATAAGTACAGTATAAAGTTTAGCTAAAAATTAACAGTAATAGAAGCACGTTGTTAGGATGTGAATAAGTACTTTCGACATACGATTGTTTCCTTACTAGAACCGTAAACGCGAGCAAGAAAAGAATACAGACAAAATTTTCTCAATTGTACTCACACACGACCGTCAGGTAAATAAATCTTAAAATGTACGCTTTATACCGGAAATTCGTGTTAATTGGGTGACCGTAAAACTCAAAATTTCTACCAACGCATTCCTAAATATGAACGTTAATGAAAAATAATATGAAAACTATTAAAACGTAATAAAAACCAATAGAGAAATCTTAAAATGGAGGTACTCATTCCAAATGTAACGATGTTAACTGTAGAAGGTCGTTGATAGATAATAGAAAGCGACTTCTCGGCGGTGTCAGAGGTGAAGGTTATTGTAGTCGACTTGTTATAAAGATTCTCTGGTGACGACGGATTAGCATGTGCTCACTGCAGGAACTAGACAAAATTTATAGATGACATCAATGACAGCAACGTTTTTGACGGAGAAAACCAAATTTTCTAGTTAAAGATTGAACAACGTAAAAACAACATATACTGCTTATTTTTCTAATAAATTAATTTTCCTACAAGAAAGTAATTAACACAACGAGCAATACGCGGGAAATGCGGTTTTCAAAATCCCCACTATTTTGCTTAAAAACAACGAGTGAATTAAGTTGCCTAACCTACAGGGAGAAAGTTACTTATATAATACATATATTTCTACCAGTAGCACCGACAGGAAAAGTTTAGTAGAAAATTACCGTCACAAGCGAATATATGATTCTGAGGATTTTTATAAAAATTTTGAAATTATATTTTATGGATTCCTTTAATATTTAAATTGCTTTACAAAGAAAAAAGAACATTTAATGTCAACACTATCTATCCACTAAAAAATGTATGCACTGCACTAATTACTAAAAGTAAAAACAACAACTAGTACAAATCAATAATTTAATTTCAGTAAAATGCATTCAATTACGTTATGTTAAAATAAACATGTAAAATAAATACTATTATGCTGCATTGCTGATTCTACAGCTAATAGTTTTGTAGAGTAAATATAAATTATAGGTAACCAAAATACATAAATTTATAGTTTCGATTAATGTTGATACAGGGTGCTTTTTTACTTTAAAATTTACTACTTTCCCAATTCATTCATTCAACAATACAAAAGGAAATGACGCACTTCGCCTTTTGTACCAAAGTTTTATGTATCGATTTGATACCCATTAACTTTCATACTAATCCTTCCTGTTAAGAACTTTGTAAAGTTTCGCTAAGAGTGTATTGATATCGAACCCATTTTATAATATACAACAAGATGTAATATCGAAGTGAACGATTTTTTACGTAATTTACTTACACAATTTGAGTGATTGTTTAAAGAATTGTGTGTAAGATATGAATGCGTGTAATTAGAAATAATTAGAAATTGTTGCTTAGCACGACATAGTTGTAATTATTAATGAAAACAAGTTGGGGTTGACACTACTTCATTTGCTTTGCATTTCTTGCTCTGTAATTAATGAATTTTTCGAGTATTAATTAAGGCGTTATAACCGTTTGTTTGAATTTCTAATGGATGCAGAAAACTTTTTTTTTTTATTTATTATCTATCTAAAAACAAAAGCCAAAAGGAATAAAAGTAAGAGTATTTTAATTTTTTAAAGGTAAAGAAATACCCATAATTTTTTGCAATTGTAATCGACAAACTTTTGCGTAAATACAAAAATAAAAAGGATGTAATTTACATTATGGATAAAACATGTAAGCATTTTACGCATAAAGTCTGTCCAGAAACGAAGCGAAGTAATAAATTAAAATAGTTCATTTATTTTACATATAAGCGGTACACGATTTTGTATGAAATACATAAAAGATTTTAAAACTAGTTTTAGGATATACCGCTTCCATACTATAGTGTTACAACGTAAGTTATTTATGAATAGCTCCTAATCCGTTTACAATGGGACGTACCTGTTCTTGAGGTCTAAACTAAAGATCATAGGGGTGTACTTGAGTTTTGCTGACAAAAAAAAATTACGATTGCGTTTAATTGTGTTTTATTAAAAGTAATTTTAAACATATTGTAATTATAAAAAACATCGTTTGTTAGAAACCATTTTATAGAGTTTGAAAATTTAAGGTATAATAAAATATAGCAAGAACAAACTAAATTTATACGAAAAATAATAAATATATACCGTATTGAAATTACAATAGGCTCTATAGTAACTTCTATCAAATTGTCAAGTTTCCACATTCTTTGTTACTTTTTCATTACGTGTTCTATACACTTTTTCCATTTTTCCGCAGTCACATCACTTAAAGAAGTCATTAAAAGTTGTCAAACGTGGTATTATCTCTCGTTACTGCACCCCTAACCTGCGCCCATATTAATTCTATAGGGTTTAATCCACAATGGTATGGCGGTAAGCGTAGAACAAAAATATCACGTTTTGCTGCCATTTCGTCAACTGCATATCTTTTAAACTTTGTCCTAACACTTTGTACTAGACTTAGTAGTTCCCTTTTTACCATATCATTATTGAAAGCAATATTTTTTCAGGAAAGCCATTCCATTATAACGTGTTTTTTCCAGGAAGTTGTAGGTAAACGTTCGATTTGTTTGGAATGGTAGCTGGCATTGCCCATAACAATTACGGAACCCTTTGGTATTAAATCCAACATTTGTTCAAAATATTCCTCAAAAACATCCCCATTCATATCCTCGTGGTAATCACCGGTATTTTTCGATTCAAATAGCAGTAAACCTCCTTCTACAAAGCCTTCGTCACTTCTTATATGCGTAATAATTAAGCGTCGCCCTTTTCCTGAAGGAGGTCTTAAACCTGTAGATAATCCTTCTAAAAAAGCCTGTCGTCCACTGGTTACATTTTTGTCTTGCCACACTTTTCCCACAGTACAACCTTTATTTACCCACGTTTCGTCTAAATAATAAATTTTCTTGCCTTCAGAACGTAATTTAGAGATATTTCGTAGGTAATTTCTTCTCCAACATACAATTTCTTCCTTATCAATGAGAGCTGACTTCCTATTCATTTTTTCCCATAAAAAATTCAATTCGTGCAAAACTTGCCACAACATTGTTCTACTTAAATTGGGTTCTTCTTTCACAAGTGACACAATTTTATTTAATGTGGGTATTTATTTTTTAAAATAAAACGAATTCTAATTGTACTTTTCACATATTCGGGTATTTCAGTTTTTTTTCTACCATTAGATAAACTAGGTTCACGCACAGAAATTTTGTCTTCACGTAAAAGTCTGAATATTGTTGTTTTTCCAATGCCAATCATATGTGAACACATATCAACTGTCTCTTGAACTGTTTTCAACGGATTATGGCATTTCAAATAATTGTACACATTGAGCACAATAGTTTTTTCGTTGGCAGAAAGCGCAGACCTCTTCACGCGTTTCCTTGGAATAAATTCAGGACCCGATGCCATTCCAATAAAACTCAATACTGTAAGTACACCTTATGATATACCGATATGATATGACAATAATCATTAGTTAGGCTATCGTTATAATTACATACGATATTTCTCCCTAATTATATCATTAAGAACACATTAAAATTCAATTAAAGTGTCATTCCAAATACAGTACATACTTTCTAGTTCAATTATTAGTAACTAATTAGTTAAAATTCCTAAAAGTGTGATCGATAATGATTTTAGCAATTTCTGATAAACAAGGTGATTCACTAGTGGTGGCCAAAAATAAACCCACGTATTATTTGATAAAAATTTTAAATTGGGGTTTTCATATAAAGTTTTTATCAGGAAAGCTTCGTTAAAAAGTTACAGTGTGGTAAACTTAAAAAAAAAATTAAAATTTTTCTAGAATACCTCAAAAACTAGTGACTATAATAAACCGAAATGTTTAGACAAACCCAAGTGTCAAATTTCAGTTTATTCCAATCAGTAGTTTATACCATTGCATGGAAGTAGGTGGAGGTCAATTTGAACATTTAATAAGATGAAATGTGTCAAAATAATTTATTAATGATGAAAGGTTACACATCTTCTACATTTTTAACCCCCTTTTCGAAAAAGTATCAATACATCGGTACGCCATTGGAGTATGTTAAACATTTATTACTTCGCTTCGTTTCTGGACATACTTTAATTGAAAACAACGTTTGTTTGATAAAGGAATTGTCATATAAAATACGCGTGTAAATAACATTTATTCAATTATTCGAGAGCGAAATTAATAAATAAAATTTAGAACAGATTTTATTCTGTTCTAAAATATTGGAAATAACAATAATTAGTTTGCCAAAATGAACAAGAAGTTATTACCTAATTAAAAAAGTTTTGAATATTTGTTTGCTCGATCGACTGGCTGACTGCAATTGAAGCGAAGCAAAATAGCAACCGCATGAATCACAGCGCTAAAAGGCTTTAGCTGAAGAAACGTTACACTTTAGAATATGCTATTTGAAAATTTGCAAAATTACGATGGTTTTCTTTTTTCATTCATGTTTCTAGCTGTAAGCATTACGAAAATAAAAAATTAATACTTTTAAAAAAGTATTTTTTTTAGCTATTTTGTAATTTCCCGAAACACTATAGGTCTTTTTGTAATTTTTTTTCCTCACATTATTTTACAGACCCGTAAGAAAGAACGATCGTTTAGTCGCTTATCCTGATAGGTTTTTGCGTATTTCTAACCGTTTAGGAGATATAAGCCTTAAAAGTTGAAACGGTTTTTGGACTTTTTTTCAAAAAAACTTTTGTGTACTTTTTGCGGAATTATCGTAAAAGCTACGTTTCTTGTTTAGGTGCTGTTTTAAAGAGAAAACTGTAAATTGTAAGTTAGCCCGGCCCGATTTTTCAATATATCGTAAATTTTCGAGATATAAGCTCTTAAAGTTAGGGGTGGAATTTTTTGTTTTCGGGGCGTAATTAAGGTCTCCGACGTTCCTCGTTTTTCAAAACATTTACCGCTTTCTTTTTTTTGATCTCTATCGGATGTCGAAGAAATTTGTCAAGAATCGCGCCTCGTCTAGGCGATGAATTAGTTTTTTCAATTTTTCAAAAAGTCTCGTCGCTTAGCTATGAGTGGAAGGAGCGCCGATAGTGCGTGTTAGAGAAAGGTTGCTTATACGTGCATTATTACATGCCGATGCTATTTCAGAATAAACTGCAATTCATTATTGCCACTTTTCCTTTCTATAAAATGGTATTATCAAATAAAAAAGTCATTTAGGATTTTTTTATTTGATTAATTTGACTATGAGCAACTATCATCAAGGTTATTTTTTTAAATACGGTTTTGAAATTTAAAACAACATTTTGCCAAGAACCAAATTTCGCAACTTTGATTTAATTTAACCGCCCCTGTACTTTTACGGATTTCAAGATCCCATTCATATACTTGACTTTGAGGCACCCTGTATATTACACACTGACATAATTGTTAATACATCATTACAAATATTAAAACATAAGTGATGGACTGTGAATGGTTAAACATTCACAGTCGTTACAGTTAACTGTTGGCATTTCTTAATTTATACTATTCATACGTGTCCATATTACACAAGATGTCGTTAGACACACATTTCACTTATAAGTGATGGACTATGAACATTGTTGTAAAACATAAAAATTACATTCGGAACTGTACGCGCACCTTTGATATTGCTTTTAAATAGTAGATTTTTTTAAAAATCAGTCTTGACTGTTCTTCTTAATTTCTCAGTCGCTACAATTTAAAAATATATTCAATTGTACAGGCTATCCTACTTTTATAGACTACTTGTCAACTTTGACATTTTAAATGGAAATATATCTTTTATATTTTATTCTGTATATATGTACGTGAAAAGCTATGTGCACTTCCTTGAGTAGATATCGACCATCAGATATTTCACATTTTTTAAGTCATTTCAAATAGCAAACTCAAATTTTATGAATATTTAAGACGGTATCAACCGTAATTGTACATGATCTAAAATTCAGAAATTGAGAAAAAACTTTTCAATTGAAAATGATGAATAACTTGATAAAATCGCAAATGAAACATCCTGTACTAGTAATTTTTTCCCAGATGGGTGTAGAATTAAATTTTGTACAACTTTATTATACATGTCTGTCTACAAAAATTATTAGTTAGCCGCAAAACTCGTTTTTTAAATCAAAAATACACATCAGCTCTCTTGATCAAACGCGAATATCCGATTGATTTTATCAAGTTTTTCATTATTTTCGATTACAAATGTTGATATTTTTTTTCGTATAAACCATGGACAGTTTAGGGTCCTTACCGGCTCAAATGTAAAAAATAATTAAGTTGGCTATTTCGAATATTAACCTAAAAAACGTAAAATATCTGAAGAGCGATATTTACCCTAGGCATCACATTTTGACTAAGACTCGTATAAATCAAGTCCCCATAGTTGTTCACATAGATTTAGAATAAAAAGTATATGCTTTCATTTAAAACGTCAAAGTTGATAGGTGGCCTATGAAATTGGCATACCCTATATAATTGAATGTATTTCTAAATTATAGCCACTTAGACTAAGGAAAAAACTTCTGAAGTTTTTTCTCAGCAGTTTTGTGTGTATTAGGATAGTTTTGCTTTCAGTTACTCATGGATTGGTCGCTCAGGTAAAAATTTTGAAAAGAATACCAAAATGGCGTAGATAAAGAGAAATGTGTTTCACTTACTGCATTCGAAAGTGTGCATAATACAGATGTACTTATTACAGCTAGTAAATAATAAAGTAACTTCTCATTCTACAATTAATTAAATAATTTAAGGATTTTACTTAATAAGAAAATATTTCACCTTTAGCAATCACGAGAAGGCACGTGGTTCCATCCCTAAAACCAATTATCAAAATCAATAAGCGGACGTTTTAGAGAAAGAAATCAATCCACGATGGAAATTGATTTCAACGCCGTTTATCGATGAAATTTTCTACCCGAACATTTAGTTGCCTAACCACCGAGCATAAAATAGCACGTAAACGAGATTTATCAAGCCAAATATAATCAATAAAAAAACTTCACACAATAGGGATAGGCACATAGAATAAAATTTTTTAGACAAACTTTATTGTAAATATAAAAACAAAATTAGCCTATTCTATACATTTCTTTCACTCTTTCCTCTTTTCATCAAATCTTCTCAGTTTTTTACACCTTCCTCGACCGTGGTATTCCTTCTTTTGATGGACGAAGCTGTACGTTGACAAATGTAGTAGGATTTATTTCAGATGTATATTCGTGGCTGTTGTTCGTTTATAGACAGTGAAATAAAATTATTATTTAACTTTTAAACGTTTGCGTTCTATTTCCTTAACCAAGGGTTTGTCATCGACTTCATTATCTATAACGGTTGGATTGGCGTTGGGGCAATGCCCTTAACACTTTCTACACAGTTTGGAAAAAAATAGATTAACTCATCCACAACTTCAATTTTAAGATCAATTCTTTTTGCAAGAACATGCTACCAAGGCAACTACTAGTTGGTGAAAGTGATGCTACATAAATATGAAGCAGGAGTCATTGTTAAAAAAAACGTTTTTTGGGATTGGACTCTGTCGAAATGGTAACCGTAGTTGCAAACGTTTTGTCACCTATCGTAGAGGGCTTCATCGGAGCGAGAAACTTGAAAGAAACAAACGAGAGTTCATGGTAGACTACTTAAAGTTAGGTAATTAACTTGTCAACTAAGCCAGATTCTAGAGTGAAAAATTTGTGGATGAAAATAAGTGGAACAACTGTGCCTCTTCCTGGTTTTAGAAAATATGCGTTTACCGTCGTTTGAATCCCAATCAATTTAACCCGCACAATTGCGATTTAAATTTTTTAAAGCAATATATTCAATCGAGGCTGAATGCTCGTGTGATCATCCAATTGTCAAAAATAAAATGTATTGTAAAGTTGAAATAAAAAGGAACAAAACGTACATTCTCATTTTTCGATATAATGATATTTAGCACCCAAAAAATGCATGCAAAGATGACTGAAAATGAACGAGTGTAAGCACACGGCGGAGTAGTGGGGGTACCCGTCCGCTAGCGCCGTTTGAGGGGATTGAGATTTATATAAGCGCGCTGCTGACGGGTAATCCCACTACTTCTCCGTTTTCTCTCACTCGGCCATTTTCAGTCATCTTTGCATGCAGTTTTGGGTGTTAAATATCACTTTATCGAAAAATCAGGATATACGTTTTGTTTCTTTCTATTTCAACTTTACAATATTTTTTTATTTTTGACAATTAGATGATTACACGAGCATTCAGCCTCGCTTGAATATATTACTTTAAAAATTTAAATTGCAATTGTGCATAAACTAATTGCCCAACAATTGCAGGGTTTTGCACACACTAAGTACGTATAATTACCTCCTATTTCCTGAAAGATTTATGCAACATCTCAAAAAATGACATATCTACGAATTTAAACAGAAAAACCCAAATATTTCACTTTTTCCGATTTTTCTTGGAAAGTTATTACTTGGTTGAGTCCAATCGGTGCTCAATTTATTCGTATTTTTATCTTCTATAACTTTACTTTTTACACCATTAACATTGGTTTATTACTTTTCACTCAGGAAAAAAGTTGAAAAAAACACGTTTCTTTGCATATAAATATTAATTAACTATATAATTACAATTAATTTTCGGTATAAAATATGAATACAAGGTACTTTATACTATTTACAATTACATGGCGTAGGTGGTATCCTACTATTATTTTTGTCAAAAATATATCTCTATTTACTGCACTATAATGAAACTTGCAAACAAATACAGTTTTCTGGACAACTAGACTAGACAATTTAGTACAGTCGAAATGTAATCAAACTAAACATTTTATTGTAATAATAATTAAAAAAATATGGTTTATTATTTAAATTTTACAGTAGAATGACAGGAATATTAAACTGGATACACAATTTTATAAGATGAAGGGATAAACAGAAAAAGAAAGTTCATCCACCTCAGTTAAAAAGAACATCAAATAAAATAAAATACTCAATTTGCTTATAATTACAGGCACTAACAATAAAAGTTTTGTGGCGCCTCCGAAAGGGTCGTATCGATTTTGAACTGATTTAATCAAAGGACGACATCACATTCTTTATCTTGCGCAAAAAAAATTTGCATCTTTTAGGTAATTACGTTCTACTGTCTACAAATGAGTTATTAAAAATTTTCCTAAGTGTCATGGAATCCCCAATAGTTTTTTTTTGTAAAACACACACGGATTTACATATAAATTGGTACGTAAAAGTTGTGGTAAGTGTCATTTTCAAATAAAATTATGAATTCAAACGAAAGTTGACTGCCGGGAAATTATTCATTGCTAAATCAATTAGTTATCATTAATTGATACATCGAATCAGCACTATTTCAAGATTATGGCTTATCTAATAATGAATCCTCTAATACGATCGAGTAAAATATTATTAATGCTCTTTAGGCAAGTTGGGTCTGATAGTAACGCTAATGTAGTTTCGAGTTGTAATTTAATCATACCCTTCGAGTAAAGCTAATCCCTATGCGCCAATTAGTGTGCGAGAGGAAAAGATGAATTACGTGGATATCCATAGGGTGCATTTATGTCAAAAAAATATAAGTTTTTTTTTATAATATATGGTTGCTAGTATTACATTGGTATGATAACAGTTTTATATTTAATATGGTGCTTGTAGAACAATAATATTATAAAAAAATGACATGATAACGATGAACGATGCTTAATTACCGGTAAAAATTCTCTTAAAGTTATTAAAAACATCTTAATTAGTCACGATTAACCATCATCGGAAGTTTAATGGAGTTTAATGTGGTTTAAATCGCTTTGTCTTAGTTTTCGAGGAAGATAATGTAAGGTCCCGCTCTAAATTTAGACAAATTATTCAGTTAATGAGAGTGATATTAAAACAGAATAAAATAAATTATAAAGTATTTTCAAAACGACGAGAAATATTATTCTTATATTAAAAATTGGA
The DNA here is from genome assembly GCA_030710515.1 of Abscondita cerata. NCBI lineage: Eukaryota > Metazoa > Arthropoda > Insecta > Coleoptera > Lampyridae > Abscondita > Abscondita cerata. Next base: position 349,831 of record JALBCR010004795.1, on the reverse strand, counting down.
AAAGATAAAATACATTTAAGAAATAAATTAGTAAATATTTATTTAAGTGATTTAGAAAATATTTTTTAAAAATATCTGGTGTGTATTTTATTATTCCAAGAAAAAATTAAAATTTAGCACATATTAAGCAAAAGGGAGATAGTGTACATGGATACAAGGCAAAGAAAATGAAGAAAGGAGAAAAGAAAGAGATGTAAAAAACATGATTGGACATCGAAGAAGAAAACCAAGAATCCACTGTTGGTGAAGAAGTAGTACAACAATCTAAGGAGTTGAAAAACTAGTAAAACTATACAAACCAACAATGATGGATATAGGAGCGATAAAATATGCCGAATTTACAAAACGGTAAACAAATGAAAACAAAAATTAAGAAGATGTTGAGACATAGACAAATGGGAAAGATGATGTTTGAAATGAAAGAAGGATAATCGTCAGTATCTACTGATAAAAAAGGAAATTAAGAGTGTATGTAAGATTTAAAGTTGAAAGTAAGAAAAAACTCGTGTGAAAAAGATGAAGATGAAGGTATTATGTAGCGGTCGGAAGAAAAGAAAGAAAAATCAGAAATTTAGAGATAAGGAGAAGAAAAAGAGATTTAGGGTGAAGGATAAACCAAGATTTTAGAACGTCAAGGAAGGACTGATGGCACAGAACTGCCAGGATTGTGTTTGTTGGGTTAAATTTGCAAGCAGGAACGTTCAGGTTAATTATGTGAAGAATTACTATTGATTTCCTAATTTTAGAACGGAGTAATGATTTCAGTAAGGAATACGGCTGTCGGATAGGTATCGGGTTAAGGTATTTGTGATTTGAGTTTACGGAGATAATGGTTGGTTTGAAAGGTTTTCACGGGAGTGGTTGACGTGCTTAAGATATTGAAAAGTAAAAAACGTTGTTGGGAGAAACGTAAGTAAAGTTGGAAGTTTGACGTTTTCTTTGGAAGAAAATCTTGGATACTTGAGAAACTGGTTGATTTTTTACCTTTGCTATAAGGTTTGAGTTTGAAAGTCTAACAAATTGTTCCAAAATTTTGGAACTTGGTGTGAAGTTTATTTTTGCCTTTTTACCTTGTGGAGGTACATTTGACGCAATTCTTCTATCGGATGAGCGTTTAGACATGAAGTTTGAGTTGAGGAGCGGAAATCGTAATGGTAGTGGACGGTTCTTTATGTTAAAGTGATTTGACCGTAGATTGTCGGAATACCCTTAGAGGTAACAGCAATACAGGGATACTGTAAGGAAAATTTTCTGAAATGAAGGTTCGGATAAGTCATTGATGGTTCAAGGGCATTTTAGGGATTACTATGAAGTAATTATCTTAACTTTATAAAGGTGAGGTGACTGTTACAATATTTAAAGGATTTAAGAAGTGCTAAGATTTTGTGACAAAGATCTGTGACGGTATTATTTCGCAAATAATTGATTTATAGACCAATTTATCCTTTCAGTATAGACAGCCGTGTTTACCCTCATGTATTGAAAATGAAACTTTGTGTTGATAAATCTTCTAGGGATTTTAGTTATTTCAAATTGCCTGTTCCGACAATTTGTCTTTATTTGCTTGCAAAAGATATACCTTATTTCCAATTTGCTGACCGTCGTGAAAAGGTGTACATGGAAAAATTTGTCTAAAAATTGAACAATTAGAGATGTGCTTTGTAGCATTAATTGAAGTAATATCATCCCATTCAAATTAGGGAATAAGTCTTTGATTACTGTTCCTGTGTATGTACTTTTTTACTTTTCTTTGTTTTAATAAAATATTTGCTATCACGGGTTCTATCGATTGCAGACACCTCTTTTTTTTGCTATTTCTGCTGGTCTCTTCAGATGTACTCCGTTTTCTACTAGGGGTTAATTAATGGATGGATCATTAATTATAGTTATGCTGGCAAGGATAATAATCCGAAAATTATAAAACAACGAAGTGGGTCTGGTGTTTTCTGGTCAAGGGCACCACCCAATATAAGCTTGTTATCTGGTTCTTTGTGAGCAGCCCAGCAACTGTTATCAACCGAGTCCATTTTGGTTTGTCTTTTTCTCCATTGGATAATAAAATGCTAGATTTGGATACGAAAGCTGTCACATCTGTCTATTAACTGTCGAACACCGAAGACTTTCTATTTATACAAGCTAAGTTAATTATTTTATGCATGTCATTCTTAAATTTTGTTGCGTTCTATTTATACGTACTGCGGCCGTGAGTTTAGCAACGTACCTTTTTGGCGCTGTATAGACAATTTGTAAACTAGAAAGATCTTTCCAAGTACCGTAATTGTTGTCAAGTACATTCCGAACAATATTTGCCACGTGAACTCTGTGAATCGCTTGCATGGAATAATCGGTGCTACGACTGTCAAAAGTTCATAATATGCTAACTTTATTGGGGCGTTTGTGCCTCGAATTATCATTTGTGTCTTAACTCGCTCTCGTGAGTCATTGTTATTTTATTACTATATTTTGCTATTAACTCTAAATTATATTATCTATTGGTTTGTCTATGTATTTCTATGTGTGTTGATCGAAGTCTAATTGCTATAATAATATACATATTTCTATTAACGTACGGTTTGTTTCTGTGTCTACGGGTTCCTAGTGGTTCTAGAATATCTCTTATACGCAATCCAAGGTGGCGCCTTATAAATTCTTTGTGCAGTGTAGAAGCCTTTATTTCGAACGATTTTCAATAAACCCACGACCACTTCCGACTAAGAGGAGCTGCCTGCAAGGTCTTCAAGCACTGCTATATTTTTGTGTTTGTTTACAAATAAACCGTAACAGATTGTTAAAATTGTAGACGAAAATACTAAGGTAAAAAGTTGTTAAGTGTTTTTGAAGAAAGATATGTTGGCTTCTTCGGCTGTGGGGGTTTGTTTGTTCCAGGACCAGAGAAATTTTAAGGATATCTTATAGAAGAAACGGTGAGTTGTGGTAGTTTGGAGAGTTTTATACGTAAGAAGCGTGGTTGTAAGTTGGGTAGTGGACCAAGCTGGATTTTTTCGAATCTGGTATTCTTAAGACTTAATGGAGCTGCATTTAGCAGGTTAGTCGTGAGTTTTAATAGAGAGGTGCGTTTGGACTGAACTTTGCATTTGGTAGTCAGGGTTTCGATGCGACTTGATAATCGACAGTAGTACATCAAGTTTAAAATGAATTTTTACTCTCTCTGGCGGAGGAAGAAAAAAAATTGGCATTGGGGAGTTATTGCTAAATAAATGTACAAAGGGCGAAATTGTGCTTATAATTAGGAAGAAAATTGTGATGTTTGCGGGGTTAAAGACATAGGTTGTTTTAGAATATTGTATCTGTCTATGTAAGCTATCCTGAGGCAGTAATTTGAGATGGCTTTCATTGGTGACATACAGGGAGTGGTCGGCCTTGTGGATTTGATACGAAGGACATTGGCAAAGATATGTTAATTGTTCTTGGCGAAAATGGTGGGTTGTGGTGAAACTTAAACATTAGAAGGTGCTTCATTAGGAAAGTAGTGATGAATAATGTATTTCAACTTTCTCTTCTTCGTCTTTGAGTGGCAAAACGCTATTTTTCTATCGGATGAGTGTTTAGAGATAAGGTGGTCAGTTGGTTGGGGTTGTTGGGAAGATATCGCGGTGATAGTGGACCGTTGTTTATGATAGAAGTTGGATGTAATTGGGTGGGTGGTAAAGAGCTGGTGATTGGGGAACATTGTAGGGGTGAATTGTGTTGCATTGGTCCTAGTTGAAGGATTATGAGGTTGTAGTCGTAGATTATTGGAATTAAGAATAATATTCGGCGATGGGGGTTTGCTTGTTTAGAGATTTGTGAATTGTTTAGGATTTATTGTGGAAGAAATGGTGAGTTGTGGTAGTCTGGTGAAGTTCAGAACGGGTGTTGTTCGTAAGAAGCAGTTGCTGTAGGATGGGTAGTAGACCAAACTTGAATTTCTCTAATCTGGTTTTTGTAGTTTCCCACAGTAGACGTATTTAGCGTCACAATTAGTTGTGAGTTTTAAACTTGAGCGAGGAAGAAAAATTATGATATTGGGGATTTCTGTGGTTTCTGTGATTTCTTGGAGATTTGTAGTAGAAAAGTCATAGGTTGTTGTAGAACATTGTTTCTGCTTATGAAAAAGTTTATGGAAGTTGGTGTAGTTTTGTTGTCATCGGAAACAGTATTCTATCGATAAAATGGCGACGTATAAGCATTGGTGGGCAATGTAGATTTGATGCGAAAGACATTGGCAGACATACGTTGATTGTTGTTGGCAGGGGTAGTAACGAAACGCAATTTTTGTATGGAATGAGCGTTTAGAGATCAAGTGGTCAGTTGGTGGGAGTTGTGGGAAGGAGATTAAAAGGGGGAAAGACAGCCGCTGTAACTTGATGTTTGCAGTTTCTCATACTTGGCGCATTTAGCGAATTGATCGTGAGTTTTAATGCAGAGGTGTGTTTGGACTGAACTCAGATCAGGGTTTGATTATCTGCAGTAGTACGCCAAATTATAACTGGATTTTTATTCATTCGGGTCAAGGTCTTTTTTATTTAAATTTATTTATTTTAGTTGACCAGTATTTTTAGTATTTATGTAAATTGAGAAATTGTTCTGAAAATGGGTAAGCGGGAAATAATCGCGCAAACGAAAAAAACCATATAGATTTGTAAGGGGGGTCCTTGCTGAATATAAATCTGAGTTTTTGGTGTCCTGACTCACTCGGAAGTGATTGTTTTGCGGATGATATAATTTTAGTCTTTTCGACCAAACTTGAAAGATTGGTTTTTTTTCGGTTTCGCAATTATTTTCCACTCAAATTACATTTTACCTGGACTACAATAGGAGTATGTTATGAACCAAATTTATTAACTACAATGCATTCAGCTAAAACTTCAATCTTTTTTTTTCTTGTTTTTTTTGAAATAGCTTTTTGAATTTTGCCGTTTATTAATAAAATTAATAATTCATCAATGGGAACGAGTAATAGAGGCGGGGCTAAGACGTTAACGCTAACCACGGTTTGACTTCTGACCTAATTAGGATTAGGAGTAGTAATTTTCTTAAAAAATTGTTAAAAAAAAATTTTTCTGTAATAAATTTCCTTAATTTAAACGATTCAGTGGGGAAAATTTCAAAAGTTTTCTTTGAAGAACTGAAATATTTACTGTATAATTAACAAATTGTTAGAAATAAAGTTCGTTTATGGCCTTAAGAACAGGAAATGTTTACCCAACGAATTCGTTAAATTTATTGCTTCGCGAGGCATAGAGTAATTTCATTACTGTTTCGAACCATAAACAGTACACAAAACAAATTGAATTTTTTCTTACTCCAATTTCTAAAACCGTAAAATGCGTGTCGCACGCTTATAATAACAAGACACGTACGTTTATGTAACGCTTCTTACTGTTATGTTCCAGAGATGTCCAACTTATTGATTCGTGTAGTCAGGTGTCTTGTTCTCGAATGTAGGTTAAACTTGCTCGAAGTTTCTGTGTATAGAGAACAAACGATCATTGTGATTCTTAAATTGCACAGCTTTGTACAAGTTGCTGTTGAAAAAAGTTCTCGCAGTGCTTATAATTGCTGTTATTTGATAAAAAAAATATTACTCACTTTTTATGTTAAAGTTTAGTTGAGGAAAAGTATAAAATATACATCAGCATAGCTACTAAACAATTTAAAGTTGTATTTGCTAGAATTAGCTTAAACTAGAATTAAATAAAAAAAAACTAGGGCTGAATTAGAAAAACAATTTTTAAACAGCCTTTGTTTCAAGTAGGAACTTTTGTAAAATAAAATTTTTAATAACTTTTATTTTATTAAAAATTGAATATATGAACTGCTTTAGAAAATTTGTATTACCAATAAATTGTATCAATACTATGTAGGGTAGAATAAATATACATTATCAAGCATTTGCAAACCAGATTAGAAATAATTTTTCTTAACAACTGTATAGTATACTAATTTAGTATTTGTGTACAGGGTTTGTGTATAGCGAACACAATTTACAGTTCAAAATTTTGAAATAAAGTTTAAGGTTCAACAATTCTAGAAAAATAATTTTGTTCTTAATGTGGCTAAGTTTATATCATGACACTGTCGAACAGTCGTGCCTGTCAAAGTGTCAACATCAACATTCTTAAATTTATTTCACACCTGCACTGATAATTTTAATCTTCATCACTTTTGATAGCTTCCAAACTGATCTGTGCGTTTTATTTAATTTGGCAAACTTGCTTATTTACTTCAAAAAATTATTTTTCTACTCCCACGCATTCAACAATTTCAAACATCCGTTCTTAATCATTTATTGCAACCAAATGAAAGTATTATTTACATGAATAAATTTAATTCCTTTATTAAATTAACTATAGATCGGTCTTTAGAAATCTTATTTAACTTTAATTATCTTAAATTTACGTTTGATTTGAATAGAATATTTACTATAAATCTAATTATTACTCAAATTTCGATTCTATTTTTTTTTATTATTTATAATAACTCTTTCAGCGCAATATGTAAAAATATATTTTTTTCTAATTTAGGAAATTTTGCGGTAAACAGTAGCATTTCAAAAATAATTCTTACAGAATACAAACTATTAATTTTAATTTTTTTAATTGCGTTTTTAGTCCCAACCGTTAAAGAAGTTCTCTTACGTCTATTTTAATTTATTATGGTGATGTTACCCTTACCTTCTTTTACAGATTACTGATGTCTTAGCTCTTACTGCTATTGGAGTATTCACAGTATTATTGGTATTTTCCTTAAGATTCTATGTTTTTTGGAATTTACTTTTTTGATCAAAGGAAAGGAACACCAACTGCAGCGTCTATTTAACCAACAGAAACTGCACACTGTTGAAACACGTGTCCGAGTCAAGTTTTTGGTGCAGTTTTTGGTGTTTTCTGTTGGTTACTTATTTGATTTATTTTTATAATAATAGGTACTTATTTTATTATAATAAATAATAAATCAAATTTATTTTTTTCGTTTAAATTAACACTAAACACTCTTTTTCATATTTTATTCTTTATTTTATCTTTTTTTTTCTTCTAGGTATCTACATTTTTCTACCACTTTTCTCATCTATTGTGCTCGTTATCCATTCTCACCCAGTATTGTCCACCTCTTCACCCGTCTTCTAATACTTATTTACATTTTCTTTATTATCTAATCTATTTATGTTTGTCTTTTACTATTATTCCTTCTTCTTTTTTTGCATCCCCTTTCGTAATATGCTTTTCTATTTTCTTACCCTTCTTTCTTCCAACATTCGTACATTAGTTTCTTCTCTTTCCAGCTTTCATTCCTTTCTTCCACTCTTAATGCTCGTTTTCTGTTTACACTTTTTTTTTTAGTTTTAGCTCCTCTTCTAATAAGTACTCTGGAATTTCTTTATCCAATACAAACGTTCATCTCTAGTATTTTTGCAATTTTTTCTCCACCTCCACATCCCTGCTTTGTATATTATATGTACCTATAACTACGTCTTTTCCAAATAACCTTTCCCGTTGAAGTTTCTTTATTTGGTTTTTTGTTGTTTCATAATTATGTGACATACCTAAATTTATTTGCTTTATCTACCCCTTCCTCTGTCTATCACAGTTTCATTTCTTTTTCTCTTCCGTCTTTCTTTTTTCACTCTACACTTTTTGTTCTTTTTATATTTGTTTTTCCATTTTTACTTACTTTTGAGTTGTGAGCTTTTTTTCTCTTCTAGTGGTCAATCTAGTTGTCTATTTCGTGATTTTAGAGCCAAATTTGATGAAATAATTTTAATTATTGAAACAGAGTCTAACTGGTTTCCTAAACAAACACCACACAGTTTATTGCGCTTTCCTAGAGTTGTATTGTAAAGGAATGACCTTGGATTATTTAAGAACGAGATCTTTTTAATACCACTGTGAACGTTCGCGTACTACGTTACTACGTGTGTACGCTTGTAGTAACTATAGCTTACTAGATACTCGAGACTGTTCCGTGAACTGCGAATGGGCTTTCTGCTGACGATCCTACTCCATTTATATGTATGTAGTAGGTCGTTTGTTGACTCAACAAGGTCGCTTGAACTGTCGAACTGTCTACTCTGATCGTCTGCATTTGTTTATTATGTTTGGCAAAATGCTTACGGTGTTTTGTTTATATTCCGCTTTTTTCGGAAATATGCGAAAATCTTGCAGTTATTATGGAGTTGGTCCTTTTTTATTGACCAAAGTCACAAATCATCAAACATCTACTGGCGCGCTTTTTCTCAAAAACGTGATTTTGATTTTCTCACGTTTTCTTTGTACTTTATTTTCTAATTGCCGGCTTAATTATAATTATAATAATGGCGTTTTTAAATTTTGATAGGTATATAAAGTAACATTTTTCATAGTAGAACAAAGTGTCAACAAAATGATCTCCTTTTTGTAACTGAGTATGAGAAATATAATTTTTTGTCACTAGGTTTGAAAAGTAAAACTTTTAAGTTCAACGGTTTTGAAATTTGTAACAATGGTCATACTCGTGAAATCCGTTTAATTTTAATTTCATGTTTTATTAAATTTAAATAATTGTTGTTTTATTGGCTCATCCGATATTGCGGTTACGCAAACGGCTATTGATTGTATGTTTCATATATTACATTAGTTTGGGTACTTTGAACAACTTTGCTGTGGTAGTCTGAGCAGAAATTATTTATTTAATTCATTTTAATTAATATATTTTATTAGCTTGGACAAATTGGCGCACAATTAGTAGTTTGTTGATGTTTATGGTGTCTGTAATTTTGTTCGTTTGAATTTTTCAGAAATTTTCAAGAGTTCTAAATGATTTTGGAAAAGTTTTCAAAACCAATGCAATACAATAATGTCACTTTAACTTAGAAGAAATGGTTTATTGGTGATACCATAGATGTCGCTAGCTCACTATTAGAACATACTTTTTTGATTGAATGTATTACAATCTAATGCTTGAATTTTTGTCTATTTAAAATCAAATTAGAACAAAAAAATTAATGTTATTTTGATAAGCATACTAAAGCTGTGTTGGTGCATGTTTAGGTTTTAGTTGTTTTTTTTAACCTAGAAGCAATTGCTTTGCCAAGACGAACCAATCCACACTTGTACAAGGGTTCAACAAAACCAATGTATTCCTTCAAACACTAATTTACTTTAAACCACCTCGTTCTACAACAACTAACAGAATAGCATGGAATGAGTACATTAACAACTCACAACTCCTGCCATCATGGAAGTGTCTCCGTAACGCCACATAATCGCTAACTTTACTGTATTTAACATTAATTTTTACGTATAATTTATTTTTTTAAATTACACGTAGCAATGTAAGCTAAAAGTAAAAAATAAATTTTATCTTGATTAACCTGAAAAAGGGAATAAAGAGGCAGTATGCTTTGATATAAGAAGCCCTGTAATAAAATTACATCTTGCACATCTTAAACCGATGAAAAAATTAATCTTAACCAAAATAAAATTAATTTTTGCTTTTTATTTCACACCGTTTTTTAAATAAACATTTCATTAGGTTATTTTTGTTTATTTACTTCATAGTAGTTGCGCACTTCCAATTACAATTAGAATGACAATATTGAAACACAAAAGTGGTTTGTAACGTGTGTTAAAACATCCAATTTAAATTTCGCTAATTTCGGGGAAAACCTGCATATAAACATGCAGTTTAATTATTGAAATTGAAACAGTACGTAATTACCCGGTTTACAACGCAATTTGTTTTTGTTTTAAGTTAAATTCTGATGTTGTTTTAGTTATCTTCTAATGATTGCATGGTTATTTTGAATATAGACTACTTCAAATACGTTAGGTATTTGAAACACGTAACGTGACGGAGATCTTTATTGCTAGTACATATTGATATTCACGGCTTATGTTTCAATTTTATTGAAAATAAAAACTTTTCTTCGTCTCAAAGCGTTTTCTAGAATGTTTTTCATTGACAACATTTGAAATTGTTTATGTTCATGATAAAGTACTGACACAAAATTTTGTAATCGACAGTGAATCTATTTAATATTAGTGAACATAAAAAGTTTCCACCTTCCCCCCTTGCGCAAATTAGTGTTCTTATGTAAGAGTAAATTGCGACTTCTGTGAGTCGACTGTTCCAGAGAAACGGTGCCTTGCTGTGCTTCACGCAATAGAAAAATTTAGACCATGTAGTATAGAAGGTGCTTGCTTACTATGTTCACTGATCATCTCTTGTGTATTAGTTTTTGGCAATACGATTTTACTATTGAACATAGTAAAAGTAAAGATTAGTTAGTTTCTGGATGCTTTATTTCGTTTTATGTCTATGCTAGATACTATTAAAGTCTAAAATTATCTCTTCTTGCAAAATTTTTTCTTTACTTTACTTTATTTTAAATCTTACTCATTCCGTTATGATAACATTTCTGATTGGAAAATAGTTGTGTTTATTGAACAAATACTATATGTTATAAAAGTACAACACCATCTATTTGTAACTTCTATATTATTTATTGAATATTTTCTGAGATCCTCAATTTAATTGAGCCTATGAAAAGGAGTGTTTAGTATTAATTTAAATAATTTGATTTATTTTTTATTATAATAAAATAAGTATATAACAAAACTGTGGAAACTCCAATAGAAAATGCAGTAAGAGCAAGACTAACTAAGACATCAGTAATCTATAGAAGAAGGTAAGGGTAACATTACTATAATGGGTTAAAATAGACGTAAAAGAACTTCTTTAACGGTTGGGTCTGAAAACGCAACTAAAAAATAAAAATTAATAGTTTGTATTCTGTAAAAATTATTTTTGAAAGGCTACTGTTTACCACAAAATTTCCTAATTTGAAAAAAAAAATTATTTGTTACATATTGCGCTGAAAGAGTTGTTATACATAATAAAAAATATTAGAATCGAAATTTGAGTAATAATTAGATTTATCGTAAATGTTCTATTCAAATCAAACGTAAATTTAAGATAATTAAAGTTTAATAAGATTTCTAAAGACCGATCTATAGTTAATTTAATAAAGGAATTAAATTTATTCATGTAAATAATACTTTCATTTGGTTGCAATAAATGGTTAAGAAAGGATGTTTGAAATTTTAAATGCGTGGGAGTAGAAAGATATTTTCTTGAAGTGACAAAGCAAGTTTGCCAAATTAAATAAAATGCAGATCAGTTTGGCGGCTATCAAAAGTGATAAAATTATCAGTGCAAGTGTGAAATAAATTTAAGGATGTTGATGTTGACACTTTGACAGGCACGACTTTTTGACAGCGTCATAATATAAACTTAGCCACATTAAGAAGTAAAATTATTTTTCTAGAATTGTTAAACCTTAAACTTTATTTTAGAATTTTGAAATGTAAATTGTGACCGCTATTTGTCAATTTTCTCAAGAGATATAAATTGTAAAACACCCTGTATACACAAATACTATATTGGTATAGTGTACAGTTGTTAAAGAAAATTACTTCTAATCTGGTTTGTAAATGCTTGATAATATATTATTGATTCTACCCTACATAGTATTGATACAATTAATACAGTCCATTTTATTTATTGGCATTAGAACAAAATTGCAAAATTCGAAACAACATATAAATATGTGATGATCACATTCAATGAACTTCTAATTCTCCAATTACTTATGTTAGAAGGTTCAATTAAATTGAGGATTCCTGCAAATAATCGTGTCACAAGACACTGCAGTGTTACAAAAACTTGTGCTAAGATTTTACAACGTTATGCATTTGTGCCGACGTTTTGCGTTACTTACGTTGCTGTTCTGTGTGCTTTGCACATAATGTGGAACAAACTGCTTCACCAGGTTAGTTCTATTCAAAAGCTAAATTTTACAGCTTAGGCAAATTATGTGTTGCAATATGTTCGTTATCGCAACCTGTTTTACTTAATTTTTTTTATTCTTCTCTTTGCTAGTAGCAAACAAAATTACTGTTTCATAAATTCTCCGGTACTCCTCTATATATAATCACTGATAACCGTGTACACTGTCAAATCTGAGAATTTACTAATCAACATAATGTGCAGAAGCAAATCCTACCGAAAGGATCAATAGAATTTTAAAAACTATGATTTTTTTATACGTTTAAAGACAATCAACGTCATTGGGACAAATATTTGTCACAAATTGGATGTACTATTCATACGCAAGAAACGAAATTATTGATTGAACCCCTTTCTTTGTTCTACTTGGAAAAGAACACATTCTTTCAGGTACTAAATTTGGAAAACTTTCCGATGATGTTTTCGATGTTTTTTCACAATTTATTGCTACTCCTAAAACTTACTCTAGTATCTGAGAACACATTTAAAAAAGTCGAGCTTATACTTAAACTTTTAATCGCCATAATTTGCGTAGAAAATATGTACTAAAGTATTAAAGAGGGTACTTACTATGTTCTATCAGATGCTTTAAAACATTTTAATGCAAAATTTTCCTAAATTATGTAGTTCATTTATTATTTTGGAAGTTTATTCTGCTTTGACACATTGCAGTGATCTCAAGGTCGTGGCAATTTATGAATTTGTAACCACGTATATTGTATAGTATGAGTATAAACTGATGTAAGATGTGTGTGTGTAAAAGCGAAATGAAAGTAGGAAACAGAACGTTTTGAGTAGTGAACGATGAAAGATGTGAAGTTTAGATGGTGCATCAAACAATGAATAATAATAATAATTAATGTGCATTACGACGTAATCAGTAAATGAAGCATTATCGGAAAATAAATATTAAAAGTATGGACAGTAAACATCAAGGTTATTACGAACAAAGAACATTGCATAAAAAACTGAGGTCATAGAGGTTATCGTTCAAAGTCGCAGAACTTTTCACTCATTACGTCATCAGTGAATGCAAATAAGGGTAGTGCGTTAAGATTGTAGCAGAAAATTTTGTTTACTACAGAAAAGGATTAAAATTTTGTTTCAAAGTTTCAAACCACGTGCATATTTAAGAAGAACTTTTTTTCCCTCTCGTGGGTTCTTTTCTTTATCACGTTTTTAGGGAGGATGTTTGGGTTAGTTTGTAGGTGGTTCCTTTTTGTAACATTATTTTTTTTAGTTTTTATTTTTTATTTATTAGCTTACACTACATTTTTTCTACTTTTCTTTCTTTTTTCACTTCTTGTACTCACACAGTAATGTCGACTTCTGGTCAGAATCTTTTCTTTTATTGGTTTCTGTTTTTTTGGGAAGTGTTTGGCTACTAAGTTTCGTTTTCTGCCGTGTATATGAAGTACAAAATGGGTCCCAGTACTCTGCTCTGTCCAGAGCTAAATGGAAATAGTGGTTCATGTTTTTCTTGATATTTCATGAGAAAGTGTGTGTCGGATAGGTAGGATCTCAGCACTTAGTAGTACCCATGTGGCACACTCTTCTTAATCTTCTTAATTTTGTAGAGAAAGCCATGTTTTATCGTGGGCTTGTCAAGAAATGTTGTCTTCTACCGTTAAGGTTTCTGTTGATTTTAACAACTACTCTGTGTACTTGTTTAGTTGAACCGAACTGATGGTTTGGAATTAGATTGTCCAGCATTGATTACATTTTCTTAAGGAATAGTTCCTCAAAAATCTTCAACAGTAGTGGCAGAAGGTGGAAGATTTTCCAGGTTAGCATTAAATAATAATGACTGCAACTTTTTATTTGCAAACATATATTACATGAATGAAACTATTAAATAAAATAATTCGACCTTTTTGCGCTCGGTTATGTCATTGGTGATAAGGTGTTAGTGACGTCAACAAATCTGAACGTTTTAGGTAGTTTTATGCTACACCTTTCTAAATTTTTATTGAGTGCACTTTATGATTTAATAAATTTTGGATGTAATTGTGTTGACCTAAATTTACGACCGCTTGGAATAAACTGTATAGATCAATTTTTATTTTATTTTACATGTATATACTTTGAAATTTAAACGCCAACTCTTGTTGATATTCACACTTCTAATTGTCATTACTAACTCTTCACTCCCATCAACGTACACAATACCGACTCTTTCCTTACGTAAAAATCTTGTGTTCTTTTTTACTCGTTCACTTTTCTGTCTTACTACACACAGAAGATTTCTACCTTTGACATTTCAAAATTGTTCGTCTACACAGAAACTTTAACCTTCGCACTTTTGAACACGTGGCTGCCTGTCTGCATCGACTACAACATAAATCAATTTCTTTTCTTAAATCAAATGCAGATCGGTCTTAATAATGTTAATTCTACGTTTGATTTTTAATAGAAACATTTACTATAAACTAAATAATCAATATATTAATTCGAAATAAAATAAAAAAGGTTTTTTGTTATTTTAAATAACTGTTTCAGTGCCATATGTGTAACAAAACATACTCAAAGGCTGTTAAGTTCTAGCTTTTGTTTCTTCTTTTATTGATCCTTTATGTTACATTTGACAAATTTAATGTAGGTACGTAATTTGTTGTTGAAACTAAATTTCAACTTTGATTTACTGCGTTTCTATATTTATCTTATTCTATTGAGTACGAACGTCTTTGCTTTTCTCTTTGCACAACCACACCTTAACGTCGACAGGAACCATCGGTTCCGTTTTTAGATTTCATGGTGAAATGAAGTACATTTAATGCATTGACCGCATGTATCTTAATTATTTTTATCTAAAGGCCTACGTGCTGTATCTCTGCTTTCTTGTTATCCGTATGGTTTATTAATTTCACATTATCTCATGCAAGTTTTTGAAAACTAAAAATGGATAACAATCAGTCAATAAACCGTTATACCTTATTGGAATCGAAAGCGCTGGAACTTGAAACAAAAAACACTGGGAAGGGAATATAAAGTTTTATTTTACCAAAATGTAAAAATTTGAATCCAAATCTAATTAATTAATGTTGAAATATGTAGTTAAATTTTGTGATCACCTATTTACTGATTTAAAATTTATTTTATGGTTTACACGTTAAACTCTTTGTTATTATATCATATAGTGAACTTTTTTTTGTTAATTTGTATGTTTCCGAAATATTTTTGTATCATTGGCATTTGTTATATTCTGGTCAGAGAAATTAAAATGTAATGGCATTTTATTAATAACATTAATTCGGTATGAATGTTGACCAAATCAAAGAAAAATCTGTCCATTTGTTTTGCATCTATTCTCAGTAGGTTCTATTATTTAAAAAAAAATTGTTGACCACTATCTCAAAAGTGAACGAGAACTTACAAGACAAGTAATGTTCTAAAGTGATAAAGGAAAAGAAACAGGCAACAGAACATTTCCAACAAAAAATTAATTTTGTAGTTTTAATTATTTGGTTATTTACACTAAAAAATCACTAGCAACGAATTTGAAATACTAATTAAATTTAGGAATGTGGGAGTTTTATCAATATTTTAAATTAAATATTAGGAACTGATAAAGTAGTATAACAAACAATTAAATCAAAAATGAAAATGTGGAGCGCCACAATGTTTTACAAATAATCAATATGGAGCAAATGATCAAAATTAAACCTTTTTTTAATTTATTTCATTAATTAACATAAAACAAACGACAACTACGTGAACCGACATCAATAATAAATAATAATAATTTTAATTCATACTTAGCACACGATAAAATTTAGTGTAAGCAGTTTTAAAGTATTGAAACTGAAGTGTTTAAAATAATCAATAAAAATAAAGAAAGAGAAGTTATAGTCTAATGTTTGTTTTAGTTTTATAAAGTATTATTTATTATTTTTGTTAGTATTTATTTTATTTAAATTTTGTAACCAGCAATTTAATTATTAAATTGTTTATTATTCTTTACTATAATAAACACGATTGTTCATAATTTAGTATTATTCAAAGTAAAAGTTATGTTATGTTCTAATTCTTTTAATTATAATGTATTTTACTTAACAACCTAAACAAATAAACATTTATTTTTATTGATTCTGGGTTGCGAATGTTAATTTTAAATTTATGTAATTGTTTTATATTTTATTAACTTTTTTTTGAAGTTTAAAACTCCACATCTAATTCGGTACGTTTTAGAAATCAATCAATTAAGTAAAAGTTGTAGAAAATGTTATTTAATTACATTTTTGTGTAAATGTCCCATAATTGCACATTCAGTAATTATAGATGTTATACCAAAATTTGTAAACAAAATTTGAATAAAAAATAGTTTTTCTTCATTTAAATTTTGAACACTTTTATGTTGGTTTCCACTGATAATAATTTACAAATTTTTTGTTGAAAAAATTACGTGCTATTTACGTTTTTTTTAAGATCAAGAAATTTTCGGAAAAATTTTTGAATTGAACAATTTTCCTTATGTTTTTATAATACAGACAAATTTAGAAAAATTGTTTTCTTCAGTACAATTTTGTACACTTTTTGTTGGTTTTCTCCGATATTTTACAAATTTTTTGGTTAAAGAAAATTACGTGTTTTTAACAATGAAGAAAATATAAATTTATGTTGGTTTTCTTTCATACTACTTAGAAACCAAATTTTAATTGAAATTGAACACTTTTATGTTTGTTTTTTTAAGAAAGTATTTTATACTAAAGGTTTTTTCGTTAAATTTAAACCATTTTTCTCTTTTGTTTAACAAAATAATTATTTCAGGAAAATTGTTTTTTCCTACATTTGAATTTGAATACTATCATATTGGTTTTTCTTGGTACTATTTTACAAAACAAGCCGAGTTAAATAATTTTTCTCTTTTTTTTACGTTAAGATAATTTTATAAATATGTTTTTCAAAGATGTTCTGAATTAAAATTTAGGAAAATTGTTTTGTTCTTTATTTGAATATTGTATATTTTTATGGGGGTTTTTCCTGTTACTATTTTACAAAGTAAATTCATTACTAGATGAGTTGAATTTTATTTATCAATTTCTCTTTGATACCTACTATTTAAAAAAACAATGTCTTTATTAAACATAACCAAACTTTCGAGACTTTAAAAAAGAAACACAAGATTGACGGAGTGATGTTACAAAGAGCAAGAAACCCATTGATATAGGTAGATTTAATAGATTTACTAATAATGCTTACGATACAATTTAACTGTGCTGTAACGGCAATTGCACATCAGTGAACAATGAAGGCAGTAAGATAATGTGATAAGATAAGAAGAATAAACACTATTGCTTAAAGAATTTTAAACAAAATACGTTTACCAAAATTACTTTTGGGTCTTTAGGTACAGATAGTTAACACACAAACGGTACATAACCTTCACCGTGAAAATTTCACAATGTGTTCAAATTATGGTTTAGCTTTATATTATTAAAGATAACATTCGGTTTTCTACTTTTTCTTAATTATTTAAATGAAAACAAGAAAACTCTGTGTTTTTAAGAATGGGGCGTTATCGTCATTTTTTCAAATAATTTTCTATAATACGCAAATCATCTGATAACTTTTTTTTTATTTCGTAAAAATTCGAATGTGGAAATGAAATTGCCATATCATCAAATAATAATTTCACTATTTTTTTGTTTTTATTTTGATTGATCTCAGGGTCTTGGCTACGTTTTTAAATAAAATGATTTGTTTTATGTTATAAAATATTATATAGAAATAATTAATTTGAGTTTCAGTGATAAAAGAAATGACTCGTCACGTAACTTCACGTCTAAATCGATACCTACGATTAAAAAATCAATTAAGTAAAATTTGTTAAAAATGTAATTTAATTACATTGTTTGTATAATTAATGTAATTTAAGATATTATTAAAAAGAATGTTGCATAATTTCACATTCAGTAATTATTGATCGTACACAAAACTTGCGTAAAATTAAATTACAAATAAATTTTATTTGAAGCATAAATTTAATTGTAGAATAATTTTATTTTATTCATTGGAATTTTGCACAATTTCGAGTTTTAACAAGTAATAAATATAGAATAAAATTTTATAATTATCTCTTGTCGAACCTTTGTCGTAACCTTGTATTTAAATTGTGTTTCAATTAAATTCTTTACCCCATTTTTTATACATTATTTAATTATCGAATCTTTGATTACATTATCCTCCAATTTTATCATAGAAATGATTCTACTTATCAACTCTAACGAACTCATAAAGTGAAATGAAGAATATCATAATTAAAATTATTATATTCTGAGCGTATCTAACTGTAACTTATTAACTACATTACAAACGACGTAGTTTACATCGTAATTTACTTGCTCCAGGAAATACGCAAAACATAAATGGCGTTATTTAGTGCCGAAGCATCTTTTTGCATACAAAGTAATGATCCTCTTAATAAACAGTTCGATTTCAACACCCATCCCCTATCTTACATCAATGTATTATTAAAATGAAAAAAAAGAAGTTAATAGAAAATACTTAATCAATTTATTTCGGTACAAAAAGAAAATTGAAAAAGTTACTGACAGACTCGGAAAATTTAATTAATTTTTTTACGTTACACGAGCAATTAAAGATGCTTTTCGGATACATGTTTGCAACATTATCTTTTTTTTTAAATAAAATTATTATAATAAATGTTAGTTTATTTTTATAAAGCTCGCCGAGTTAAAAATAAAAAAAGCTTTTTCTTTACTTTGAGAACGAAGACGTCTAATGTTTTTTTGCTGCAAAACAGAATTATTGATGCACGAGAACAACAAAAATCCTTTTTTATTAATTTAAATAGGAACAATTTATTTTATTTTGGTATAGGGTCAACTTAGTTTTGTAAGAAGTTTAGGAGAACCGTTATCTTTACATGCAGTCACGAATTTATAATTTGTAACACAAAGTGGACCGTAGTGATAATTTGTAATGTTCTATCAGTGGAATATTTTAGTATCACATTATTAAAGAACTACAAAGGCGTACAATTAAGTGGCGCATAAATTTAGAAACGTTTTTCTTTGTGATCGCAATCGTCATCCGACCTAAATTCTTTATTTGTATTTCAAAGACAAAACTGGTTTTGTTCTACAATTCTTTGTTTTATAATAAACTTTAGTTTTAACAATTTTGTTCTAAAATAATTTGTACAAAATACGAAGGTTTCCTCCAGCTAAATATGTACTTACAGGTTTTCGTTTTTTACGAATCTTTTTGGGGTAGAGGTCAAACGGGGGCTTTATAACGACCTTAAAAGATAGTTTAGCTTTGATAAAGCCTCTATTTGTTTAGACAGAAACGTCGCCGTCAATAATATACTTATAAAGGCAGTCTTATTTTAACCCCACCCCAGTAAGATTGTTATGGTTTAATGGGTTTGTTTTGTAACGTTTGGGTGGTTCACTTCTGAGATCGGGTTTTCCAAATTTTTAATTTGATAAGACTTACCGAGATGAGGTGCAAAACAAACGTACAAATTCTTACCTTAAATTTGGTCGTCACTCATTTCGACTTGATGTTATTAAAGGGATGCTATTACATTTTAATTTCTTTGGTCAGAATTTAAAAAATGCCCAACAATAGAGATAATACATATTTCGGAAACACACACAAACAAACAAAGAACATAAAAATGAATTAAAGGGTTTATATAAGAGAATCGCAAATAAATTTTATACAGTTTCTTATAGATAGGTACATTTAAAACTTGGACACCACAATTTCTGTAAACAAAAGTTTGCACATTGTGAAGCGGGCTTAAGGGTATCATTTACAATTCTAACAGCAGGTAGTCTCAGCAGGGGTTATCTTATAGAAGGACTGTAGAATGAATCATTACACTAAGCACGTTTTAGAAAATAGGTAATTTACGTTGCTTACTTAATTTTTTCTTTAAAGAATATATTTGAAGGTATCGCTAATTAAACACCATAGCTCGATTAATTATCGAATCAAAATTTTGTTTAGGAAATGTTTACAAAATAAAATTAGAAATAATTTTGATTTAAAAACGTCTACAAGCAATAACTTTTAAATTAAATCAAAAAACTAAACATGGTTATTTGGGTTGACTGATTATTACTTATTTTTAAATAAATCTAACCTACTAATTATTGTAAGTTATTTAAAAAAAATCATTAAACTCTCTATTCATAATATTTAGTCCTTACAAAATGTATATTTTATGACTTTTTAAAATAAAGGTATTACTATATAAATAAATATAAGAAATCAATAATGGGTGTGACCTCCATTATTATTGATACATTCTTGGAGGCGTCTGCTCATTGACGCTATCAAGGTATCAATATAATTAATATTAATCGTTTCCCATGCGGTATCAATGGCTGCAATTAGTGCATTACGGTTTACTGGTATAAAATTTGGCCCTTGTTGTCTTCGGATAACAGCAAGTATTCGAGCCCAAACATTTTCGATAATGTTAAAATCTGGGCTTTTGCTGGCCAGGGTAACAGCTCCAAGTTATTTTCTCGTATCCAATTGCGCACAACCCGCGAAGTATGAATAGGGGCGTTGTCCTTTAACAACAAAATACATTATGAAAATGTTAATTCAACAGATCCCGAACTATTTTTTGGAGAAAGTATAGTGAAATAAGAATACTTACTTGTTGGAAAATATAATCTTCGTCTGGATAAAACACTTCGACTGAAGGTTTCATAATAGTTTCCAAAATATCTAAATACGCAGCAGAATCAAGACGTCCATCGATAGCCCAACAAACTCCTGGACCCCGCGCGCTAACCCAACCCCACACATTCACAGAAAAATAACCACTTCGTTTTTAGGACATATGTGATTATTTTCGTAACGAGTTCCTTCCATTCTAAAAACTTTTAGTGGTCCATCGTTGCGGCTATTGAACGTTTTTTCGTCGCTAAAAATCACTCGATTCCAAAATTCCAAAGGTTCGTTCACATATCGCCTTGCAAATTCCAGACGACGTCTCATATTTTCGTCACTGAGAACTTCTTTCGCAGCAGCATTATACTTCTTTATTCCCATCTCCTTTAATCTTTTTGTGCAGTTATACGGCATCCGGGAAAATGTGTATCTGCTATAGCCCTGGAGTATGTAGCAAATGGTTGTTCTGTTACGTAATGAAACAACTCGAGATCTTGAGCACGTGTAGATACTTTAGGTCTACCACTTCCGATGGCTCTTTCCAAAGTGTGTTCAAGATTCCATTTTACTCGGTAATGCCCTACGGTGCTTTTTGGTATATCTAACATACGTGAAATTTCACGCACGCTACGGCCCGCCGCTAATTCCGAAACAATCCGCGCTTTCAAATCAGCACCGAGATGAGGTGGCATTTTCACAACACTTGAAATTTTAAACTAAAATGGAATTTACATTTCTTACTTTATTTATTGGTTCACACTACCCCTTCTCAAACAGTAGGTAATTGTTTATTTATTACATACTTCTAATGACCAATGTAACAACCTTTATGATTCAAAGGAAGTAAATTAAACAAGCAAGGATATTCTATTGTTATTGAAACTTATTCATAAAGTAAAAGCCATTTCCTTATAATGCTAATGGACAGGATTTTATTTTAAGTATTAAGATTACAATAGAGGACTTATAAACTTTCGAAAATATCTAATTATAAATATTTACACTGCAATTGCGCTTTTCCTTAATAATTTCTTAGCAATAACATACACGTTCTTGGTTTTAAGTTGTCATAAATTTGATATGATATAAATTTGTGTTTCTAATATTACATCACAAACTAATCTTTATTCGCCAAAAATTGTTGCTTAAGTTGTAAAGCTTCGTACACACCTGAACAACAAACCGAGCAACAAACATAACAACGAACCGAAAGTCAAACAGAACGACAAACGATCTTTTATGATTTCCACAATCCGAACAACAAACGGAACGTTTGTGCTGTTCCCATAATTATTTTCAGTAGTTTTCAGTTCATATATATTTATTATTGAGAAGAGAAAATTGCGGAAAACAAGAAGATAGTGCCAACCAAATTTTTACGCACAAAGAAGAGTAAAAAATTATAATTTACTTCGCTTTTTTTATTTTGGAAATTTCCCGCCCAAATGATGCTAATAGGGACATCATTTTTTCTTGCATTCTTAAACACTGATTAATTTAAAACATTTTTCTTCTGTCAACTCCATAATATTACCTAAAACACAACAAACCCACAAAAGGGAGGACAAAAATAAATAATTTAATTCTCCCGCATAAGTTTGTTCGCCGTTTTGTTTAGATTCGTCCAAACCTGCAAACGCATTCGCGCGCATTTTCTTTGATGTCGGAGAAAAAACCGACAAGTTGCGGGAACGCGCAAACCGTTCGTGGAACAATCAGGACTTGCGAATCTATTCTAAAATGTTCCGATCGCCGTTCGGTTCGTTGTTCTGTTTGTTCCTCGGTTTGTTGTTCAGGTGTGTACGAAGCTTTACAATAAGCATATTAATATGAACTATATCTTATGAAAGGAGAGTTATGTAACTATAATTAACGACTTAACGTTACGTTAGTAGATTCCATTTACTATTTACACATATTTTCTTGGAACATTCGATAATTAACTATCGGGATATGATGACCCTATACTTCGCAGGTTGTGCGCAACTGGATACAAGCAAATAACTTGGAGCTGTTACCCTGGCCAGCAAAAAGCCCAGATTTTAACATTATCGAAAATGTTTGGGCTCGAATACTTGCTGTTATCCGAAGACAACAAGGGCCAAATTTTATACCAGTAAACCGTAATGCACTAATTGCAGCCATTGATACCGCATGGGAAACGATTAATATTAATTATATTGATACCTTGATAGCGTCAATGAGCAGACGCCTCCAAGAATGTATCAATAATAATGGAGGTCACACCCATTATTGATTTCTTATATTTATTTATATAGTAATACCTTTATTTAAAAAAAAGTTTTCATTTAATTTTAGAACTATAACTTGGTATCTTAATTATAATTATGTAATAAATTCTTGTCAAAAAACTAAATATATACGTTGACAATAAGAATTGCCATTCTACAGTCCTTCTATAAGATAACCCCTGCTGAGACTACCTGCTGTTATAATTGTAAATGATACCCTTAAGCCCGCTTCACAATGTGCAAACTTTTGTTTACAGAAATTTTGGTGTCCAAGTTTTAAATTTTATGAGTGTACATTAGACATTATTTAAATTTTAAATGATAATTAATATAAAAAAGGTTACGTGCATTTACGTTGCGATACTGCTCGCCCGCGTTGTTTTAGGATCCCAGCCCTTTGACTTCATGTAAATTCAGATATTTATAAACGCTTCTTTTATTATTTATCCATTTTTGTATCCTAAAAAACTTGCATGAGAGATACGGAATGATGCGTCACATGGTAGCGTGAGAGAAAATCCCAAGCGGCAGTTGCAGATCGGCGAACAATGAATGCAGTAAAATAATGCGGTAAGATAAGAGGAAGTACCGAAAACGAGAAGGTAAAATAGAAGACCTTAAATTAAAATAAAATACTATCCCTTAAAGAATATCGACAAATGATACTTACCAAAATTACTTTTGGGCCTTCAGGTAGAGATAATTAATACTCAAACGGTACATAACGTTTACCGTGAAAATGTAACAATGCAATGCACTTGGGGGTTACATTAAAAAGACCAAAATTGATACTCGGCATTCCACAGAATAGAATGCATATACCGGGAGAATCGGAGTTAAATATATAATTTCCACGTAATAAGAAGGATCAATAACAGACAAAACAAACGTACCAGTGATCATCCGTGAATGAAAAGTAATTTATTGTGGAAAGAAAAATGGTTTTCCAAAGACACATAAGTTATCAGGAATTATGAAATCGATCTTGTATGTCTTAGAAGGGTTACAGGGTTTATAAAAGAAATTGTTACACCAATTTCCGATAGGTATGATTGGTCATCAGTAACTGAGAAGTTGATTGTGCATGGAATGGAAAGGGTTACTGCACTTAGTGAAGCAAAACATCTGTCATCAACAACTGAGAAATTAATCGATGTTACAATAAAATGAGCTACATTACTCATTCACGAAAAAGAGTAGTGATCAGCATTTCAAATAAGTATTGAAGTTAGAGTCGAAGGTTTACAAACTCATTCAAGAAAAAGATGGATTATTATTATTAACTGACAAATCGTTTGTGGACGGTGAAGAATGGGTTATACCCTCACTTAAATAAAAGAGTGACAATCCAGTATATGTGGAATGGACCCGAGAAAGAAATCGGTCATCAACAACTGAAAAATCAAATGAGAAGCTCTGTCTTTTTGTGAGAAAAAAATTTGATTACGCGTGAGAGCAATTCATCTATCTCGAAAACGAAAAAAACGGAATTTATCTCAAACAACTATTTTTTCTTTCTAAATGAGAATAAAATAATAAAAACCAGGAATAATGAAATATTTAAGAAATCTCGTTAGGTTTCAATTACTTCTGGATATTTTACTGTTTAAGGTTAATATAAATGAAAATGACAATCGTTAGTACTTTTATATTTACAAGTTGGAAATAAGATAATAATCATTGAGTAATAGAAAAACTGAGCGTGAATGAATTGGAAAGAGTTACATCACTCAATTAGAAATTGATCGCCAGGAAGTTTATGTTAGTAATTAATAAAACAATTGGTGACAGCAACTGAAAAATCAATTGTGGGTAAAATTCATGGATTACAGCACCTAAATAAAAGAAAAAAAATGTATTATCACTAACCAGAAATTAATTGAAGAGGGAGTAGAATGGTTTGCAGCGCTTACACAAGAAAAATATTGATCGTGAATAATAAAAAATTTGATCGTGAGTTGAATAGAAAGGATTCAAAATTCACTCATTGGTTATCAACAATTGAGAAATGATTTACTGAAAGAATAAAATTTTACACAATGTACACCAGAAAAAGATCGTTTATCAGCAATTAAGAAATTGATCAGTGCAGGTGTGAAATGAACTCAATTTTTTAACACGAACGCACTTAAAAGGTCAAAGAAAAACATAGAGGGAAGGGGGAAACTAAAGAGTTAATATGTTAAAATAATTCGAGTTGAATGGTAACTAGAGACGAGGGAAGTTGGCGACGACAGTTGATATTTAAAGAAGTTCAGTATTTTTGGGTGATCATATAAAAAGCATTGAAAATAAATATTCTACATGTGAAATAAAATTATCGTGAATATAAAGTTATGAAGTAAACTAAATAATTTAAAAATTGTGCTATTGGTGTTTGCGTCGTCATTCCTTTGCTTGTGTTGTTTATTTATAATGTTATGGACAAAAAGTGACTAACTACAGTAAATCGAAGAATAAAAATAGTAATGTAAAGTACGAACAAAATGTGGCCATCATCGAGAAATCGACAAGATTCTTCCACGTCTGCTGAGGTCATCAACAAGCTGTAGTTAGTTAGTTAGTTTTATTAAATGTTTATAAATAAAATTGTATTAGAACATATAAAATGTAAGTAGATTTAATTACGTAGATAGATAAACTTTATTAGAATTTTTTTGTTGTTGTTTAGATTTTGCATGTAATAATGAAGTATATGCAATAAATACCATTGTTATTATACTTAAATAATAATTTTGGTTAAATACGAACTCATGAGCTTAAAATGGAGAGCGGACTGATGGTTTTAAGTTTAATGTGCTTAATTTATTTAAATAAACTGGGTCTCATTGTTTAATTATTTTTTTTATATAATCATAATTACGATCCATGGCAATATGTAACCTTACAACAGTGAAAATATTATTGCAATGGATTTTAAAATTTTTTGGCTTTATAGATTTGTGTGATAAAACAGGAATCTACAATATAAATGGTAACAGGTGTTTAAATAAAAAACTGGGCTGCGTAGGTCTTGGAAGTTCCTTTGATATTTGGTAATTTTTTTAACGAAGTTTTTAATTAGGTTTTATGGTAACTAAGAAATCATTCATTTTTGTTAATTTTTAGATTAGATTTATATCACGTTTTAATGCACGCCACTACGAGTTATTTTGCTGAGATGACGTGGTAAGGAACTTCCACCCTTCGTGTGCCAGAATTGATTCAATAGTTAAACGCCCAATCACTTTTCCTTACAAAATTTACGCTATGTTAATAAAGTTATTTGAATTAAAAACTTTTTTATTTAAATGCCAACAGTTAACTGTGCCAACAGTTAACTGTAACGGCATGTGTGTGTTTTTTTGTTTTTTATTTAATTTTAATTAAGTTCTCAAGTGTTGTTAATAAATTAAATTGATAATATGAATACTTTGTTGGTTCAGGCTATGGTAAACGGTAGCTGCAACATTTGTTGTAAGGAAACCAGTCTCCTACAGAGTGTGAATAGGCAAAAGTCTTATTAATTCTTTTTAACAAATGTGCCTGAAGGGCACGTTACGGACATTTCTTTTGCTATTAAGTGTCACGGAAAAGCATAAAACTAAATTTATGGCAACAGAAGCAGAAAAATTCTTTACAAAACCGCTTTTAATAACGAAGTACCGAGCAACCAGATGATAATTTCAGCTACCTCGAAGTTACATAGTATTCTGAATGAAGATCATAGAATAACCGCAAAAGCGAACTAGGGTAACTGACCCACTTTAACACACTTCAATAAGAATAAATTGAAAATTTTTTACACTTGAAGAACTGAACCACAAATAACCTGAATACGGAAAGGAAACTTTCTTTAAGGAGTTCACGCACCGCTCACAGAATTCTATGGTCGAAGAAAGAATGCCATAATTTGTGCTAATTTTATTCCAAAAAGGGGAAAATCTCGCGTCTTATACAAAGTGTAATAAAAAAAATCAACGCAACCAATCAATAAGTATCCTAGATATTCCCAAGCAAATTGGAAAGCAATCGGAATTAATAACGTAAATACACCAGCAAAGCGAAATTTTTCAAGTGAAAGCGAGCACCTTAAATCAAAATAAAACGTATTTTGACGACGAAGGACACAAATTAAACCTACAAGAGCAATATTTCTAAACAAAAACAAACTCATTTAATCAAAGTAAATCGTAAATTATTGACGAAGGTCACAACAGTAAATATATTTAAATCAATTTAATTTCACGACTGTCTAGTTTTTTTATTTGAACTCTCATTATCTCGGGAAAGGCGATAAATTATCCAAACTATCTTTTTAAATAAATTATTTGTTGACTGTATACTAAAAATAGACGATTTTGTAAGGAAATTGATGTAAATAAAATTTTAGAGCTAAACATTTTAACGTGTACATATATTTACATTAAACCTGTATAAATTGTAATTATTAATTTAGGTGAAGTATTGTAATGATTCAATTAAGCGAAGGTCTTCTACATTTGAGATACTTGTTGTTTTAACGAGTAATTTTAAACGTAATCAAATGTTTGCTAGTAAAACTATATCAAATAAACAGAGTGTAACTAATGTAAGTATTGATAATGGGGGATTTGTATAAAGAAAAGTTACATTATTTGTTTTCACTAATGTATGTTATTTAATGTTAATTATTAAGATTTTGTTACCAAAAGCGATAAAAGATCCGACATTGGCGCTACAGCACATTTTAAAACGGATGTTACTAATATAAGCTGTACTCAAGTTATGCCAGAAACTATCTTGTTTTTCTACTACATTCTGCTTTATAGCTTCAAAAACAAATTAGATTCGTTATTATTTTTATTACCTCATGAAATTTTATAGAAAAAGGTCATTATTAATCATGATTAAAATTAGCGGTTCACCTTAAATTGTTAGCAACAACAAGTGTGCATGCAAATAATAGTATAAACCGCAATTATTTCAAAACCTTTATTAAATTGTGGTTAATTGTTGCATTTACCAAATTAATTTGTTTTCTATTAATGAATGACTTTGGTGCATGTCAACATCAAACGTTTTAACACGATTAATGCCCTTGTAGTTTGGAATAACTTTATGTCATTAAAAAAATATTTCCTAATGGATCTACCTTTCAATCATCCCTTATTCCGCTTCGAAATTCTACCCTATATATGGACGCCCGAGAGACGCTGAACCAGTACAGCACCGCAGTGCTCGGGGGTAGTACGCGCTCTTTATAAAATTCGTGTTTCACGAAAACTTCACATGACGAAATTAATTATTATTTTAATTCAGGCTCGCAAGATTCAATAATTTTTATTGTTTTAACTTTTAAATGAATTGTATTAACCCTCATGCCCTGTCTTTCGTGTTGTTGGAAAAAAACAGAAGACATCAAAGCGGATGTCGTCGAAGATCCACAAACGTCAGATTCAGGTAGATTTATTTTTATGTAAACACAGGGATTTTATTTAGTAGCGAAAAATTAACTTACGCTTTTAATTTCTTAATTCGCGATTCGTGTTAAACGCGACGTTCGCAAACTGTTTAACTCTTTTACGATCGCAATTATATACTACGAAGCTATATAGTAAATGTGATTATTTTTTTCCTGTCGGGGAAAAGAGAATATTGAATTGTTTTTTTTGCGTATTTTTATGCGAACAATTTTTGTCTGTTCAGTTTTTCGCTTCATTGAACTTTGATTTTTCCGCACGTTGTGGCATCTAAAAATATTAAATTTTAAAAATAACTTATATAATTATTACAACAATAGATGATTAACAATTTTATACGACGCGAGGATGTAGAAATTGCAGATTTTTTTTACGTGGAAATTTGTTACAAGAGTAACTAATTAAAAAAAATGAACCACGTTAGGTAATCTCATTCCAGATTATTAAAAAAAATATTAAATTCTGTAAAAAAATCCAGTTTTAGAATGACACACAAGATGTAGAAAAAAGCGTAAAACGAATATGTTAAAAAATAACACAAACAAAGCCGTACACGACAATGAAAATAACGTTTAAAAATTAAATAAACCTGGACATGACAATTAAAATAACGTTCATACAACGCTAATGTTATCCTAAAATTGATAAATTTGTAAAACAAAGTATAAATTAGTTTATATAACTGTACATAATATTTTAATAACTAGTTTTACGTTAAATCATTTTCCAGCAACGATCTTTTTTTTTAATGAATTTAAAAACATGTATGTTATTAAATTCTATCAAAATGAAATGTCTTTCATATATAGTGTGTGTCCCGATTGTCTTGTCGTCTCTTGAAAAAGACAAAAAATATACGAATTGAATTTTGATCACTTGGGGATTAACCATTCTTGGTTGGAAACTAATTTGTGACATAATTTTAGTTTTGAAAAATCAAGGGTGAACTTAAAATTTTAAAAAGAAAAAAGTAAAGTGCTCTTTGGGGACGAGATACGCACAAATGTTATTAACAAAAGTTGTTTAGAATGAAAAACTGAGTAAACATGAAAAATTTCCAAATTCTTGGCCTACTTTGATGTTTTTATTTTTTAAGTGTATTTGTAGAGGCAAGGCCCAGGATTTCTGTTTGCTTCAATAAAAAATAATATTTTCACAAATTTAATACATTTAATATAGTAGTGGACTGTAACATTATAAATGTACACTCATGAAATTTAAAACTTGGACACCACAATTTCTGTAAACAAAAGTTTGCACATTGTGAAGCGGGCTTAAGAGTATCATTTACAATTCTAACAGCAGGTAGTCTCAGCAGGGGTTATCTTATAGAAGGACTGTAGAGTGAATCATTACACTAAGCACGTTTTAGAAAATAGGTAATTTACGTTGCTTACTTAATTTTTTTCTTTAAAGAATATATTTGAAGGTATCGCTAATTAAACACCATAGCTCGATTAATTATCGAATCAAAATTTTGTTTAGGAAATGTTTACAAAATAAAATTAGAAATAATTTTGATTTAAAAAACGTCTACAAGCAATAACTTTTAAATTAAATCAAAAAACTAAACATGGTTATTTGGGTTGACTGATTATTACTTATTTTTAAATAAATCTAACCTACTAATTATTGTAAGTTATTAAAAAAATCATTAAACTCTCTATTCATAATATTTAGTCCTTACAAAATGTATATTTTATGACGTTTCATTTTTTTCTGTAGTTAATATAAAAAGTGAAAATAAAAACTAAGGCAATTCTTATTGTCAACGTATATATTTAGTTTTTTGACAAGAATTTATTACATAATTATAATTAAGATACCAAGTTATAGTTTAAAATTAAATGAAAACGTTTTTTTTTAAATAAAGGTATTACTATATAAATAAATATAAGAAATCAATAATGGGTGTGACCTCCATTATTATTGATACATTCTTGGAGGCGTCTGCTCATTGACGCTATCAAGGTATCAATATAATTAATATTAATCGTTTCCCATGCGGTATCAATGGCTGCAATTAGTGCATTACGGTTTACTGGTATAAAATTTAGCTCTTGTTGTCTTCGGATAACAGCAAGTATTCGAGCCCAAACATTTTCGATAATGATTATTAGTTCGTCCTTCGAGTTGATTAATTGATCTTGATGTTCTGCCAAGTAGGTGGAATTGTCCTCTTGGACCCTTTTAATTGGAAGGTTTTTTAAAGACAGGAAAACCAGTACTGGTTTAAAAAATTTGGCGACGTTTCGCACCCTGATGTGGTTTGTGGATGCTTCTTCGGGCCAGTGCCAGATTAGTTTTTCCCTTGGATTACATATAACGGTGTTGTGTTTAAATGTTGCTGTGAAGGCGTCCCTAGCACAATTTTATCAACAGTTTTTTTATATGGTATGTACTTGATTTATAATTAATAATAATTGAACTCATAAATAATTTCGTAGGTATAATTTTGAATAAATCTTCAACTGCAATTGCAGCTTTTTGCTGGCCAGGGTAACAGGTCTAAGTTATTTGCTTGTATCCAGTTGCGCACAACCTGCGAAGTATAGGGTCATCATATCCCGATAGTTAATTATCAAATGTTCCAAGAAAATATGTGTAAATAGTAAATGGAATCTACTAACGTAACGTTAAGTCGTTAATTATAGTTACATAACTCTCCTTTCATAAGATATAGTTCATATTAATATGCTTATTGTAAAGCTTCGTACACACCTGAACAACAAACCGAGGAACAAACAGAACAACGAACCGAACGGCAATCGGAACATTAATTTGGACGGTGCTACGTACGAATTTTAGAACAGATTCGCAAGTCCTGATTGTTCCACGAACGGTTTGCGGCGTTCCCGCAACTTGTCGGTTTTTTCTCCGACATCAAAGAAAATGCGCGCGAATGCGTTTGCAGGTTTGGACGAATCTAAACAAAACGGCGAACAAACTTATGCGGGAGAATTAAATTATTTATTTTTGTCCTCCCTTTTGTGGGTTTGTTGTGTTTTAGGTAATATTATGGAGTTGACAGAAGAAAAATGTTTTAAATTAATCAGTGTTTAAGAATGCAAGAAAAAATGATGTCCCTATTAGCATCATTTGGGTCGGGAAATTTCCAAAATAAATTAAATTATAATTTTTCACTCTTCTTTGTGCGTAAAAATTTGGTTGGCACTATCTTCTTGTTTTCCGCAATTTTCTCTTCTCAATAATAAATATATATGAACTGAAAACTACTGAAAATAATTATGGGAACAGCACAAACGTTTGTTGTTCGGATTGTGGAAATCATAAAAGATCGTTTGTCGTTTTGTTTAACTTTCGGTTCGTTGTTATGTTTGTTGCTCGGTTTGTTGTTCAGGTGTGTACGAAGCTTTACAACTTAAGCAACAATTTTTTGGCGAATAAAGATTAGTTTGTGATGTAATATTAGAAACACAAATTTATATCATATCAAATTTATGACAACTTAAAACCAAGAACGTGTATGTTATTGCTAAGAAATTATTAAGGAAAAAGCGCAATTGCAGTGTAAATATTTATAATTAGATATTTTCGAAAGTTTATAAGTCCTCTATTGTAATCTTAATACTTAAAAGAAAATCCTGTCCATTAGCATTATAAGGAAATGGCTTTTACTTTATGAATAAGTTTCAATAACAATAGAATATCCTTGCTTGTTTAATTTACTTCCTTTGAGTCATATTGCTCTAAGGGTTGTTACATTGGTCATTAGAAGTATGTAATAAATAAACAATTACCTACTGTTTGAGAAGGGGTAGTGTGAACCAATAAATAAAGTAAGAAATGTAAATTCCATTTTAGTTTAAAATTTCAAGTGTTGTGAAAATGCCACCTCATCTCGGTGCTGATTTGAAAGCGCGGATTGTTTCGGAATTAGCGGCGGGCCGTAGCGTGCGTGAAATTTCACGTATGTTAGATATACCAAAAGCACCGTAGGGCATTACCGAGTAAAATGGAATCTTGAACACACTTTGGAAAGAGCCATCGGAAGTGGTAGACCTAAAGTATCTACACGTGCTCAAGATCTCGAGTTGTTTCATTACGTAACAGAACAACCATTTGCTACATACTCCAGGGCTATAGCAGATACACATTTTCCGGATGCCGTATAACTGCACAAAAAGATTAAAGGAGATGGAAATAAAGAAGTATAATGCTGCTGCGAAAGAAGTTCTCAGTGACGAAAATATGAGACGTCGTCTGGAATTTGCAAGGCGATATGTGAACGAACCTTTGGAATTTTGGAATCGAGTGATTTTTAGCGACGAAAAACGTTCAATAGCCGCAACGATGGACCACTAAAAGTTTTTAGAATGGAAGGAACTCGTTACGAAAATAATCACATATGTCCTAAAAAACGAAGTGGTTATTTTTCTGTGAATGTGTGGGGTTGGGTTAGCGCGCGGGGTCCAGGAGTTTGTTGGGCTATCGATGGACGTCTTGATTCTGCTGCGTATTTAGATATTTTGGAAACTATTATGAAACCTTCAGTCGAAGTGTTTTATCCAGACGAAGATTATATTTTCCAACAAGTAAGTATTCTTATTTCACTATACTTTCTCCAAAAATAGTTCGGGATCTGTTGAATTAACATTTTCATAATGTATTTTTGTTGTTAAAGGACAACGCCCCTATTTATACTTCGCGGGTTGTGCGCAATTGGATACGAGAAAATAACTTGGAGCTGTTACCCTGGCCAGCAAAAGCCCAGATTTTAACATTATCGAAAATGTTTGGGCTCGAATACTTGCTGTTATCCGAAGACAACAAGGGCCAAATTTTATACCAGTAAACCGTAATGCACTAATTGCAGCCATTGATACCGCATGGGAAACGATTAATATTAATTATATTGATACCTTGATAGCGTCAATGAGCAGACGCCTCCAAGAATGTATCAATAATAATGGAGGTCACACCCATTATTGATTTCTTATATTTATTTATATAGTAATACCTTTATTTAAAAAAAAGTTTTCATTTAATTTTAAACTATAACTTGGTATCTTAATT
Source organism: Abscondita cerata (assembly GCA_030710515.1). Lineage (NCBI taxonomy): Eukaryota > Metazoa > Arthropoda > Insecta > Coleoptera > Lampyridae > Abscondita > Abscondita cerata. The sequence goes on along the minus strand of JALBCR010004795.1, from coordinate 316,614 downwards.
ATAATTATGTAATAAATTCTTGTCAAAAAACTAAATATATACGTTGACAATAAGAATTGCCTTAGTTTTTATTTTCACTTTTTATATTAACTACAGAAAAAATGAAACGTCATAAAATATACATTTTGTAAGGACTAAATATTATGAATAGAGAGTTTAATGATTTTTTTAATAACTTACAATAATTAGTAGGTTAGATTTATTTAAAAATAAGTAATAATCAGTCAACCCAAATAACCATGTTTAGTTTTTGATTTAATTTAAAAGTTATTGCTTGTAGACGTTTTTTAAATCAAAATTATTTCTAATTTTATTTTGTAAACATTTCCTAAACAAAATTTTGATTCGATAATTAATCGAGCTATGGTGTTTAATTAGCGATACCTTCAAATATATTCTTTAAAGAAAAAATTAAGTAAGCAACGTAAATTACCTATTTTCTAAAACGTGCTTAGTGTAATGATTCATTCTACAGTCCTTCTATAAGATAACCCCTGCTGAGACTACCTGCTGTTGGAATTGTAAATGATACCCTTAAGCCCGCTTCACAATGTGCAAACTTTTGTTTACAGAAATTGTGGTGTCCAAGTTTTAAATTTTATGAGTGTACGTCTCTTTGTAAAGACGTTTAAAGAATGAATAAATATGAATACTTAAAATTATCTGGGTGCCTCAAGGGTTGGTCATGCGCTACAGAATTGTCAACATGAACCCCCCTTGAAAGACCTTACTTTCAACATCACAAATAACATATGTAAAAAATATAAGGTATGTTTACAATAATAAATTTATAACTACTTAACTACATTAATTACACATGCAACTACTCAACCGGGAGAATACACAATTTCACCACCGCTCTTTTGCAGGAACCACTCGTTGTTTTCAATCTTATTACTTTCACTATTCCATCTTGACCAGGATGAACTTGAATTACTCTTGCTAAGGGCTATAACAATGCCGGTGTATTTTCTCCCTTTATTAATACCATGGTTCGAGTCTGCAGAGTATTTATATACTCATTAGACCACCTCTTCCAAAAATGTTGCATCATTTGATTAAGTCTTGTATAATGACTCAGTCGATTCTCTGGTGTGTAAAAACAGTCTTCTTGCGGGACTGTATTCAATGCTTTTCCAATGAGGAAATGCTCGGGTGTCAACGCCAGCAAATCAATAGGATCATTTGAAATAGGTGTGAGAGGTCTAGAGTTAAGGATTGATTCAATGTGCACAAACACTGTTACTAATTGTTCGAATGTTAAATGTGAATTTCCAATAACCTTTTTCATTATGGTTTTAGCTGATTTTACGGCGGCTTTGCAAAGACCGCTAAAATGAGGTGATCTCGGGGGTGTGAACTTCCACTCAATAGTATTTGATTTAAAATAATCAGCGAAATTTGACTCAATAAATAATGTTTTAAATGCTTATTTTAATTCTGAATTGGCGCCAACAAAATTAGTGCCATTGTCTGAGTATATTGTCTTACAAATACCCCTTCTACCAATAAAACGTGTAAAAGCGTTTAAGAATGCTATTGCAGATAAATCTCCTGCTACTTCTAAATGCACCGCTTTCGTGCTGAAGCACACAAAAATACATAAATAGGCCTTTACCAATTTGCGATTTTGGGATGTGCCGTCCTTTATTAAAACTGGTCCCGCATAATCAACTGCGGCGTACAAAAACGGTCTGGCCGGTTGAACCCGCTCACTTGGTAAACCCCTCACTAGAAGATAATTTGATCGTAATTTAAACCTAGCACATTTAACTTTTTTCCTGAAACTGAAAGGGAAGAAAAAATTAGTAAAGAGGTAAAAACTCTAATGTTAGAGCGTGACAAAATGAGAGGTAACAGAGACAGCACCAACGAAGTATTAAGAGCAATAAATAAAGAAATATCGAAGACGATCAGACGAGATGCTAGAAACTACCGCAGCAAAAAGATCCAAGAAACAATAGAGAGAAACAAGAGCACAAAAGTACTACGAAAACAACTGTCTACGGGCAAATCTTGAAATAATTCAATTAAAAAACAAGCAAGGTAAGATCACATGAAATCGAGAAGAAATGATCAATCTTGTGGAGGAGTTTTACCGCGAACTATACACAAGCCGCCAGAAAGAAAAGGTAAACCCCAACATTTTAACACGTAGGCAAGGCATCATCAATCAAGGCTCCGAGGAGATACCAGAAATCACCATCGAGGAGATTCGTGGAGCCTTGTCAAAGATGAAAAATAATAAATCACCTGGAGAAGATCAGGTGACCGTGGAAGCAATAAAGGTTGGAGGCCCCCTTCTGCTACAGAAAATACGAACACTATTTAATCTTTGCTTGCAGACTAGCACTATTCCATAAAAGTGGCAAAGGCATCCACCATACTCCTCCACAAAAGGAGATTAGACAGACCTTGAAATTACCGCCCCATAACTCTTTTAAGCCACCTATATAAATTATTCACGAGAGTGATCACATCATGACTGGAGAGGAAGATTGAATTCTACCAACCAAAAGAACAAGCCGGTTTTCGATCTGCTTTTGGAACTAATGATCATTTACAAAGTATCAAGACTCTCATCGAAAAGACAGTTGAATACAATAGACCATTGGCGCTCTTGTTCATAGACTTTCATAAGGCTTTTGATACGGTCGAGTTAAAGGCTCTGGTTAAAGCATTGGAGGAGTGTCGGGTAGATTATACGTACTCAAAACTGATCTATAACATATACAATAACGCAACTATATCGATTAAATTACACGAAAGCAGCCAACCTATCGAAGTGGGAAGAGGGGTCAGACAGGGAGACCCTATGTCCCCAAAACTCTTCATAACCGTATTCGAACATGCATTTAAAAAGCTCGACTGGCACTCAAGAGGTATCACCATAGATGGTCCATCTTAATCACCTCAGATTCGCTGACGACATAGTCCTTTTAGCTGACAATCTCGGGGAAATAAAACAAATGCTCCACGAATTTAACCACGCATGCGCCGAGATTGGTTTCAAAATTAATTTCTCTAAAACCAAGATCATGACTAATTTGGTTTTGAGTGAACGTATCAAGATCGAAAACACCCAAATCGAAGAGGCTGGTTGATGATGATGACAGATTTCTTTTATGTTCGTAATCAATGATATAACGTGTAAATTGACTATCTGCTGGCATGATAATTGGATGTTTTTGATTCATGCTTACAAGTGATTTTATTAATCTACCACCTACTCTCATAATACCATTCTTATCAAGAAATGGGCTCAAAGAAAAAATTTTACTGCTAGACATTATTGATTTTGACGACTTTAACAATGACAATTCCCTGTGAAAATATTTTTCTTGAAATAATGAAATCAGTCTTTCCACGGAATTGTTTAATTCCGATAATGTTAATTTGGTAGTGTTTTTATTATATATAAGCAAAGACTCTATGTAACCTTGTCAAGTTTGAATGCCTATTTTCTAAATCTAAAATATCATTACTTAAAATACTTATTAATAATGTTTTCTTGGTTTCGGGTAATGTTTTCTACAGTACCTAAATAATATGCACTACTACTTAACCAAGTAGGACCCTCCCACCAAAACTTATTATTGATTAGATTTTGAGGATCGGTTCCTCGTGATATAAGATCCGCGGGATTATCTATCGATCTAACGTGCCTCCAATTCATGACGTTACTTAAATTTTGAACTTGTGTGATTCTATTAGATACAAATATTTGAAAATTGTGTGGCTCTGATTTAAACCAGCTCAGTACAATGGTCGAATCACACCAATAAAAAATGTTTGTAAACTTTCTTTTAAATGACTGCAATACTTTATTCATTAAATTTGTTAATAGCACCGCACCGTATAACTCTAACCTAGATATGGTAATTGTTTTGAGGGGAGCTACTTTAGACTTGGCACATAATAATCTGCTAGAAATGCTACCTAACTCGTCTTTACTTCGGTTGTAAACGCAACAAACACAACATGAAGTTCCGCTTCTACATAATTTTTAATCGTGACTTGTTTTGGTAGCTCAATATTTTCAATGGCTTGTAAATTATCCCGAATACGTTTCCATCCCGAATAAATATTTAACGGTACTAATTCGTCCCATTGTAATTTTTCTCTTCAAAGTAATTGTAAAATATGTTTAAATTTAATTGTTATTGGCCCAATTAATCCTAATGGGTCATATATTTTTGTAATCGTAGATAATATTGTTCGTTTTGTAATTATTTGATCGTTACTACTAAAATTTAATAAAAACTTAAAAAGGTCGGCATTCGCGTCCCATGTCAATCCCAATGTTTTGCTATTCTGATCATCCGTAATATAATAATTTTCAATATCGCGCTTGCTGTCAATGTCGTTAAAAATTAATTTTTGATTTGATGACCGCTGTCTCAATTCAGATTTTGCTGTTTCTAATACTGAACTTATATTATGTTTTAATCTGATTGCTTCATCTATGGTGCCTGCGCTCGTAATAAGATCATCCATATAGAAGTCGTTAATGATCGCGTTGCTTGCTTCGGGAAAATTATTTTTACAATCTAATTGTTTTAAGCATCTCGTTGCTAAGAAAGATGCTGGCGAGGTACCGTATGTCAACGTGTTTAGTTGAAAATGTTTAAAACTTTTTGACGAATCGTCTCGCCAAATAATACGTTGCAAATCCCTTTGATCTGCGTGCACCAGAATTTGCCGGTACATTTTTGCTATGTCAGCTGTTAGGACATAGTTGTGTTTCCTAAATCGCAATATGATCGTTAATAAATCGTCCTGAATGGTTGGGTCTACGCATAATTTATCGTTTAGACAAGCGCCAGCAGTAGATTTGCTGGATGCATCATATACAACCCTTAATTTGGTTGTCAAGCTAGAATTTTTACAACACTATGATGTGGTAAATAAAAATAGAACCAATTTCATTTTCTAAATTTTCTATTTCGGTCATGTGACCTAATGACTCGTATTCTGACATAAATTTACAATAATTTTCCTTGAATTCCTGATCATGCAAAATCGTTTTTCCAACGACAACATTCTATAAGTAGCGTTGTCTATTGAAACCCTTGTGTCGTATTGGTATTTGAACTACAAATCTATCCGATAAATCGCGTCTATACTCAGTATACTATTGGCGCGGAATAATAAATCTGTCAGAATTATCGAATTGCAGTGGCGTAGGTACCTGATACGTTTGGAAAATCATATTTTTAGTAGGTAAATATATTATAATAGTAAAATCTACCTTGATATGAATTATTATGTGGTTATATGTTATTTATTTTATTTGTATAGTAGATCACATTAAAATTTTACTTCTTACGTATTATATACCATTATTTTTGTATCTTGATATAATACCCACATCTACGGCTATGATTCTCGTTTCGTCAGTACCTGGGCTGATGGCAACGTGTTTACATAGATTAACCTATTGTTCTCAGACCCTAGATGGGTCGATATGCTGCAAGAGCGGCACAATGATTGTATTTTGGTTAGAATTTATTGGTTTTTACTTAACCGTAGAAGTACCGCTTTCACAAGAAAATAAAGAATTATTTCAAGCAATTATGATTTATTACTCCGCGCCAATAGTATATAGACTTTAACGTTTTTAATAAAATCCCGTTCACAAAATACTTCTTCATCACTTAAATCGCGTTTACCTTCACCTTCTTCTAACCTCCAAAATTTTTCTAATTGATGTTGAACATCATTGTTAGTAGTATGCAATACATTAACACGAGTTTGAAATTGATTTACTGATCCTGCAACTATCCATCCTAACTTAGTTTTCTGTATAATTACGCTATTATTACTTATCCGAATTTGATCCTTACATAATAAATTCCAAAAACTCCCGCTCCTAATAAGACATCTACTTTATTGGGAATGTTAAAGTTTTTATCTGCTAGATTAATATTGTCTGGGATGTTAAATTTATTTATATCTAATGGGGTATTTGGAATGTTACCAGTTATGTCCTTCAACACTAAAAATGAAAGAATGGCATTGTAATTATTAAATAACGAGTTAAATTTTGTTTTAGTTTCCGTTGTCAAAGGAGTAATATTTTGACTTATTCCAGCTACTGGAATGTTTGTCTTAATAGCCTTTAATTTTAGTTTGTCAAATAAATCTTGCGTTATAAAATTAGATTGCGATCCATAGTCTAATAATGCTCTGCAACGAATGTAACTGCCTTTTGCATGAAAAATATTAATTTCTGCGGTTGATAAGATGACGTAACTTTCTCTTTTTACTGAATGTGCAACCAAAGGTGTAACTAAATTATCGTAAACTTGTATGTTTGATGCTAAATACGTTTGCGTTTCCTCGACTTGACGTGCTTCGTCGTTGTTACTATTAGATGTTTTTAAATCAAAACAAATAATAGGCTACAGAGAATCATATATTAAACCAAAATAAATCATTGCCACATGTTAAAAATAAAATTTAAGTTTTTCGAAAATGGTCAATTTACGTTGACAAAATAATCTTCCTAATACCGGATAGGGTATCCGATATTAGGATAACGGTATAAAACTAGCCATCGGGGCAGAAATCACAAATGTATGTGTCTTCTTTGTCTATATTGGCACAGTCGGCATGAGCCCACCTGAAACATTTTGAGCACTGAATCTATTGTTCACCTGAGGTATCTTCAGAGAAGAGTCCAGAACAAAACATACATTCTGCTTCCTCTTCCCCAATGACACAGTCCATGCCAGAATCATCATCTAAAATTAGTACTTCATCTTCTTCAGATGAACTAAAATATTCGTCATTATTAACACTAGTCTTTCTAACCTTCGTTGTCATTGTCTTTTTAGCAATAGATTTTCCTTTCTTTTGATTTGTTTTTGTAGAAGGATTACATTTGTCTGTTTTCAATTTCGGAATTCCCTTTGAAGTACTTTTCTTTCTCTTCTGTTCTGACAAACTTCTTTCTAAGGCATCTTTATATGGGGTACTTGTAATCACGGCAGCAGACCCTTTTCTGGACTTTCTTTCTTTATCACTAGACTTGTAAAATGAAGTGGTCGGCAAAGGCCTAATATCTTGGGGCCGCACTCTTGGATCTCTGGAATTGGAAATGTTTGTAGGAGTCACATGCCTTGGAGGAGTCACACCCCTTGGAAAAGTCACATGCCTTGGAGGAGTAACATGCCTTGGAGGAGTAACATGCCTTGGAGGAGTCACTTGCTTTTGTTCTTCAGCCTCGGGTAGATTTGTAGCTGGAATTCGGTCACCTTCCGCTTGATGGTGAATAGCAAAGTCGTGGTTTCGAAAAATGTGCTTATTAAATGGAAAGATACCGCTCTTTCGAAAACCATTTATAGCGATTCAGCCAATTTTCAATCTCCTGTGAGTAATAGGTTTTAAGAGGACCCATGAATGCAAGGTCCAGCGGCTGCATTTTGTGAGTAGAATGCGGCGGGAGACATACAATAACCACATGCTTCTGTCGCGCCAAGTTAATCGTGTCAAGGTTTCGCGTATGGGAGTAGTGACCGTCCAAGATTAATAAAACAGGATCAGCTTCACTTGGTTTAGCGTGGCTAATAAAATGAGACAGACACATGGCAGGCAGCAATTGTCCCTAGTGGAGCGTCATTGAGTAATTCTGCCTTCATGTTTTTCGGGGAAATATGACCATTGGAGGCACATAACCACCAGCCGCATTCATACAGGTAACCACCGTCACTAGTGATCCTCTTTCTGCAGAGGTAATTGCCCCTACTTGCTTTTTACCTTTTAAAGTGATTATCCTGGTATGCTTGGATTGTACAGACGTTATACCTGTTTCATCTATGTTGTATATTCGACAGGGATTGAATTTTACCTTCTCCATCGCAGGTTCCAAAATTTAAAAAAGAGATTTACATTTTTATCTGTGAATCCCTTGATTCGGGGAGTTGATAAACCCTGTGGTCTCCTAAACGTTAGTTCAGGGTGCCTTTTTAAAAACGAACGCAACCATTTGTAACCTGCTCTTTCCTGATTCTTTGAAAACCTATGTTTTAAATTGTTCCGAATTGCTAATTGAACGGCTAATCTTCGAATATCAGAAGCTCGCAATCCGTAAAATCTTTTATCCATTTCTAGACAATAATCAATTAAATCCGCTTCAATTTCTTTAGGCAACACTGGTGGACGTCCTAGATTGGTTTGAATAAGCTCTTCAGGTGACTTTATTTTGTTTTTTACGTAGTCTTCCAACGTGCTCTTGGATACTTTAAAAGTTCTTGAAGCTAGCAAGTATCCCATTTCTTTATTTTTAACCGCAGTAACAGCTGCAAGCATGGTTTTACTATCCCACGTCTTTCGTTTTTGTTTGGGTTTCAATGACATTTTATTTCTAAAATTAAGAAAAAGTGTAAGATAGAAAATTAAATGAGCTGGTGTAGCACAAGGATTATAGCATAAATCTTTCTTTTTGTCGACGAAAACATAAATATTTAGTTATTAATAAGGCCTTAGCTACGTAGAGATTATATAGACAGATAAGAAATATTTTGTCCTAATATCGGATATCTGATATTAAGACAACGTGACCATCCGATATTAGGCAAATTGTCTTCTGTTGAAGGTCAAAGTCATGGAACAAAGAAAACTATAATAATCCATTGTTCGCATGCACTGAATTGAAGTAGATATATTATAGACTAACTTAAACTACAGAGACAAATTTAAAAACTTACCTGAATGTCTAAAAATTACGTTTTCAACTAGCACGTGTAAAAACTCGGAATGTGACAGTTCGCTATAAGTGACTCTAGAGCCATCTATGTTTTATCAGATACACTAAAATATTATTCGGTGGCTTGGGTTAAGCCCCATGCTAAACTGTAGACAGGTTTCTTCGTAATCAGATGACAGATTTCTTTAAAACAGAACTATCCGATATTAGAGCACTTTACTATTTGCTGCATCAATTTCGTTTAAATCTTTATGTAATATAGTACTATGATTGAATATGCGACAATGATTCATTTTTATTAACTAGTGCATCAAAAGAATCACAGAAATTTATCCAACAATCATATCTACCATCAAACTCAGGTAGATTAATCACTGGCAATTTTACATTACTATTTGTTTGAATTGAATTGTTCGAATGTGAATTGTTGATAGAATTTGTAGTTGAGCATTTTTCAATTAATTTTTGAGCTGTTGTAATACAATGAAAATATTTGTTTTCAAATTCTTCCTGTTCAACCGAATAATCTTTTTCAGTGTCGTGATTTTCAATATCGAGTTGGGTTAAATCAAAATCATTGAGAAGAGGTTCAACTTTTTTAAATCTCGCATTTAATTCAATTTTGTTATTGGAAATTTCAAAATTCGCTAAATAATTTTGAAAACGAGTTAGTGCACTTTTAATTTGCTTTTTTTTGTTATTCAGTTCTTTCAACTGGTTATTTTCCATGATGACAGGTACAAAATAATATGAATAATCATAGAAATATTCGTAACTGTATTTACACAATAGAATATAGGTTCGAGGTAAAGGATTTAGAAAAATAAGCTTACTTGTTTGTACACCCGCTCGTAAACTTGGGACCTTAAACGCCTGGACCCTTGGTTGTAACGGTTGTAGATGGTTTCTTTTGTACCCAATTTTTCGTGTTCGAATGATTCGTTGTCTTGAATTATTACGGCTCAGATGGACCAATAAATGTTTGCTTCAATAAAAAATAATAATTTCACAAATTTAATACATTTAATATAGTAGTGGACTGTAACATTATAAATGTACGTCTCTTCTTAAAGACGTTGAAAGAATGAATGAATACTTAAAACTACCTGGGTGCCTCAACGGTTGGTCATGCGCTATAGAATTGTCAACAACTTCGAAATTTTGCAGATTTACCCAGTTTTAAATTCTGAACAACTTTCCTTAATAACATTTATGCGTATCTCGTCTCCAAAGAGCACTTTGCTGTTGTTCAAAAAACGTTTTTGGAAAATTTCAAGGGCGCCCTTTTGACTTTTCGAAACTAAAATTATGTCACAAGTTAGTTTCCAACTAAGCAACTCTTTTTCAAGAGACGACCAAACAATCGGGGGACACACTGTAAGTACAAACTTGTTCATCAAAATAGTAGCTACAAACATTTTTTGAAAAAATTCATATATTGACTTAATTTTTAATGAAATTGGGTTTAATACATTTTTGCAGCAATTTATTCATTCAACAAACAAACATTCAAATTTTAGGAACAAATCAGTAAAAACATTGGTTTTGATTTTATTTTATGAATTCCTTCTTCAACTTTAAGCACAAGAAAATGATTAATCACTAACGCATAATTTTTTTTACCAGTTTGTTCGAGAGATCTTGCAATTCGAAAAATGTTAGATTTAAAAAAATGTCACTATGATTCAGAATCTTACATAAAAAATGTAAAGTTAGTCATAAATCCAACCATAAAAATGAGTTTTACTGTTACTTTATGTAAATATTATCGATATTGTGTTAAATGTTTATAACTATTAATACAACAATTAATCAACACAACACAAATTTAGCAATAAATAGTAACAACATATCAAATGCTAATAATTTTTAAAACAAAAATATTTGGTCTCTAAGTTATAGCTACGCGCGACATTATGACCCATACGTAGAGGAAGTTCGAGGGTGAATTTGAACGTATTGGCGTAGACCAATTTTAGGCAAATTCAGCAATAAATAGTCTTTATAATTATAAACAAAATATCAAAGAATTAATATGTTAATATTTTTTAAACAAAATATTTGATCTCAAAGTTATAGCTACATTATAATTATATGTAGAGTACCACAACTAACGGGAGCACTGATGTACTTAACTGTGGAAGCACGTCCCGACATTGCTCATGCCGTAAGTGTATTTTGTCAATGTAATCGCGTACACTGGAATGGTATTCATTGTATCCATGAGGCTACAAAATATGTGATACATCTAAGTCAATTAAATGTTGATTTTTGAACTGTCGTAATTTTTTTCAACGGTAATCAAGGTAAAGTTTATCTGCCTAAAAATCCGGTACAGTATGCGCCCTCCAAGCATATTGACATTTGTTGTTATTTGATTACAAAACCTTTGAAAAATGTATATACAGGGTGGGGCAGTTTATACGCGTCGGTCAATATATGGAATACTATTAAACATCTTGAAAACCTGTTTTATCTTATTTATAGAGGATTTTAAACACTACTTTTTTAAATTATTTTGAGATATACAGAGTGTGCATATACAGGGTGTACATATCAAAGTTATATTTTTTTAAATGGAACATGGTGTTTTTTATGACATTTTTGAATTCTACAGTCAAGATAACTATAAATTGGTATTATGCTTCCTATACCAAAAATCAGCTGAAGTAAATTAATCTAGAAACATATGTGATGTATATTTAAAGTAATTAACATTAAAGCAAATGCTCAAAATGATGTCCATTGCTTTCAATACAATATCGCAAACGTTTTTTTAACGACGTAATCAAAAAACTGCGGATCTTCCCCAAATCTGTCCAGTGCCCATAAACAAAATTCTAGTCTAAAAACAAAATCTTCATCATGGATTTCTTGGTGAAGTTGTATCCGGGCGGGATAAAATATGTTTTTTTTTGGTAATTCTGGAAATACTTCTCTTGATTGACGCTCTGCTGACTTCTGTGCGGATTTTTCACTGCCGATGCCAGTACATGCAATTCTACATCGTCATTTCCCACAAATAATCCGTTTCTATTTGACTATTTATATGCTACGCTTCCTGTTCTGCAGAAAACGTGTAGCAATCTTTTAAAGCAACGCCGGTCTGGATGATCTCGGCCGGGAAATTTTTGAGTGTAGATCCTAGAAGCCAGTAAACAATTTTCTTGGCATTCCCCAATTACCAATAATATGTCACATTTTCTTGCAACGGGTAAACTTTTAATTTTATTAATTCTTAAAAATACACTCTTACTAGTACAGTTCTTTAACTTTTATAAAAACACATCAACTATTACATGGGTTTAATTTATATCAACTTAACATGACGAATAATAACTTCAAACCGATTCCTAAATTTATGTGACGCTTTTGTACACGAAAGATAATTAAACATGAAAATCTACACAATTTTGGACACACTTTAATAGTTAAAGATATTTCACAAGCAAACTTGCATGCATTTATATTGGTAATTAACAAAACATTGACATACTTCATAATGTCATTTACTTTTACAATAGGTCATCACAACACAACAAAAATTATTATTTTACTTTAAATGTTGAAAACGTTTAATATACAACTTAAAATGTATAAATACTGGAGTAAATTTAAAGTAACGTTAGTTGTTGGTCACTGCCACTGCCATAGGAGTACTGAATTTAGAACTGAATACCTTGACTAGTGTCTTTGTGACGCTTGCTTCCCAATTCGGTTAGTGTCTGTAAGTAACAAAAGCGGGCGGATCTCGGGCGCCAGATTTGATGACAAAGTTTACTCTCCGTTTGCTCGTCGAGCAGCTACAGTGGAGGTTAAAAATTCCAGTGTTTTGATCGTCTAACGGGAAGCAGTTTGGAGAAATAAAGAGAATACACTAAAACTCAAAACTTCTTTATTTAACACGAAACAAGTTGCTATTAGTTAAACAGCATTTGTTAAAGTAAAGTACAAACCATGCAATCCAAAAGCAGTCAGCGGATTTGACGGTTATAGGGGTGAGGGTTTCGGTAATGTAAGCAGAGCCACGGTTACTATAGGAATGAGACTAACGGCATACAAGCAGAACAGCGGTGTGTTAAGTGATACGGTAGGTGGTGGGAGTGACCGAATCGACATACGAAAATGCGCTATATATACCCGGGCAATGGCTTGAGTGGTGTATTCAAGGCGCGAAAATGAGTCACCCTAAACACAACTCACGAATAGGAACAACGAAGAGGAATGGCCAAGTTGACACACGAAAATGCGCTATGTCAATTTGGACAACTGTTTGAGTGGTGTACTTAAGGCGCGAGAATGCGTCACCCCGTACGAAAGCTTAAGCGTGGCGCTATAGGACTTTGTACAACGGGCCGCCAGCTATCTTTTGCTTTGGGTTTACAATTGATAATACGTAAAAATTAATAACAGTTAAATACATAACAAACTCGGCTTTATCCTAACAATTAATTACTCCAATTAATTGAGTGACGATGCGAAACTTAAAAATAAAAACGCATCGTTGCACATTCAATAATAATCTAGAATATAAGTGATTCTGGTACCGTATAGGTACTGAATACCATGGTTAGTGGCTTTTATTCATGGTCGTTTAAATAAACATCAACCAGCGCCATCAATGATACTTTAAGATTGGGTAAATTTTGACAAATTACTTTTGCCAAAAGAAAACTTTGAAAAGAAGAGTAACCACTACCTAAATCTACACAAATTTTTGAATCACTCTAATAGTGAAGATAGTTCGAAAGCAAGTTTGCATTTTTATAACGATTATTCTAATTTATTCTGAGAACTGCAGTGTAACTTGAAAACTATAGTAGTGGATGTTCTAGACCAGTACGCCTTATTTTAACGCGACCACTTAACCATCTCAACACCGCGGCTTCGATGCGAAATCACCTTGACGCGATATCATCTTAACTCGTGTTCATCACGACGCGAGACACTTCGTCTTAAATTTGAACTTGAAATTAATCTTTAATAGCTATATAGTCTGGTCAAATTTAGTGTATCTGCTATTTACTAAAATATGGGGAATACAAAAACCGTGTATAAAAAAAGCGGACAAAAAAAAATTCGCGGAAAAAAGCCGTGGTATAAAAACCTGGAGTGTAAAACTCCCAGAAAAAAACCTACAAAAAAGAAAGTCTGATTGATAGACCTAATAGTAATGAAATTACAATCGTTTTATTGACAAGATAATTCAACACTGACAACTTTATGCGATTTTTTTTCTTGCTCTTATTTTTCCGTCGCATTTTCAATTTTTTGAAGCATTTTATTATACGAAATAAACTCGAGTCGAGATGAGTTCGCAGGGAGATGATCTCGCGTAAGAAATAGTATGTATTCAGTTTTGTAGGAGGATTTATAATGTGATACAAATTTTAATTAAAAGTTAATATTAATTTGAAGCAACATCAGAAGACCTATCATTAAAGTTTTCTTTGTAATTATGAAATGGGGATTTAATTTGAAAATTAAATTGGCAAACACTCACCCAGTTTAATAAGACTACATTATTAAAATTATTATTGATTTTTTTTCGTATTTTGTTCAATATTTTATAAAATTTTTAGGTAAATTAGTAAATTACAGAATGAAAATGTTTTTTTCTATTGCAAGTGTTAAAACGATTTTTTATCTACCTAAAATAACGATTACGTGATACTTTAACAGTAAGGGTAGATAAAGTACTTAATTTTTTCTTTATTAAAACTTTGTAAATAATTATGATTACATCAATTTTGTCACTGATTTTGACTGTTTAAAGTTAGTTAAATGTTTAGTTAATTGAATTATAATATTAAATTCTTTGAAGATATGTACTATCAGTAAATTAATAAATGGGGTAGTTTTTGTAGTCGTCCAATAATATTTGAAATCATTATAGTCTATTTATTTATTATTATTGTTACATTTAAGCCCATTTCAAAAATTTGAAATAACAGTTAAAGACTCTGTCAAGTTCATCACAAGAAATTATCTTGTTTATTTATTTATACAGTGTACATTCGGTATTTCTATACAGAACTGAAGCTTCTCGCATATTGCTTATTTAATTAGAGAAAGTATAACAAAGGAAACCCGATGATAACTTTATGTAACTTTTAATTCTACATTTGCTAAAAGGAAAATGAAAATTAAAACAAATTCGTATATTCTACAAAAATGGTTAATTTTGAAAAAAAGAGAATTACATTTTAAAGTTAATAAACATAAAAGATATGGACAACATTTACGTCATAAACATTTAATTACTGTTCTCTATTAAATTCCGTAAAAGGGTAGAACGCGTTTGTTCTTTACAACATTAACATATACTTTTGGGGTGCCAGATTTTCTTTGAAAATGCGAAATTCGAAAAGCACCTGCGAGCAACTGTATTGTTACAATAAAATATTAGCTTTACTAAGTGCCTCTACTGCTTAATTAATTACATTCAAAACTTCGAAAAGGGTTTAATATTATTTATGAACTACATTTTCGAAAAACGTCTGCGTAAATTATGACTTGAAAGTAATTAAAACCTAAAGCATTTATGAAAGCCGAACGATTCTCATTTTAATATTTATTTATTTTTTGTTTACTTAAATTTGTTAAAGCTTTAAAAATTATAAAAGAAAATAACTCAAACTTATTGATACAAACCTCAAAATTAAAGCTTTTTTTTTCTACATGTTAAAAATTTTAATTAAACTATGATTTTAGTAATAATTGAGTGGGTGTAATGGTTAGGAAAATTGGAACACACAAGGAAATAAAAAAAAAGTTAAAATTAAACAAAAAGAAGTAGTACCTACAATAATGAAAAATTCAATAAGTAATTTTTGGGAAGTTAATAATAAATATAAAACTAATAGTTTTTAATTTTTATTCAAAATTAATTGATATAATAACACTTTGGTGCATTTGGCACACAAGGTGGGGCAGTTCTTATGAACAAAATCTGTCAGAGAAATTAACATTTTTAATTTAAATGTTACTTACTGTATTAATAATTGAAAAAGCGTATAATAAAATGGAAGATAATAATAAAAAAATGAAGAAAGAATAAACGATATGAAGCATACAGTAAGTAAAACAATAAATGAAAGAAACTGAAACTATTGAAATAAACATTGGGTATAAAATGTAATTAGGGTGTTAATATGGAAATCAATAATGAAAATACATTGAGAATAAAGATGCAAGGTATGAAAAAAATCAGTAAATGCAAAAAAAGTAAATGCTGAATTTTGTATTGTATTGTAAAAGTGTATTAACTCAAGAGACTGATAAATTGTATCAGTGATTGTAAAGGCTAAAAAGAAATCGGAAAAGAAAATGAATGTAAAAAGAAAAAAATTAAAGAAACATTTGAAGTACAAGATGATATTTATATATTTTTTTAAAGTTAAAAGTCGTTATAGTGTTGTTCGTGTTTTCTTGCAAGATTCAGGCGATTTATATTTATTCGTTCTTGTGTATTTTCTACTTGTGCCGGTATTTTCATCTTCATCAGTTATCATAATAAAGACTTGTGTAAAAGCGCGGACTAAGTCATTATGCTACACACTAAATAATTATTGGACTGTATAGCGTTATTGTTCTTGAATACGGTCACGGTCATACGCTATCTTTGAAGTCAGATCGCAGCTGAAATGGTCCAAATACTTAACATCTTACTTCGCAAACGGTATCTTTGTAACCAGATGAGATAAAAATTTTCAAAGTTGAAGATCGTATGTATAGCTGTCAAAATGCTTAAGCTCTTGCTTGGCATCCGATATGTTTGGAACCGGATGAGATAGGAATTAAAAATATTCGATTATGTCTTTCCAAGCCTAAGTTTTTCAAACTCAAAGATTGCACCTGAAGTGGCTCAAATGCTTAACGTCTTGCTTTGCATCAAATCTCTTTGGAACTGGACCAGATAAGTATTTGTAGTTTTACCAGTCGATTCGCGTTTTTAAAAAATCTATAAGTCGTGTATTTCCATTACTATTACTAGTCGATAGAGAAAAGTTTTCAAATAAAAAGTTTGTAAGTTATGTCATTTCCCGTCAAAAATTGTGAAAGTTGAAGATTGCACTTGCAGCTGTCAAAATACTTAAAATCTTTTTCTGCATCCGATATCTTCGGAACCGGAATAGGTGGGAATTTGAAGTTTTACCAGTCGATAGAGGAAGATTCATTCTAGACTGTTTTTTAATAAAAAGTCTTTAAGTTAAAAAAAATTTTAAATTTGAATATCGCGGTTGAAGTGGCCTAAATGCTTAACCTCTTGCGTTGCAAGCGTTATCCTCGGAACCGGATGAGATAGGGATCCGAGGTATCATAATAAAGACTAGTGTTAGGTTTATAAAGCGCTGACCAAGGCATAATGCCTACACACAAAATAATTTTTTAACGGTATTGCGTAATTTTTTTAATGTGGTCACGGTCACACGCTATCAAATAATAAAATTTTACCCAATACAACAACTGAAATTAATTAAATAACTGGCTGTCGCGTCGTTGTACTTTTATAAGTTTCTATGTGTCCTGTTTCTGAATGTTTACCCCATCTTCCTGTTTACTTTAATCTCCCACCTCATAATTAGTAAGTACATCCACGACCCTTTTCGACTAACAGAGCTGCCTGCCAGTTTTTGACCACTGATTATTATTTTTCTTTTAGTTTAGAAATATATCGTAATATTTACTTAATTTCCGTTTCCATTCGTGCATTTTTCACGCAAATAAATTCAGCGAGAGCCAAACATCGAGTGCTTGAAAACGGAATAGAGCATTTCTTATCATTCCTAGTGCACGTGCCGCCACCAGAACTTTTCGATGATGAAAACTTTGGACTACATTAAGGAAAATATAATGACGCAGCGGAAATTTTGTCTCAAGGTGAAGCCAATTTACTGACTGTATTTTGCTAAGCTGCAAGATGAGAAAACCGAAGCAAACGAAAAAAACAATATTGCCGTGCGACGGAAGGTTACAAGTTTCTTGTGCAGATCTAATTTAGTTGAATTCTTTATGTTAATCTTATTAATGTTTGGAGGGAACCGTCATCGCAGGTTTTTTTAAAAATAAAAATATTGGCAATGACATACTCGTTTTCTAAGCAAGCGTCAAAGCTACGAACACAAAATAATGAGAAAGATATTAATATGTTTTTTATTAGTGTATAGGTGCTACAGGTTATAATTATGCGTGTTTATTTCCAATTATGTTAAAAAACTCGAGGGAAAAATAAAATTAATGAAAAACGTGGATTTTTATTATTTGTAACAATATTTTTATGAATTTACATGCAGGATCATTATTGGTGGTAACTTTTAACATTAAGACAAACATTACAAACGCGGTATTTGAAAACGGGCACTAACGTTAATTGGATTACTTGAGAAACCCTCCGTTTAATTACTTTATTACGACCATTTATGATTGCGAATATTCAAATTCTAATCTTAGCAATTTTGAAGTTTAACCAATTTTAGCAAACAATAAATTCAGACGTCGTTCACATCTATCTATATTTCGAAACTCTTGGTAGTATATAAATGAAAACCACCCCACTTCTGTCAAAACTTAATACAAAAACGATAGTACGCTTATAAAATTTATTATGGAAAAGAGCTTTCAATTTTAGTGGTGTTTTGTACTTTATGAGACACTAAGCATAAGTCGTTTGTTTAAATAGCAACCGAAAAGATCACTTTATTTTATTCACATTTAATTTTTACTCGTTTGTTAAAATTAAATAAATATATTTACAAAAAGACACAATAAAGAAATTAAATTCTAAAATCAAATTGAACGGTAAAAATTTCTGAAATCTGTGCTTCCAATTAACTCATAAATAAATATTCAGATACGTTGTACTTCTTATGCTTTAATCAAATTTTATTTGCTTTGACTTCACTGCAACGCGAGTTGGTTATAAATTTGTGTAATTGAATTCTTCAGCAAATTAAAACAAAAAGAAAATTTGATCCAAGTAATTTGTTTTCGCTTGCATGAATACAACCGTTGTTTGTAAGTACTGGAGTTCTTACAGACATGTGTTTAATTAATGGTAAATTGAATTGATTGAAGCTACAAAAAAATTTGGGAACGAATTTTCACTAAAATTCAATTATTTTCCGTGAAGTGAAATTAGAATAGGACGAAGAATCCAAATTTGTGTATGTTAAAAGTCGTGTGCAATTTTCCGCCTGCTGTTTAAACAACGAAACGTTAGTTTTGGAATTTGATCTGGAGATTGCGTTGAAATCGATTTTCTTCTTGAGTTTAACTTATTATTTGTCGTTAGTGGCTTTGACAGTCGTACATGTGGTTCTTATTATTACTAAAGTTGAAGTATTTTCTTTTATTAAATAAAATCCTCAAACTATTTAATTACTTGTAGATTGACGAGTTTCTTTATTATTCACAAGCTGTAATAAGTACATTATCGAATGCCGTAAGTGAAACGAATTTTCCTTATTTATGCAAGCGTCATATTAGTATCCTTTTTAGAATTTCTACCGGAGGGCCCAACCCATGAAATACTGTAGGCATAACTAGCCTATGAGTTGAGTTGTTTCATTCCTTACTTGTACTGCTGGTGTTACCTATTACACATTTTCGTTCTGCGAGGCAGGAGTTAACCTGATTTCTTTACACATGAACCGCTGTACCTTATCACAGCCTTTGGCCGTATCAGCCAGTAGTTAACCAATCAACTTTTGTTCTTTTTGTACCCGTATTAATTGGAAACTTATTTGAAGCACCTGACGTTTCTGCACATCAAATATAACAATTTGACAGCTAAGTATCTTAGTTTTACGTTATTCATGTTTTATACGTATAGTTTTGAAACTTCCATGATTTTAAAAAAATTGAATTTTTATTGAGCAATGAGAAACGCTTAATAAATTTTAATTTTGAAACTCAAGGGCTTTCGATTTATTGAATAATTGCTGGTTGTATATAAACTTACAAATTTAATTAAAACCAAAATAAGAAATCTTTATAAATAAACAAACGAAGTTTTTACTTTAACTTAAATTACCATTTATGTAGCGTGCATGCATGATCACTATTTACTTAAATACTAAATGAAGTTACAAAATACTAATACAATTAAATAACCGACGTTTCGTAGGACTTAATGACGACATCAATGAAACTGTGGTATTTAAGGTGTATTACTCTAAACACCTGGTTTGAAATCAGAGAAAGGGTTGCCGTTTGAGTAGTATTTAGCAGCGTTTATTATTGTACTTAGCGTAGTCGAGCTATACTAATTCTAATGATGAATGGAACGTTGTTGTCAGGACGTAGTAATCAGCGTACTACGTGCTATGCGATGTCACCTGATATTCTGGTGTTGGGTGTCGTGCGGAAGACGGTGGCCCGGAATGAGTTGCGCCGATGGACTCGAGCTTCGGCCGGTCTTTACTTGATGCTGGCGCGGTGACTTGTTGTTGTCTCGGCTGCTTTCATTATTCGGTTGGAACTGCACCGAATTGATGTACCCAACTGAACTGATGAGACGAACTGAATAACCGTACCTCTTTTCCAAACTCTATTGTGTTGTTCGTTTTATACATGCGAAGTAGGTTAGTGTGCTTAATAAGCAAGGCCGTTACGAAAGCTGAGTTTGCATTTGCCTACTTGCAATTGCTTGTTATTGTCTCCGCGTTTACTACATACGTAATACGCGGATGTAGAATTGGTTAGAATGGGGTTGCGATGTCAACCCCACAGGGTTCCTTCTTTAGTGGATTGATCCACGATAAAGAGTGTTGATGATTGTTACGCGAAGATAGGCAAAAAAAATTGTTTACGGTTGTCTTCTTGTTGCGTTGTGGGGCGCTCTTGTTGGCGTAGTTGCGGATGCTTTGGTCCGTTGCGCTCTCGTTGACGCTGTTGCGGATGCTGCATTTGGTACGTTTTCGTTGGCGCTGTTGTGGATGCTGCGTTTAGTGCGCTCTTGTTGGCGCTGTTGAGGATGCTGCATTTGGTGCGCTTCTCGTTGGCGCTGTTATGGATGCTGCGTTTGGTGCGCTCTCGTTGGCGCTTGTTGTGGATGCTGCGTTTGGGGGGTTTGTCGTTGCTGTTTTTTGTTTTGTTGCTGTTGCTGCTCCAGAGGCGAATTTGTGCGTTGTGTGTGCTGTATTCGACAGCTTGTGTGCGCGACTCGTTGCTTTGCGAGTCCTGTATGTGACAGGCTAATGAACGTCAGAACTAGGCGTCCGAGCTTCGTGACGTATGTGCGAGTGCGGTTGATCGTTGACGGCTATGTCGTCGAGACGTAGTGCGCGTCGTGATCGTGTGTTCCTCTGAAACAGCGGTCGTGGCGTTTGTAGTCGTTGCAGCGGTCGTTTGTTTTCGAGTGTTGCAGCGGTCGTGGCGTTAGTGGTTGTTGCAGCTGTTGTTGCGTTTCATCTTGGCGGGTTTTCCTCGGGCGATGGCGCTGATGAAACGTCTTTGTTTGTAGTCCATCCGCCCAAGGGATGTGCGTTACATCATTGAATGAGGTGAAGGGCGGTGCCGATGATGTCCATGGCGGACGCAGCGATGACACGTGTTGTGTTGGCGGGTGTTGTCATGGCAGGCTTGATGTGGCGGAGATATTCTCGGGTGGTGGTTGGGGTGGCAGCTAGCGTAGCGGGCCCAGTGGAGGTTGTTTTCCTGTTCATGTCGTAGCGTAGGTATAAAAAAATTTTGCAATTATACCTGATGTTGTTGCCGTGAAGCTCTTCGTTGAATGTTTGTCCTTCTCTGATTTAATCACGTTGTGGGTCACCACTGTGGCGTTTTGGAGTGTATTAGTCTAAACACCGGTTTGGAATCAGAGAAAGGGGTGTGTTTGGGTAGAAGTTAGCAGCGTTTATTATTGTACATAGCATAGTCGAGCTATACTAATTCTAATGATGAATGGAAACGTTGTTGTCAGCATGTAGTAACTAGTAGTTTAATAATTAAATCGATCGATTTTACCTTTACATCTTAGATTATGATTACCCGTTTTAAAGGTCGAAACTCAACTTTTTTGTTGAAAGAAAATTGAATTAATCAGTTCTGGATTGTTTCTTACTACCTCTACCTTCAAAACGTTTTGTATTTTTCTTAATCATTCTAATACACACGAATTGTTCGTTCCAACAAAACTTTGAACTTGGATAACGAATCGTTTGTTTCATTTCAGGGAAACACTAAGATAACCTAATATTTCTTTTACACGGAATGTTAAATTAGCATTTTGATGCTGCAATATTTATCTACGTATACATGATCTTAAGTTACTAATTAAACAGAAAATTTTATTTACAAACACAAATCAAATTATTTTATTATATAAATTGTAGATTAGAAGTCTTACGTTATGATAATTTAAATTTCACGTTAGATTTAAATAGAAACATTTACTATAAATTTTGATTATTATTTAAAATCACTTACTTTAGTGCATCTTTACTCCCCTCTATTTTCAGTAATAAAAAAAGTTCCTTATTTTGCCTAGTAAACTGACTGTATGAAATAATATTTATAATATAATAAACAAATTTTATTATTAATATTTGTCAAGTTAGTTTCGTCTTTTTAAATCCTTAATCATTATTAATTACTTTAAATGTATTCTTCTCTTTATTCTTTTGTTTATCTTTATTTTATGTTCACTTATATCTTTTTAAATATACTTCAATCTTCCCCTTGTTTCTTCAAATTTACTTTAGATAATTAATGATCAGCAGTTTTCTTTCCTTAAATTTATTCTTTACTTTTCATGTTCTCATAACACATTGTTTCTTATCTCTTTCCTCAAAATCTTAAATTCAAGTTTTGTTTTATAATCATTTCGTATGTTCGTACTTTTATTCCACTTTTTTTAGTTTTTAATTATTTTATCCCAGATTTTTTTATTTCATATTTATTCTTCATAATTCTTCATATTTATTTATTTATTTATTCGTATGCTACATTATACAAATATTGTATTGTGATGTAAGTGTTATGTATGGTGCCCCAGAAGATCAGTATAAACTTGTACAGTGTGGTGACGAAACCTTGTGCAATTGTGGATTGGTTCGTCTTGGCAAAGCATTTACTTCAAGGTTTTGGGAAACCACTAAAACCTAAACATGCCAACCCTTACCCACCCTAGTATTCACATGTAATAATATTAATTAAGTGTGTACATTTTTTCCTAATTATCCGGGAGGGTCTTGATGACCTTGTCCGGAAACCAGATTGGTGATTCTCAGGATCATTTATTATTTCATATAACTGTGTTACAATATGCACATTCTTCCATTTAAGTTTTCTGAGGAAAATGTCATAGTTTATTATTTAAAAAAAACTACATCTAGCGATCGAAGTAAGAAGTATGTATGATAGAGTAAAGTAAACTTTTTTAACGAAACTCAGTTTGAGTTTTTGCAATAAGGCGTCTCCAAGATATTGCATGTTTTTGAAATCAATGTTTGCTTCTCCCGCCTCCCCCCCCCACTTTATTTGAAAAGTTAAAAAAAAAGTCTTGAACTAAAGTTGCTCCTTATATGTTACGCCCCCTAGCGGACATTTTACAAACTTGAAAATAATTTCCAACAATTTCTCTTAGACCCTTCATCAGAATATTTTTTACCGCTTACCTCGCTTAGTTGGCGACCCTGTACATGATTTTTGTCGCCAAAAAGATAAACTACTTTCAATTCTGTTATTGATTTGTAAATTTGTGCCTCATACTGCTTGTGTAACTGAAAAATTGTGATCTTGAACTAAATACTGAAGTGAAAAAATATTAATTAACTTTTTTTTGCGATTCAGAAATTATGAAGCAATGTTTGAAAGAGTATTGAATTAATAGAAAAAACATTAATAAAACGGACAAAAGGAATTTTTTTACCAAGAGAAAAGTTTTATTAACAATTTTCTTTTATTAAACTTTTTTTGTATGTAGTGAATATAGTAAGCATTATGCGAAGAATTTCGTTTTTATTTTTTGAGTGCTTGTTAACGTTGCGAATATTTTCTATGACGAATCTCTTCAAAACAAACAGCGCAGCGTCTAATCATAAAAAAACTTTCTTTTGTTTGAACTTGGAATTTTTAACGTTAAAGTTTATTGCTGTGATTTTAACGAGCCACAAATTGATATTCAGGAAGTTTGTTGCCATTAATACTTTAGAAAGTTCGAAGTCTCTAAATTGCTGAAACGGTTTTGTAGACAGCTTAATTGAACATGACTGAAATTATTTTAAGGGTTTTTTTTGTGTGTTGAAACAACGAAAATTGTTTTAAAACTAATTCCCAAAATCCATTAAGGGGTTGAAATTTACGTTACATCTCCGAACACTTCATTAGATTACAAGAAGATTATATTTTTTAGGGTATATGTTTATCTAAACGTTGTTAAACGGAAACATAAAGGCAGCGTCAAATTTATGCTTGAAATTATAAAACTACATATTGAAGCGTAAAATTAAAAAAAAATATTAGGAGAGAAAGTTATGTAAACTTGAAATTGATATACAAAAACTTCTTATAATATAATGAACATTGTATTTTTAACACAAATTTATGTGAATTTTCAGATTTTTGTATGAAGTAATAAGAGATTTACTTGGTAACATTTTTTTGTTTCGAAGAAGATGATTTTTGCTAAAAGCAGTCAAAAGATTTGGATCCAAATTTACAGTAGGACGTACAAAATAGTTAATTAATTTAAGTTTAATTTAAATTAATTAAAACTACTTATTGACAGGAAAGATATTATTGTTTAATATATAAGGTATTAAATAAAGAAAGCAGATGTATAAATACTAGTTCTAAGAAAATGGCGTCAGCGTGGTCATCAGTTTTTGGGGTGGGGTTTTTTCTTGACTACAAAAATTGGTGTCGAATGATAGACGGAAATATATTGCACTTGAAAATGGATTTTTAAATCGTTGTTGGTTGTCAAAAACTTGCATTAGATAACCAATAGGTACGTAATATAAGCTCAATAGTCGTAAAAGGCACAAAAAAAAAGAAGACTAAGACAAAGAATCTAAAATCTTAGATAACATAATTAATTAGTAATAAGGAAGATAACCTTCATAATGCACATTAGTATGCTGTTCAAAGGAATAGAACACTAAAATGCAGCGTCTATTTTAACAAACGGGAAAACACAAAAAAACTGCAACAAAGAACTTTACTCGGACACGTGTTTCAATAGCTAAGGTATTATCATTAGCGAACCGATACTAAAAAGATAATAAAAACGAACTTGATTCTTGTAAAAGTTTGGAAATTTTTAAAAACAGAAATTTTCTTATGAATTATGATGATAACGGTCTGACGTGTGACGATGCGTGACACGCAGATAATATGTATAAGCTTCCTATTGTTTTTAATTTTAGTATCGGTTTGCTGATGATGATAGCTGAGCTATTGAAACACTTGCCCGAGTAAAGTTTTTTGGTGTTTTTCCGTTTGTTTAAATTAGTATACTGTGTTGGTTTACGAACGAAAATGGCTTTCCCCAGTTAATACAATTTAACCAGCTTGCCCAGACAGAAAACGTTTGGTGCAGCCATTTTAGTGTGGTACGTTTCAGTTCCGGACTAGTTCTGTGCTGGGTCAGTTTGGTGCCGATCGGGTTCGGTGCAAAGAATTGACTGTGTGTTTAGGAAAATTTATGACAGCTAGATGCTATGACGTCTGCACCATTTATAAAGGAAGTTATGTTGTGCTTAACAGAAACCTTGTTTATTGGTGAAAGCCAACGTTTCACAACCTAAAGTAATTTATTTAAATGAGTTTAGAAGCAAGTATGATACACAATCATAAATAATTATTATTAATTATGTAATTACTTAAATGGTAATGTCTAATACTACTAATCTGATTCTTAATGACAAAGGTACGTTAATCATAGGACCGTTTTGTACCGAACTGCCCGACACCGAAAGGACCCGGCACTGAAACGTCCAGCCACCGAAACGGCCGCATCGAACTGGCCAACACCAAACTGACCGCACCGAACCGTCCCATCCATATATTACATAAGTTAGAAAAAATTCACTCACTTCACATTTATAGAAGTTTCTACCTTTTTTGACAGTTTTTCTCATCTTATATTTCCACAATCAAAATTGTAAATAGTGTTCCGAGAAGTGTAGAAGCCTTCATTTTAAACGATTCTCAATTAACCCACGACCAATTCCGACTAAGAAGAGCTGCCGGTAGGTCATCTAGCCCTGCTTTATATTTATTTTAGTTTATTTACAAATAAGCCGTAACAAATATGTTTTCTAATTTTATTTTAATGATTCTTATACATACATTTTTTATCGGTATCGGTATCGGTATCGCTGATGATAACAGCTTAGCTGTTGAAACACGTGTCCGAGTAAAGTTTTTGGTGCAGTTTTTGGTGTTTTTCTGTTGTTATTTTTTCTGTATTTAAAATACGTTCATAAACAAAACGATAGCGTTTAAAAAAAATTATCAAAAAAAAAATTAACTGATTGTTCTAAAAATAATACACAATGCTCTGTTTCGAAAGCAAAAGTTATGATTATTTCTGATCAAATTAAAAAGTTTTTAATATTATCATTTGCTTGTTTACCCGCATTTTTTGCCATCCTGTATATATAAGCAAAATATTAAAAAAATTTTCTTGAAACTGTTGATACGTGCAAACAGAATTTCACTTTAATTATGAATAAAAAACGCAACATAAATTGGAGGTATGTGACGTAGCTCAGAGGGGAAATGGACGTGGTTCGCGAGATGTCTGCTTTCGTGAAATAACCTGGGTCGAATTAGAAGTTCGTTGGGTCGTCAAACATTAATAAATTTATCTGACTTGGTGATTATTTTCTATTTCTCGTTTATCGTAAGCTAGATCTGAAGGGGTACTTTATAGACCTACTTGATGATAAAGACCGTCACAAGAATCTCCAATTAAATCTTATCGACCACGTGGTACCTAATTTAGAAATTTTAACTAATCTAGAACACAAAAAAATAATGTTTAGAGCTTTACATATGTTAATTCAGATTAACACGGTTAATAAGGGTATGATTGACCTTGTTTGTCATAACATAAACTGTATTAAGTAATGGCCTTGGATTAATAAGGATCCCACAAATGTGCATTTTGATTATATAAATACGAACAAATTATTTACTTCACAATGTCTACAAAAATTTGCTTTGAATTTAAAGTCTTTTATTTAATTGTAGAAACAAATATTGGATCCATTTTTAATTAAAGTATTGAATAACTTTATATTTATATAGGGTGTCTAGTAACTTTACGGACAAAATTTGCGTAGTGATTCTAGACCCAAAAACAAGAAAAAAAGTTTATATAAACTTAGGTCCAGAAACGCTTTGTTTAGGACCTACACGGTGTTAAAATTTTGTTATTTTTTTGGTTTTTTTGCGAAATTTTGCAAACAAATTTGAATATGGCCCTGAAATTAGGGACACGGGGGCTTTTGTGGTCTAAAAACTTAAATATTTCATTGGTTTTGTAACCAGTGAGACAATTCTAGTCGTGCAAGAAGGTCACGTTCTAAAATAGCCTGAAATTCTTTAAAATGGAAAGGGTATAAGTTTTCCTATTTAAGTTTCTCGACCACAAAATCCCCCATGTCCCAAATTTTAGGATCATATTTAAATTTGTTCGCAAAATATTGCCAAAAACTTTAACATTCTGTAGGTCGTAAAGGTAGCATTTCCGGACCTGGGTTTATATGAACTTTTTTTTTTATTTTTAGGTTTAGAATTACTACCCGAAATTTGTCCCTAGAGTTATTAGACACCCCGTATGTTTTTAGATAATGTCCGAAGATGATTTCTTGTATAAAGTCGAAACTAACCACTTTTAATAATAAAATAGTTCTTTTTAATTTGACATTACAGTAATTTTATTATACTTATATTTAATTTCAGCAAAGTTCTCAAATTTTGTTTATTTCGTTAAAACGATATTATAGATACCTTGAATGTCGAGCCGACGGTAACGATTTGCTACAGGAAGCGAAACGTACCAGGCGACACTTGAACAGCAACTGTTCGGAGCGTCCCTTAAGGGTGTCCTTTGGAACAGATGTTTCAAGGTCGGAAGTCGTCACGCGGAAATCGAAATGATTTTTTGTTGCTACAAAGTGCCTAAAAGGCATGTTGTTACAGAAATATAATAAACTACCCTGGTTAGATTAATAAGAAGTTGTGCGGGAAATTCTTTAAAAACCGCTTGATCGAATACTGAGTGAGAATACTAAATTCTGAGTTACTTTGAACACAACGTAATATTTTGGAATAAAGTTTATTTAAACCGCGCCTAGCGAAACAAGGTAATTACACTTTTATCTAACTTCAAACGAAGAATTTAATTTTCACCAACACAATGCGTGCTACACTCACATGTTAACTTTATGAGGAGTGTACGATGAATGCCTGAATCTAAATGAAAAGCAAATTATAAATAAAGCCCAGTACACGTTTCGCTGCCTAACTTTTTGGTTGCAAAAAATTTTTAGAATGTGTTATAGGTAATAAATTGTCTAAATAATATTTTTAACGCAAAATAACAAGCAAAAGCAAAAATTTTATGCGAAAGCGGACATATTAGGGCGCATCACACTAAAACTATTTTAAGGGTTATAAGTGTTATAGGTAATAAATTGTGTCGAAATAACGTTTTTAGCACAAAATAACAAGCAAAAACGAAAACTTTATGAAAAGTGAACATATTTAGGCGAATCTACAAACAGAATAGCAACGAAGGTTACACTGTAAAAAAGAAAAATACTTAATGTGAATGGGACTATCGTAACAAATTTTTATGCTAATGTATTTTTAGCAGTTGTGTGTTCCTGGACTTGAACATTTAATTTTCATGTGTTTAAACCTACTAACATCTCAATAATAAGATTGTTGCATATCCGGACGTGCTACGATAGTACGAGGGGCCACTAGATGTCACTACCATCTTATTAGCCGTAGACGATGGGCCTACCTTTGGGCTCTAAGTCGATAGCATTGCATATTGTACCATTGTGAACTTTCACTCTCACTTCTGATGAGTCCCAAAAGAACGAAACAGCTGTCGAGTCTCTGTTTATCATTGTACAATCTCTTGTGAATTTACACCAGACGATTCGAAATTGTTTTTTAAACCAATAATATTAGATGAACCGAGTTTTGTAACTGCTTACACATCTGTTGAATAAGTTGCTTTATTAACACTTCGACTGTTACTCATCTGGTCTAATGGTCAGTTTCTTAAGCAACCGATACAAAACAAACAACAGTTGCTTAATTTTTATGGAATTCATAAATAACAACCGTAGCTCATCCCTCCCATTTTTAAAAAAATGCTGTTTGTTTATAACCAACCAATTGAACGTTGGATTGTATTTAATAAATGAAATAAGTATTGTGTGTGTTATGATAGGCCTATTGTGCATTTAGAATTCAATTTAAACGTCACGAATATGTATTCAATCGTCGTTTAAATGTTTTCCGCATAATATTCCAAAGTAAAAGTCAAAATGATGTACGATCGATGAGGAGTTTTAATTTGCCACAAGTGACGTCATACTGTACTACGTTGAATGTTTAAAAACCTATTAAAGATGATAAAATTGTAAAACAATTTTTTTTTGGTTGGAGGTTCACTTGAATGCTGTCACGTTTTGTAAATGATGTTTTCATTTGTAATCTAGGCACGACAGGCAGTTTTATGCCAGACAAATAATATAAATATATGTTGGTACAACAATAGATCCAAACAATTGTAAAAAACCACTAATCTTGTTGAACCTTAATCTTACCATTGTTATATACGTAATTTTATGAAGGATGTTTAAACCCAAATGATTAATTCAGCAACTACGCTTATCTGCGTATTGATTTGTTGCAAAATAAACCGCAAATTTTATGTACGTCAATTTTCATAAATGCATAATAGGATTTTGAAATAAAGCTCGCATTAAAGCCCATTGTATGTGCTTCTTTTTTGCTGACGATAATATTTAACAAAGTCCTTTGTTGTGTTGTACACTGCACGTCGCGTCCAGGATAGCTAGACAGATGTTTTATAATGGTTGCTGCAATATGTTCTAAATTAGTTCGTTGGCAATAAAAAGTGCGAATACAATGTAAATTTACGTAATCCGGTATTGTTTAGCTAAGAAACAAATGAATTTATTGCAACAACATTTTGTAATTGTTGTTGTAACAATGTCTAAAGACAAAGAGGGATTATATTTAAAACAGCTAGTTTAAAAATACGATATCGCAAAGACTACTTTAGAAATGAACAACAAGTGTTTACCGCAGAACTCCACATTGCCTCGATTCTAATAGACGTCAAAGAACGAATGAAAAATAAAAATTAAAAAAATGTGTAAAATAAATATTTTTGTAAATATTCTAAGATTTCGAAAAGTTTTGCAATACTATACAGTGTAACAAGTAAAGTCCGCATCATATGGAAGTTTTTTTGTTAATAGATTTTTTCTGAAATTTGATTTTGGCATAAGTTTTTGCATTAATTGAAATGAAAATTTACGAAAAAAATTGTAGACACGTGATTGGCAATATTTGTCAAATTTAATATTTTTTTCCAAAAAAATTACAAAGGTTATTTTTCAGAATATTGAAAAAAGTTATAAGCAAAAGTCATTCTAAATGCATTTTTAAGCCGGTGCGCAAAATTTTAGTTTCCTAGGGCAATTTTGATTTTTTAGTATTTTTTTTGAAATTCCACCACTATCTAAAAATAACACTCAACGCAACCTACATAATTCTTCTTGATTTTGTCCCAGTGATAAACTGCCTTTTCAAAAATAGATATTTCATGAAGTTATCCCTTACAGGGTCAAAAACGAATCAAATCAAATTTTAATTGCTTTATTTGAAATCTTTAGAAAATCACCATGTCTTTGATGAAGCTTTGTCAAAGTCAAGAAGAATTATATAGGTTGCGTTGAGTCCAATTTTTAGATGGTGCAACTTCTAAAAAGTAGTGAATAAATAAAATTGCCCTAGTAAGCTGAAATTTTGCATACGTCCCAAAATTGGATTTAGAACGACTTTTTTTATAATGTTTTTTTGATCAATAACCCCACTTTTGTAATTTTTTGGAAAAAAATAAATTTGAGAAATAGTGGGAATCATGTGCCTACAATTTTTTTCGTAAATTTTTACTTCAATTGATGCAGAAACTAACGCCGAAATCAAATTTCAAAAAACTATTAATAAAAAAATCTCATATGATGAGGACTTTACTGGTCACATTGTATATAAACTCATTCGCAAGGTGAATATCTCGGAAAATATTGAGGTTAGAAAAAACCTTTTGCAATGAAAGTTGTACAAATCAATGAGCTGCACATGTTAAAATTATTTTTGTTTATACCAAGTGTTGCATTTAAGTGCGACATACTAAAATTATGTTTTTTTAAATCGTAAATTCTAATGTAACTCTATGCATTCTACATAGTGTCTAAAATGGATGGTTTTCGCATTATTGCACTTTTTCGGGAAAAATTGACGTTTCAAAAAAATTAAATAACTCAGTTATTCTGAATTTATCCAACTGCGATTTCGTAGCTTTAATATGCATTACATGTGCTAACCAAAACTAGTTGTTCACCTTTCTAACCTTACTAAGTTTTGAGTCATCAATTATTTAAATTGAACTCCCTAAATTCATGGATAACTTGATTTTCTTCATAAGAATTCTAATGATAAGGATATAGGTATCTAACTCTTACGGATTTTTGCGGATTTTTGAGTAAGAGTTAGATACCTACAATTTTATTATTAGAAAGCTTATGAGATTATACGTTCAACGGCACATAAAAAATTACGTGGTGCCATTTGACAAATCAAGTTATCCATGAATTTAGGGAAGTTCAATTTAAATAACTGATTACGTAAAACCAAGGGAGATTGGAAAGGTAAACAATCAGCTATAGTTAGCACATGTACTGCATATTAAAAGTGCGAAATCGCAGTTGGGTACATTCCAGGATAACTGAATTATTTCATTCCGGAAAAAGTAAAATAATGCGAAAACCCTAAATTTTAGACACTATGTATAATGCATGAAGTCACATTAGAATTTTCCAAGGAATACAAATTTGTAATAAAAAATGGCTGGTTCTATTTTTAAAAAAACATTATTTTGGTATGTAGCACTTTTATGGAACACCCTGTATAAAAAAAATTATACTGAATGTGAAGCTCATTGATTTGCACAACTTTCATTGCAAACGTTTTTTTCTAACCCCAATATTTTCCGAGATATCCATCTTCGTCGTACCAATGGGCCACCCTGTATATTAAAAATTAAGAAATCTGTGTAGGTTAAAGGTCATTCTGGCTACATAGATTATGCCCAAAATCTAATCAGATCTACGAAATTATAAATAAGTTACATGTACAAAATGTCATAAAAATTGGACGGGTGGTTTTATTGATATCTTGTTGACATGATAACAGACGCCTGGCCGGCCGGCCTAAGAACATACGTTTTTTTTTGTTTTATTATAACGTACTGACTCTAATTCGTTTCATAACTCCCCACCTTATATATAATATGTGGAGGAAAAATAGAAAAACTAAAATCGTGCCAATAATACGCAACGATAAAAATTTTAATCCATTAATTGGGGAGTCGAAGCAACAAACAACAATAAAATCAACAAATACATAAAGAAAATTAATAAAAAACTTAAAATTTTGTGTGAGCGTTATAGTCCGACTAAATTCAAAAAATTATTTCCAATCGAAAAGGAGACAATTTTTTTTAAGGTTTTATGCAGAAAAAGTAGATATAACTTTTGTTTACAAAAAAATTGTTAAAAATAATTAACGGTAATATGAAATATACTAAGAAGTAAAAAATCATGAAAGTGAAATTAAAAATAAACTGATGCAAATGGAATAAAAAGGTCAGAACACGAACAAACACCTACTTACGCGTGTTTTGTCACGTTTGGGGTTACTATTGCAGAACTATTTAGTATTTCTCTCATTTTTTTCCTGTTTGTTACTTTTTCGTCGACAGTTTTCTGGATGTTTAACGTATTTATATAAAATATTTTAAAAATTTGTCATTTAATTTTCAATAAACACTCTTTACTCGCTATACACGATTGTTTTTTTTATAGTATTTTGTGAATTCTGCTTATTTTAATAATATATTTTATAATAGTTCTCCATAAATTGATTTTATCTACCTGAGCAAATAAATTTTACATCAAAACATTTTGTATAATCTGTTTTCAGTTTGTTATTCCTATAAAATCTATTGTATTTTTTCAGTAATTTCACGTGAATGTTTTTCATGTTTTATTTGTAAAACTTATTTTAGCAGCGAGATTTAATAACTCAAAGAGATTTTAATTATAGAATTATTTTCAAAAAGGTTGTTTATTTCGAATACTTATGATGTAAGAATTAAGGTTAAATGCATGGACATGAAAATCTGAGATTCGTTAATAATTGTAAACAATTTTGCTATTTTTAGTTTGGTCTGTTTAATTTTAAGTTGCATGTATATGAATTTAATAAAAAACGGAGAGAATTTATTTTGAGTAAACTAATATTTTTGTTTTAGGTTATTATATACACTAAAAGATGGCAAAGTTTTTTTTCATAATTTATTTTTGTACTTACCAACAAATTTTGCGTATTACAAAAGTTTTTCGCGTTTATTTGCTCTCAATTACGTCTTTTAATTGTTAATTTATTTAATGTTGTTAGTATTATTTTCTTCTCAATTCTTCTTAAAGAAGGTCCTACAAGCATTCGGGGAAACTTTTGAACGTAATAAAGTTGAAAATCAATTACTTAATACTTCAGTTAAATAAATTCGGTTCTACTTGTAAAACTTTGTGGCGCTTAAACATTTCAAATTTTTATTTTATTTTGTCAATTTGTGGTAAAACAGATGATGCTGAGGATAGTATACTTGAACCGGTTTCACACCACTTTTCAAAGATTGTATGCTGTTTATTACCATATTATTTTAATATGGCCGACTCAAAGCTTGGTACAATCTGTCTATCTATAATATTTTCGAGTAAATCTTATTGTTTGAAGTACTGAAAAAAAATTAGTGACTGACTGTATTTTCTTCTTTGAAATCAAGTTTATTTGAAAAAATATGTGTTGCTTAATTTATCCCTCATTTAATTTCTTTAAATTCGGTTTAAATAAAACTAAAAAAAAAAAAAAATTGATGGATTAGAAGATTGATAAAAATGCTTCCTTCATGGAATCATAATTACGTAAAATGGTCATTTTTCTTCAAATGCATCTGTTAACTGCAGCATCTGTCTGAAACAAAAAAGAAAAAAGTTGTAATTCGGGCACACATTAATTCATTTTTAAAAATTTTATAAAAATTTTTGGACTGGAAACTGGAAATGATTTGTTGGGAACTTTTGTATTTGAAAACAGTATTAAATGAATCTTTCTCTATCGACTAGTTAAACTACGCATACTTATCTAACCCGATTTTGGCAATTTTTAGACTGGAAACGACGTGATTTGAAGCTTTTGCTTTAAAAACTGAATTGTTCTCTATCGACTGGTTAAGCTTTTGATCACTACAAGTATGATCTCCGACTTTGAAAATTTTTGGATTAGAAACGTCATGACTTAGAACTTTTTTTTTCAAAAACTAAACTTCTTTGTATCTACTGTTAAATCGCTAATTTCTATCATCCGTTTCCAAAGGAAACGAAGCAAAGTTAGAGTTTAAGCATTTTGACACCTATAGGAATGTTTTATTTAAAATCTGTATAGCATGAGCTTTCTCCTATTGAGACGTGCAAACGAGAATCTTTATCTCATCCGGTTATGAAGATAACGGTTGCAAAGCAAGAAGTTAAGAATTTAAGGCACTACAGGTGCAATTTTCGACTTTTTCTGCACATTTTTCGACTTGACTTGTCTACTGGTTGGTGAAATCGTGTAACGGTTGTAGTTTACAAATACATAAAAGAATAGATGGCTCTAACGGTACAACCTAGATAAAAAGAACAGTACTACTGCGCTCGAATTAACGCACTAAATTCCTGGAAGATTCCTAATTTGTAAAAGTTATCACAACAGTGTCCGGCTTTGTCGGTGAGTTGGGGGGTCCTTAAGGAAACTGAAAAGAAATAAACTGTTGCGTAACGTGGCGCCACCTGCTAAGTAATAGAGAGAAATAAAACCGACCAACAGGAGTACAACAGGTTTTACTAAAAGATCTAACACGTTAAGACGAACACAGTATCAGAGAGACACATAGACAATTTAAATATAGCAAATAACAACTTAAAAAAATACTAGGAGAATATGTTAGCAGTAAAAGAGACTATCGCATAAAGTTTGACGGGGACGTTAGCAACAACAATTGAATTAAAGCTTGTAATTGGTGTATCAAATTCAGATAAGCTTTATAGTTACATCCCAAATTTAGAGATAGCGTACTAATTTAAGATTGGTTCCTACGAAAACTCGACAAGCACACGTCACTTACACAACGGTGCCTTAATTCTAACTTAAACTCGGAAGAAATACGATAAGCGGGTCTCGTCAACCCAAAAGCCTTTTGTTTTTAACGTCGCCCCGTTATTTAAAGCGTCTAGGCTCTGATGGAGCCAATGAAAACAAAACCGAGCGTCGGTAGTCGAGTTAACTTTTAATAAAAATTTTTTTAAGTACTAGAGTTTCAAACCGTTTAATGTCCCGTGTACGTGAGGTTCTTACACATTGATATTGAGTAGGATACTTAAACATTAAAACTTAACTGTGTTCTAGTAGTATGCAGTCCCGAGAATAAACGTTCTTGCTAGCGGCAGTAATGGACAGCGTTAATTCCAGAATTTTCCTTAGGGAGGTTTATATTGAAGAGCGGATGACAATTAGGGATCCTCGAAGTAATAGGTATACAGCATGAACGAATCGGTAAGCCTGCAGCATCCACCAGCTGTTGTCGGCTTAAGTGTAGGCGAAATCGTGGTACTCGAACATTTAGGTAGCGAAAGGTTCCTAAATAGCCATTTTAGCACCCCCAGGAGTTTTCCAGGTTTAAGATACGGTGAAAGTGTGAGGTTAACACACATGCTAAAGCAAACGTTGCAATTAACAATTAATACAACTTCTAAATTAACCAAAGAAATAGCAAAAAGACCTACTTACGGCGTAAATTGATCGGATTTATCTTCCCGCACTCAATTATGGTGCAATTATTGAAGCCACCTTGAAATTTCACTTATATTTTTTTTTGCTTCATGAACTACCGTCAATCGCCCAAGAGAAAATAGAAAGTTTTAAGATGTCGACCCGTCGTTTAGTTAAGTTTCCCGTAATTTGATTCACCAATAGGAAAATTCGTTGTAGCCGCGGTAGATTTGATTTCCGTCGTAACGCGCAACCGACGCCATACGTTTTTAACACTGCTTACGACCTACGTTCATGTTCGAGTATTTAGAACTGTAACAACCGCAATCTTTTATCTTATCCGGTTGTGAACATATCGGATACTAAACAAAATCGTAAGCATTTTGGCAGCTAGAGGTGTAATCTCGACTTTGAAAATGTTTGGACTGAATACGGCATTATTTTAAAACTGTATAGAATGTACGTTTTTCTATTAACTGCTGGAACCGCGAATTCCTATCTCATCTCATTTTAAAGATAACGGTTGCAAAACATTTTGACAGCTACAGGTGCAATCTTCGACTTGACTTGACTTTGGACTTAAATAGACAAATGACTTAAAAGTTATTTATTTGATAACTGTATACAATGAACCTTTCTCTAATGATTGGTGAAATCGCGAATTTGGTTATGAAGATAACGGTTGCAAAGCAAGATGCCAAGCATTTGGGCCACTACATGTGAATTCTCCAATTTTGAAAATTTTTGGACTGGAAAGAGCTTTTTTATTTGAAATTTGAACTTTTCTATATCTACTGGTGGAATCGATAATCTCTATCTCATCTATCATATCGGTTATATAAGTGCTTAAGCATTTTGACAGCTACATGTGCGTTCTTCGACTTTAAAAATTTTAATGATTTTAAAATTATTTATTTAAAAACTGTAACAATGAACTTTTTTCCATTGACTAGTGGAACCGCGAATCCCGATTTTGAAGGTAACGGTTGTAAATTAAGAGGTTGAGCATTTGGGTTACTACAGGTGCGCTTCTCGACTTTGAAAATTTACTAAACACGAAATGACTTAGAGTCATTTTATTCAAAAATTGAATTTTGCTTTATCGATTGGTGAAGCTGCTAATTTCTATTTTATCCGGTTCTAAAAATGATACAAAGCAAGGACTTAAGGATTTTGACAGCCACATGTGCGATTTTTCAAAATTTTCGGATTGGAAACGACCGGTGAAACCACGAATTTCCATTTCATCCGGTTTGCAAAGCAAGCGGATAGGCACGATCTCCGACTTGACTTTTTTATTTGAAAACTGAACCTTTTTCGTTTGATTATTGTAACCGTTAATCCCTATCTTATCCGGGTTCCAAGATATTGGATGCAAAGCAAGAGCTTAAGCATTTTGACCGCTGCAGGTGTATTTCCGACTCTAAAATTTTTGGACTGAAGATAACGGTTGCATAAATAAGAGGTAAGCATTTGGATTAGTATACACTTCAGATGCGATCTCCGATTTTGAAAATTTTTGAACTGGAAACAACATGGCGTAAAGCCTTTTTTTTTTAAACTAAATTATTCTCTACCTACTAGCAAAACCGCTAAATTATATCACATCCGGTTTCAAAAATATTGGATGCTAAGCCTAACCTTAAGCTCTACAATAGCTGTATGTGGGATCTTCGACTTTGAAAATTTTGGACTGGAAACGACATGACTAAGGAAATTGTATGTAATGAACCTTTCTTTATCAATTGGTGAAACCGCCAATTTCTATCTAATTGGGTTTCAAAGAAAACGGTTAATCTTTTGAGCCGCTATCTAACCGGTTTTTAATATAATGGTTTGCAAAGCAATGTGTCAAACATTTGGGCCACAACATGTGCGATCTCCGATTTTTAAAATTTTTTGAATAGAAACGACAGATTTTTTTATTTGAAGATTGAACCTTTTTTGGTGTAACCGTTAACCCTTATCTCACTCGGTTCCGAAGATATCGGATGCGAAGCATTTAGACAGCTGCAGGTGCGATCTTCGACTTTAAAAATTTTATATAAAAACTGTATTGTATAAACTTTTTTTTATAGAAAATATTCTTAAGTAAGGACATGTGATTTTATTATCTTGATAATTAGATCAGAAATTCTTTAATTGTAGGCGTTGTAGGCTCTAAGAAAAGTACGTTCTGTGTCCGTGTTAAATTTATGTGTGAATATGTAATAGAAATATTAATAATTATTAGTTTAACATAGAAACTCCCCAGCTAGAATTTTTTCTGTTTAAACATGATTTCATTTTTGTTGTGGCTCATTGTCGTCGATTGCTGTTATTGTGTTCATCAGCTCACGGGTTGAATTTTGCCAACATCTTGATGGCGTCAATATTACGTCAAGGTCACCATTTTAACTGATTGATAGATCGGTTAGAGGTGGGAAGCCAATTTACTATAATAACGAATGGGGAAACACCGAAAAACTGCACCAAAAAACTATACTCGGACAGGTGTTTCAATACTAAGCTATCATCATCAGCGAACGAATACTGATTTGGTTTATATTTTACTGTTTGTTTAGTAGCCTTTTATTTACTACATTATAATAAGTAAGATGGAATATTAAAATTTTGTACGTTTCTTAAATCTAGCTAGACCGAAAAAGTGACAGTACCAGTTACGAACCACCTGCTTTTGTATGTTTATATACAATTTGAGTTTTTTACAATTACGGGTATAACTGATACCAAAATCAAATCATGCAATAGATATTGTTTACTTATTATATCAGTTTTGTTTAATCAAAATCTATAGACGATTAGTTAAAAATGTGCAGTATTTAAATAAAATGTTAAGATTAATTGATATGGATTGTTTATTCTGCAAAAAATTTAACACGTGTGTGGTTTATGCTGTGTTTAAAAAAAATCCAGCTAAGGAGAGGGTTGTCTCACTATGGTAGGTGTTCGCGTGAACCGCTACACTACGATTTCTTTATAATGAACGTGATCAGTAGCGGCTCGTGGTCAAAAATTAATTTAAAAAATAGGCATACTTAAAAAAATATAAATAACTCAAATGCACCCCAAAATTCTCATTAAAATCTCTAAGGGATTTTCTGTAAGCATTGTCTAGCTGTGTACGAATATCAACATTTCCTACGGTTGCAAAATTTACCGAGCATTTCATGTGTTCTGCAGACGAAGCATGTTTTTTTATTTCCTCTTTTAAATGTTTTAAATCTCTGACACCGGATTTGCACTATAGCGAGTCTGACGAGTCTTTAGAAAATAATAAACAAACAAAACAGTAAAATACATTTGATACTTCACAACCACATATCCAGTTAGCTAAATCGTACATTACCTTGCGAAAGTTTCGATGAACATCTTTATTTTTGTCTTTGCTAGTCTGTCGTAAACTTAGTTCTGGCAAAGGACGACCATTTGCCTTGAACTCAACTAATTTTGTAAAATTAAGTTTGTTAGCACTTTTAGTTGTTTAATTTTCTGCACTACCGACATTTTCTATTATAGCGCATGCACACGCGAATCAAAAATAGTATTTTTACAAAACAACACAACAACAGTAAAACATATCAATATAAATTCTTAAATTGATTTAAAACACGCGAAAATCGAATCAAAAATCGAGCGTAGTTGTACACCCTATACGAAGTGAACGTAAACTGCGGGATCCGGCTCATGACCCAAAGTTGATTATTGTTTCGGACGTTCGCGTTTATTCGGGCGCTGCACGTTTTTCGAGTTTTTCCGGGTAGATCTAATTCAATGAGGACAATTCGCACCGCCAGCCCAAGATTGAAGAGGATGAATTACGAACGACGGCCGATAAATTTTAAGTTATTATACTTGCGACTTTTGCGAGTAAATTATCTATTTTAATAAAACACGTAATAATTAATATTTTTTTATATATTGTCAACATTTTTGGGAGGTCATTGACCAATTGACCATATGGACAAGCCGCCACTGAACGTGATGATTACACAACGTATCCTTTCGAATTTGTTATCATGCCACACTCGTAATAAATTAACGATTTTGGTTCGTTTGTGTTTTGATTTACATTTTAGGTAAATATGACATAATTAGCACTTACAATTCATTGATTCCGCATAACTTGCTTCTCAAAATGGCTGAAACGTGTCGAATCGAAAATGAGTTTGATTATTTTTTACTTTTTTACTATTACCTTTCCGTTTTATGCTGTTATAAATTGATCCCGAATTAATTTAAGTGTTTTAAAAATTAAAATGCTCTTCGCCCTACCATTTTGGGAAATGTCACTCAAATTGTTGCTTTTACAAAATTTTACTTCCTAGTACCTTAATATCTACAACCATAAACCAATAAGAATTATTGCTGATTGGCTACAGGAATTGCGTCACCTGGCGGTCATGTTATTTGAACTAGAATTTTCTGCAAGTAGTAGCACCAATGGTTACCGAGATATGGCCTGCGTCCATTGTTAGTTGGCCATCCTGTTCAAAAATAAATGTTTATAAGTAAAAAGTATAATTTATTAAAAAGTTATTGAGAACGAAATGCAGTCAATCGCCAGTATTAATTACGATTTCCGCAAATACAAATTTCAATTTTAATTTCCACATCCGATTCAGCCAATATCCGAGTCGGAGCTATCATGAAATTTGTAGAAAAATAAGTTATTGATTTAATATAGCATCTACAAAAATATTGCCAAAAGGACATTCTAGTTTTGAAGCTTTTTTACACTTTTTATGGTGTATTTTAAGATATTTATCATTAAAATTCGACCGAGGTGCTGTGCAAAGGGTGTTAATTATAACAAAGAATTGCAGCTCGCTTTTGTTTGTGCCTCGTTTACGTCAAACTCGAAAACCAAAAACGGTTCAGAATTTTGCTGCTGAAACTTATTGTCTTATTAACGAAAGCATGCGTAGTGTTTCGTTGTATGCTCCCGTACAAAATTAATTTATTTAGGGAACGAAAGATTAATGATTACGTAATACGAATGCTTCGTCCTCCAGTTATGGGTTGCTTTATTCGCATATTAATTA
The DNA here is from genome assembly GCA_030710515.1 of Abscondita cerata. Lineage (NCBI taxonomy): Eukaryota > Metazoa > Arthropoda > Insecta > Coleoptera > Lampyridae > Abscondita > Abscondita cerata. Next base: position 275,700 of record JALBCR010004795.1, on the reverse strand, counting down.
GTTGATTTATGAGTAAGGGTTTCCAAAGTATGCGTTTGATGAATAACAGAAAAAAAAACGAATTCTCGTCCCACACTTTATTTGAATAAATGAAAGATTTTATCTGTTTTTTTTACGTTTGGTTGGGTTTAAGTAAATTGCGAATACTAGTTGAAACTCGTACAACACAGTGTATGATTTAACTGAATTTCAAGCATTAAAGCAGTTTCCGCTTAAAGTTTTTGGGGGAAAAAATCGTTTGTGAAACAGTTGATAAGGATGGTCATTGAAAATTTAAAAGAACACGATTTTTGTAGCAACGCAATACGTAAAAATTAATGAATCTGTTTTGTTACATATCGTATTTGACACATGAAAATAATAAATAAAGTTTTCGAAAAATAGGACATCATGTTAGTAAATTAAAAACTTTTATATTCATTTTTGAGTGTTAGTTGATATCGTTTATCATAATATACCATACAACAACTTGTGAGATGTACACTGACGCAAAAAATTAAACGGACATATGTTTATGCAACCGAACTTTTAATGACAATTTAGTACATAACTGTGCTCTTAACTACTTAAAAATAATTTTTTTTTTAATAATATGTTATATTTTATTGTAAATAATCATTTTTATTAATTTTCATTTGTCGGAAACTGGTATAATTCATTAAATCCGAGTCTGTTGACTTAATTCCAGTATTATTAGTTTTGCTATCGATTTGATTTCTTTTGCGGAGATGTTAAGTACTGATTATTTGTAAACAAATTATAAAATTAAATCAGTGTTGAAAACCTGGTCCGCAGCTCTATTAGTCGAAGAGGGATTGTGGGTGTACTTACGAGTAATTAGATTGAAGTGAATTTTCTAGAACAACTAGGATTTTGGAAACACAAAAACAAACCGTAAGATGGTAGAAATATAATTTTTGTAGAACGACTGTATCTCAAGGACATCGAAAATATATATATATATATATAAAAATAGACAATAATATGATGTAAGTAAAATCATAATTTAATTCAATTAACCGATAACGACGGCACTGGAAAAGGAGTTGGACGCAGTATAAATTTGTAATCACTTTGACAAAGCGCTACTTGAATTTTACACAAAGTGCTGCACACCAATACGTGTGGTAATTAATGACGTTAAGTTGAAACAATAAAATTACGTAGGATACCGGTACCCGACAGTAATACAAAGGCGCAATCACATTAAGCGTATTTTTGAAAAATCTTTCAAAATCATATCAACCAATTAACAATGCGCAAAAGTTAGGTTGTTAAATTCACTAATACGATCATGCGTAAAATTTGAATGTAAACATCCAACATTTTCAACTTGCTTTCATTGTTCGTTGTTCGGTTATTTTCGATGAAATCCTCGACAGCAACCGGAACAGGGTCTGATTTTATAGGAATGATCAGATCGATTGGTAAACCACCCTAATTCACGGCCTCGTTTTTTAAATAATTATTTAATTGCACATATCCATATTTCGATAGGTGTTCTGCAACGTGTTGAAAAAAACGGCGGTAAAATAAGGATTTAAAAAATAGAAATACAGCGAGAAATGGTACTTACGACGTCAAAAAATATCGCGTGTTTATCCCTCAGCTTATTGGAAATTCTTCTTTAGGTTTTATATCCAATAGTAGTTAATTACTAAATCCAGATATTCCCAGTCTGGAATTTCGGAAGTACGACAGCTTTGTACTTTGTTTAGGTAAAGAATGGACGTGCCACGGTAAGGGAATGGTACCACTTTTTCAGGATCGGCAACTAGTAGAGTTCGTACTGTAAGTGATTGCTACATAAATGCACAGACGTAACCGTAATTGTCTAAAGTACAGGCAAATGTTCTACCAAAAGTCACTTTTATGACGCTAAAAAGTGAATTCCTATTAATAGCAAAAAGACCCGTCGCACAGAGAATATTGTAACTCGTCCATTAATTGATAGAATTTGTTGCTTGGATTAAGATTTGCTATTCTGCATCTATTCATGAAGAGATATTTTGCCAAATGGAATGGAAATATCTCCCCGCGCCATATTCTCGATCGAAAGCTAGCTTTTGCTGCATGCCAGCTTCATTAGATTGTGTTGGTGTGTGCACCCGTTTTGGAATCTTTAAAATTAAGCGAGTGATTTACTTTTAGGTGCGCGTAGGTTTTTCCTGATAACACACTATATGAATTCCAAGAATCAGATACAATGGTCGAATGCGGTGCTATCCATTCTCACTTAAATTTGGTTAGATTACGCTAAATGTTACTTGATAGGTAACTTCTAATCTTCAATTGGTTATTTTAAGTCAGGACTAGACCAGAGTGCAATACCACCGAAGACCCATACACTCTCAACTCTATATCCTCGATGGTACTTTTTTTTCCCGAACTTCTATTCATCGATTTCTACTATTTTGCCTAATCCTCCATTTTTTTCTCTTTTAAGTATCATTGCATTATGTATTACTTCGGGAGAAAATGATGCCCAATCCGAGGATGTTTGTTTTGCGATTTCAATTTGTTTTTGAATTACAAATATCGGTACATTATTACTCTATAAGTTTATAATTCTAAGTATTTTCAGAATGAAAAAATTTGCCTTTTTTGAAAGAGATTGTTGTGTCACATTTAATTGCCTTTTTCTTGTCCACTGACATTTTATTTTAACATCTCCGTAAGTTATAGATATTACAAATGCGACAGCTATATCTTAGAGTCACAGCAATTCTAAAAGTGTACCAATACAGATTTAATTTTAATCTTCTTATAGGAGGGGCAAAAAATACGACCTGTAAAATTGGCCTGAAGAATTACCCACCCTCGTAGCACGAAACGTCGCCAGAATTACACCGTAAACTGTGTGTTTGATTCGCCCTTCAATACATTTTGAAGGTAAAACTATTAGCCATGCTCCGGATTTCTTTGTAGATGATGGTCAATAACGGGATTTGTCAAATTTTGAAATAAAAAAACATTTGAAAGGTGGTTGGTTATTGCAATAATATCCCAATCCTTCTGGATTTATTCTAGCAATGGTGGTCTGTCGTAAGTCCCAACAGTTCTTTGCATCTTTAAAACAGTCAATCATAGTGACACATTGTATCAAACAGAGAAATGCTGGGAGACAGATATCCTTTAATTTTTAGAATGATAAACCTCCATCTCTGATAGGGAGACTAGTTAACTTGCACGAACTTAAATTGGAATGAGTGCTATCGATTTTTTTATTTTATTATCAAGATCATCTATAATCTTTTCAACATGGCTCGTTCGTTCATTTTGCAGCTATTTCTAAAATATTAGCAGTCGCTGGTAGAATCAGTGGTGCTCCAACTAAGCTAACGTTAACAAGTGAGAATTTTTGTAAGTTACTTTATTTGCCTAAGAGGTAAATAAAAGTTTTCATTTCAAAGAAAAGTTTTATCAATGATTTTTATGATAACAGTTTCTGGCTAAAGGTTTGTCATTAAGGTAAAAAATATTTAGTTCAGTCTTTAGCTCTTCTATAATGGGTTGATGTACCAAGCTAAAACATAATGGACCTAAGGGATCTTCCAGTTGACATCTAACTTTAGATTGAATAGTTCTCTTGTCACAGAAAAGAGTAGATGGAATGCTTTTGTAACCTCCTTAAGTAATGATTATTTTTTTGCACAACTAAAAACATTTCTTAAATCGATTTTTAGTAAGACCTTAAGATTATCAATGTTTATCTCAATATAGGATTGATATGAGTAACTGCTTTACATCCTCTCCTGGTTCTAAATCATATTTGCTGTGGGCTCAAATCAGATCGCATTTTTTCTGAATAAGCTTTGCACTCAAGATTGTACCAACAACGATGGGTCTAATTCTTTCGACTTTCTTATTTGGCTCTAAACTGAATGCTGATTGTTTGTCTAAGCTCAGTTGTGAGTTACTTTTGCTGCTAGATCTTTAAGATCTACAACCTGTAGACTATCAATTCTGGATGAAAATCCATTAGGAAAACTTGATGTTTTGTTACGGGCATCAGTTTTAGTTACATTTAGCTTTTTATGATTAGGATCAGGAGGAGGAGAGAAATTAAGTGTGCAAGACAGAAAAGGATACTTACCTCATAATTTTTCAAAGGTATTTTTTGTGGGTGTTGCTAACCAATCAGAAGAAACAAGGAGTTTTACAATTTTTCTTTCAAGTTAGGAGATGTCCTTCCTGGAAGAAGATTTAAACTACTAGATCCAAAAATGAGATAAGACAAAATTACTAAAATAGTGAGGGAAAGCATATTGAAATAATCTACAGCCAAAAATGTCAAAAACAGAATATTACCAAAATAGTATTTGATATGGTGTTCTCAAAGAGAAAATGTAAACCATGAAGTAGTAGTTGGCCTAGGTTGATGACAGATGGGGACTATTGTAAACTTAATATTGTTCCATTGTTTATTGGGACATAGGATTTAGTTTGTGTTGCCCACCGTTTTACATGTCCATCCTAAAGCAATTTTCCTGTTTCTATTGAATCCATAGTTGGTAATGTTCTACTTCTAATTTCTTCATTCGGTACATATTACAGTCTCGACATTTTAAATTTTACATTGGGGTCCTCCCTTAGTTTTTTCAGCATATAGTCAATGTCGTCCTTACTATTTGCCACCAGTAAACAAGTAGGTGTAAAAACTGTCAACTCTATTTCCATTCCATTTCTCAACATTTCTGTCTTTTTACAAAACTGACGACATGCAGCAACCTTACTTGAGGCTCTTTATGATTTCAGTTTCAGTTCGCAAATGAAATATTGTTTTTTGTATTTTCTTTTCTATTGTGTGGATTGAGCCTTCTTGAGGTAATGGTGTAGTTAGTGAAACACTAATTTCCACGTTCTTTCGTTGACACTCCGTGAGGAAAATGTCCCAAGAAGGTTTTAGCCCAATAAAGACACATCGCGGAAGTATGTGGTGGCAATTTGAAAATTGGTATGTTTTCTTTATTAGCCAAGTCAATCTACAGAGGATGAACGTGCAGAAGATGATCATCGTAAATTAATCAAGCTTGTCTCTTCATAGAAACTTTCAAGAAAGTATTTTTCAACTAAAGTAAAAGACTTTTCTGTTATTCACCCACTTTTCGAAACATAGTATAAAGTTTCAAAATTTTCCTCATAACCAAACATGTTATTTCACAACCTTTGCCTTTGTGTCATGAGCAAGAAGAGTAGTTTTTCGGCCCGAAGCAACGGTTCGTCATCCAATACCTCTGACCACTTTAGTTTTTTTGGGTCATAATAATTGAAAGAAGTTTTATCTTCATTCCAAATTCATTCTATTGAATTTTATTTTATAATATTTTCTAGTTGTTAAAAAAATAATGAAATGGTACTCTTGTGCTTCAATTAATACTGTTTTGTTTATAAAGTTTTACAAAACCAGTCATCTCTCAGTCTGTCATCTTTAATTACTATTATTTTTTTCTAACAAAAGATTGTATTACACTCAGAATTTCTTTATGTGATAGTCCTGCCACCTCCTCGTACTTATATTAAAGCAGAATATAAACAGTATTACTGCGTCAATTACAAAACTCTTGGATTTTCGAAGCATAGTCTATCACGTCAGTCGTTTCTTTTCACACCAAGAATAGATTTAGCTATACCGTGTTTTACAGCAGCCAAGTATAGTGAAGACTATTTGGCAAACCGGTTTTGGGGTAGACCAAAAAATTGATTTTTTGAAAGTAGTTGATTAACAGTTTCTGTTGCTTTCACTAACAGTAACTACCTATCAATATCAAATTAAGTCAGGACAAGACAGAACAAAAGTAAATTGAAATATTTTTGTATTCGAATTCATCGTGAACATTATAATAAATATGTTTTTTCGTTTAATATGCTACCAATTTCCACGAATTGAAGAGATACTTAACAATCTTAAACATTCTCAGTGTTTATCATCAAATTGAAGTTGATGATGAGAGTGCAAAAATTCAAACCATTGCTACTCTTAAAGTTTAAATCAACTGAGATTTAGAATAAATACTTTTCCCAGCAACATCATTTTTTCATGGCCAAAATAAACTACATAAGATGCCAGATTATGTAATTTAACGGGAACTTCAGCTTACCCATTCAAACATTTCGAAAATACAGAATTTGTCTGGGACATACGTTCATTGGGAGAAAATTGATCAAGACATAACATCATATGTAAATAATTGTAGTTAGTGGGTATAAAATTAGAAAAATTCTTAGAAAGAAGAAACTCATTACTGTGATAAATTATCCCTTATAATGGGAGATCTTTACTATAAAAAAAAATAGATAGTGACCATACAATCAAATTATCAACGCTCTAGATACTAATCACCAAGAAAATACCATAATCGACAATCAAACAAATAACCAATACGCTTGAAAAGGTAAAAAGTAAAAAAGCGTATAATTTTTTATACGGTTTTGTAATTTTTAGTTATGATTATTTTACTAGTCCTTAGAATGCATTTAGAAATTGTAGACTACCATAATGTAAGTTGTGACATACTTTGGGGCGTTGGTATTCACCTGTGGAACATGAAATTGGTTTCAATTGTTAAGGATAGATGGCGTAAAGGTGTTTACTCGCTTATCAAAGAATGGACGTGGGTGTTCACTACCACTGGTGGTCCTTGATGATGTCAACTTCTAAGGGTGCCAAGTTCCAGAAGCTGTCGAGAAACTACCTCGGAACTACAAGTTAGCAGCAAACCAAACCAGTAACTAATGCATAGAAGGAGGAGAAAAGGAAACGCAATTATTGTATATACCCTATTTAATTGCCAACCAAAAAGAAAAATAATCAGAAGAAAGTGCAGGAGTGTGGCACAAGAGCCAAAAAAGAAGGAAAAGAAAAAATTTCACTAAAACAATAAGAATAGTTTTAGTATATTTAATTTTTATACCTGATAATTGGTCAGGCAGTAATGGATATCGAGCAATAATCATTTTTTGACAAGTACTTAGGTATTATTGGTATTTTTCACTTCTCAAGTGGGTTTTACGTACGTACGTAGTTAACAAGGTTTACCCATTATTGCCGATTCCTGAGATTTAAATGCGAAGACCGCAGCAAGGTTTTACACGGCATTAAAACGATAAACCTGAAAACGAACAAAGAAATGACCTAAATTTATAACGCCCAACGTTTTCTAACACATTTGTCATACAGTGGACGGGAAGCTGCTTATTCAAACGAATGTGTAGCATGCAAATTAGAATAGAATAGATATTTATTTTGTTCTTTACAAAACCAAAATAATTCGGTTACACATAATTACAATAACAAAACAAAAAAATAAAAAATTATCTTTATAAAATAACAATAACATTCAATTTGGCTTAATTATTTTTCTTTTCTGTTCTTCTATCTATTGTCTTCTCTCCATTACTTCCCTCATCCATTCTATCCCTTCCCCATTCAATTCCCTCCTCTCTGCTTCTCCTCTTTCCTTTAATTTTTATTTTTATCTTATTTTCTCTTTTTTGCTTTCTTTTAAAACTCTCAAGCTTGTCCTTAGTTTTTTATTTCGATTAACTCTGTTTCCAATTCCGTTTTGTATTCTTCCTTTCTGTTTTTACACATTTCTCCAAACTTTTTCTTTCACTTCTGTATTCATCTATATCCATTTTTCCGTTTTTCCACTTTCTTTTCCCTCTTCTCATTTCTCTCTTTGCTCTTTGGCAGTCTCCATTCCACCATTCATTTTTTTGTTTCTTTCCTGAATCTGCTTATTTGAGTCGCTTCTTTCATTTTTTGTATCCATATTTTTATCTTCTCATCTATTTCATTTGTTGTTTTTTATTCTTCCTCTACTATTTCTATTTTTCCTCTATACCTTTCTATACTATCTTTTGTCCATATCTTCTTCTCCACCTATTCCTCTCTGTTCTCTTATTCGTCTTCTTCATCTTTTCCCCTCAAAGTTAATTCTAGCTGTTGGTGATCCGCTTCCTCTTCCTCCCCTATCTTGAAACTTTCTACGTTTAGTAAACATTTTTCATTCACTATTACGTAGTCTATTACCGATTTTCCCATTCCTCTTATAAACGTAAAGTCTTCCTTTTCCCCTTTCTTTATGTTGCCGTTTATTATTGTACATCCTCTATCTTTACATAATTCTAGCAATTTCATTCTTTCTCCATTTATTTTCTTGTCCATAAATCTCCTTATTTTTATTCTTCTATTTATCATCATTCTCCCTTCTCCTTAATTCTTGCATTAAAATATCCCCCTATTATTAGCTTTTTTCTTCTTTTCACTAACTGCCTTTTCTATTTCTCTTCTTGTTGTTTTCATTTCTTTTCCATATATTATTACTATCATATGTCTTTCACCTACTTCTGTCCTTACATTAGTTTTTATCAACCTTGTACACTTCTCCCCCTCTTCTTCTCCTACTGCCGCCCATTCCTTTCTGACACTTACTAGTATTCCTCCCTTTGCTTTCCCCTCTTCTCCGTTTTCTCCGCAAATTGTATCTGCCATGTAAATTCCTCCGGTAACATTTTTTTCACTCCTCCCATCCTTTCTTCTCCATCCATATTTCCACCATCCCCACCATTTTAAAACGCTTTACATATTTCTAAAATTATTTTCTTTTGTTTTTTAAATCTACTACATTACACAATAGAACTTTATGACCTCCTTTTCGCATTTTTCTTCCTCCCCTTTCTTCATTCCTTCCCATTTTTAAATCCCCCCCTCTCTCTCTTTTTTATTATCCACTTTCCCATTTTTTCCTCCTTCTCTGACCATCTCCATTCTTCCTTACCTACCCACATTTTTTTGTATCCTACTTTCACTCTCTTATTATCCTTTTCCATTTTTTTGCTTCTTGCCTTATCTTTATTGGACGTCCCTCTCTTTTTTAGTCATGTCATTGTTTATGTAAATTCCATTACTTTTCATCATTCTCTTTTACCTCATTATCTCTATTTTATCTTACATGCTTCACATTTTTATTAACACTACACCTCTTTCTATTTTAATTGCCTCTTCAATCTTTGTTTCCATCTTCATCTCTTCCTTTATTATAAGTTCAACTTTCCTTTGTATCTCTCCTCTTTATCCTTCTACGTTTAATTCTCTGATTACTATATATTTTTCCTCTTTTCTTTCTCTGTATTTTCTACTCTTTTCTCCAAGTTTTTCACTTTGTCTTCTAATATTTTACATTTATGTTTCAAATTTTTGTTTATCTTTTTTTTATCTCTCTTCTTCATAAATTTTTTTTGATTCGTTTTAATCTGTTTTATTTGGTTCAGCATTTCTTTTCAAATATTTGTTGTTTGTTCCTCTTCATTCATTCGCCCTATTTCGCGTTCATTCTTTTTCTTCTTTCCTCGATCCTCCTCTTTTGGCGAGTTTCTCATCTATCTAAATATCTTATAAATCTCTTCTTTACTCTTTTTCTTTTTGTATCTGACGTTGACTTCTCTGAATCCGACATTTTTCTATTTCTTTTTATTATAATTTAACTTGACTTCAAATTTGAAAATTAAATTTAAAAAAAAAACATTTCAACCGTTACACAATTTTTCAGACGCTGTAATTTTCATTAAACACATTACTGTAGGAGTTTGATATAAGCCATAAATTGACAGGCTACTAAGTTGTATGATGAAAACATCACTGCATAAAATTCATCTACTGTAGATATTATAAAAAGTAAAGCGTGGCGAAACCGTGGAAAACTTTTGGAGGAACAGTGATATGTAACAGTAATGCCACCTCTTCGTGTTAAACCTTAACACGTAGCGAAATTATTTCATAAGAAGCCAATTTTGTTTTCATCTAAAAAACTGCTAAATAATCAAGAAAGAATAAATATTTGAATGAAACAAAAGCGCGTTGTTACAAAATTAATCTTCGCGTTTACAATGAAAAGCGTTATAACACACTATAAGTAGAAAATTTGTTCGATCACGTAACGCACACAAATATATAATTTTCGTGTTCAATATTTGTCGAAACAAAATCAATAAAAGCATTTAGTTTTAATGCTTCGAACTAGTAATACAAAATGTTTACCAATGTAATGAGTTTGCTTTAAGTGCCGATTCAATTGGATATAAAGTTGTTGATTTAACCGAAAGTCTGATTGTATGAAAAATGCACTTCAGTTATTGGATAAATAGCTGCAAAAACGTTACAACCTAAAATTTTTTAAGGTAGAAAACTTCAAAATAATGTAAAATATACGTTTTATTTAGAATAATAAATTGAAACGGAAGAGAACGTTATTGATGGGAAATTGAAGGATATCTTTTAATAAATAAAAGGTTAAAAACGAAATTGAATTTAAAACGGACAGGTACTATGTGATTCTGTTCACTATATGTAAAATATGAAGTTTAAAAAGTAACTGTTTTTATATTTGCAACAAGAAATAACTGGGCGAAAATGGCCAATTTTAATTGGGCGTTGCATCAAGATGACCTTTTGAAAAAAATTCAACGAAAGATTGAATACCAAACTAGATTTATGCCCCACTCCCTTCGTCTTGTGCTACTGGGTTGAAATGGTTTTGTCGACGATCTTAACAAAATGGTCTTTTCTTTGAAATTTTTTTAAAAGGTTTTCAAGTTTTCCCTGAACAGGGTTTGAGGGGACTGGAAGAAACATTGGTAACATTTATTACTCGGAAAACTAAAACCAAAATTTTTTTTAACTATTAGTGTTGGATATTTGCATCATTTTGTCATTTAAAAAAGGTTCTATTTCATTATTTTCTTTTAAGCAAAATCCCAAAAAGAGACAATTTTTGTTCGTCTTTTAATGTCAAATTTGACTTCGACAGGCCTTATTCGAAAAATAGAAGTGGTCGAGTTACTCTTTATTTTATATATCTTTGATCACTAACTAAATTATTTCTAAATTTTTATATAAAACTGTTTTTTTTTTCAAAAATTAAATTAAATATTTAAAATGTCTTCTTTCATCTTTCATACAATAGTACAACTGAGTTTAGCTCTTCTTACAAACTCCTTCTACTCATCGAATTATTTGAAAAGTGGTTATTCAAGAAGTGGCTAACTGCAGTTGCATAATGTGAAGGCGATTCTATCTTGTTGAAAAACAAATTTATTTTGTAATGAATTGGACCTTGTTTTATAGAGATTCTATTTGATTTTCCAACATATTCAGATACACCTCTCTGTTTACATTTTTTAGTATAAAAGGGAGTTCTATAATATGGCTACTTAAAATTGCACTCTAAACGTTGGGTTTCTGGGGAGTTTGTGTATGCTGCTTTCGTATGGTATGTCGATTTCTATGACTTTAAATGCGGCAATTATGACGATGAACCTCTCCTTCTTCTTCTTGAAGTGCCTATGGTCTGTGAATGTTGGCTATCACGTTGGTACAAATCATTTTATTGGCTGCTGCTTTAAATACAGGTGTTGATGTAATTCCGGTCCATGTTTGTAGGTTTTGCAACCAGCGTTCTGCTGACCTTTGGCCCTCTCCATTCAATTAAAATAAACTTTCGTCTGGAAAACAAATGTTGTACAATATATGTTGATTTTGGTTTTACGTTCACTTACATAGTCTGGCTTGTTAGACCAGATGCTTAGTAAGTTGTGGCACTGGATCGGGTTGTCCAAAGGCTTTGTAAATATGTGGCATCGGTTTGTGTTGGCCGAATGTTGGCACTGGCTTGTAGTGATAACTTGTGGTACAGGCTCGTGTTGGCACTGAGTGGTATTGGTTCGGATTGGCAAATGCTTGGTAACTTGTGACACTAGTTTGTGTTGGCCGAATACTGGCAGTGGTTTGTAGGACAGGATGTTTGATAAGTTGTGGCACAGAATTGTGCTATCACTAACTGATGGCTGGTAAGTTGTGGCACCGGTTCGTGTTGGCCGAATGCTGGTACTGGCTTGTAAGACCAGATGTTTAGTAAGTTGTGGCATAGGCTCGTGTTTTCACTGGCTGGTATTGGCAAATGCTTGATAAGATGTGGCACCGGTTCGTGTTGGCTGAATGCTGGCACTAGCTTGTAAAAGCAGACGTTTGGAAAGTTGTGGCACAGGTTCGTGTTGGCACTGACTGGCACTAGCTCGGGTAGGCTTGTAAGAGCAGATGAATAGTAAGTTGTCATTGAATTAGGTTGTCTAATGATGACACTGGCTTGTAGGTACCAGATGCTTGGTAAATTGTAGCACCGGTTTGTGTTGACCGAATGTTCCCACTGGCTTGTAATACCAGATGCTTGGTAAGTTATGACACAGATTGGTGTTGGTACAGGCTTGTGGCGGCATTCAATCGGGTTGTCCAATTGCTTTGTGGGTAGTGGTAACTCTTCTTATACATGTTTTCTTGGCAAAACCCATTTGTCAACATTTTTTGAATCTGTTTATATTTAATGGCTTTAAACAGTTGAAATGCATTGCATACTGAAGGGCATTTAAATGTGTTCTAGTGATCAGCATCTATTAACATTTAGGCTATAGACACAAAATAATTTAGTTGCAAACAATACCAGAGAACACGTTTCGATTTGGAATAAAATGGTGGTAATTGCAGAACGTAGTAGTGGACTGTATTCTACGTTGTGAAATACTTGAGAACTTTTGGTTATTTAAAAAATGATCGTGAACAGGAACCATAAGACAATTTTGAATCTAGCACATTGGCCACCCTTGTTCTAAACCATTTATCTAAACAATCTCAATCCAAAACATTATTTTATATATTATGGAACAAAATTTTTCTCTAAAGACTGTAATCTTGAGGTATACTTTTTTATTATTCTATTTTAAATTTTTTGTTGTATTCTATTAATTTTAGTATTGTCTCATTTAGCACGTTAACATCTCTAATCTTTCCTCTGTAGTCTCCTATCTACAATACTTGTCTCCTGTTGTGATTTATAATTTTAGAGATCTTCAAATTCTTTATATAATGTGAGGTGCAAAACAGACAAAATTTTTACTTTACGTTTGGTCGACACTCATCTCTAAATTGACGTTAGTTAGGGATGTCATTACATTTTAATTTCTTAGTCAAAATGTAAAAAATGCCAAACTATATACACATTTTTAAGCAATTAGAATCGTTACAGTAAGATATTAAATTTTAAAACGCGAAGATAAATAAAATTGAATACATAAGCAGATATGATACGAAAATGGCGTCCGGGCGTTGGCTTTTTTGCGATATTGCTTTTCGGCGTCGGTTTGGAATTCAAGCGTTTTGACTTCAAAAAAATATCGATACTTAAAAACGATTCCTTCATCATCTATTTATTTTTGTATTCTCAAAAACTTGGATGAGAGGTACGGAATACTGCGTCACACAGCAGCGAGAAAGAGAATATAAAACAACAGTGCGCATTAGCGAACAAGGCAGGCAAATAAGATATTATGGAAAATTTCCTGGAACCCACTGACTTGAACTATGTACTTCATTTCAAGCGCCTCCAAAGATTTAATTATAATTTCCCAGGGTGATTTTTCAAGTTTCTGAAAGGCGAAGTTTTTAAGATGGTTTTCTTTGAAATCCAACTACATGTTTGCACCTTTTGTTAACGTGACACATTTTCTGTTAAAGTTTTAACGTAATACGTAATCAGAAAATAATATACAGAGTGTTTTATTTAGTTGAGTTCTGTTTAGTTTTTACCTGACAATAGCGCATACTTAAAACGTCATTTCAACTAACTTTTCTATTTGAATAATTTTGGTATTTTTGATAATTAGGGTGCTATGGACTGACACTTTTCTAATGTGCACCCTGTACAATCACATCTATAATTCTACTGTGCTCTTCTATTTAATACTGTTTAAATAGTTTGTAACCTGAACAATTTATTATTAATACGTTTCCGGCGAAAATGTGAAATGGCAATCGAATTATTTTAAAATTTAAATTTACACGAACGATGTACATTCATTCGAGCTTAGTGGTCAAATTTATCACCAGGTTCGGTAATTGAAAATTCTGTACAATTTAATTCGTAATATTTATCGATTGCATGACTTTAATAAAGTGTACGTGTAACGTTTGTTATTGATTTTGTTAAATAAGACGAACAGTTTTTCTTTGTTATTATAAGATTAAATTCTTTTGTAAGAAAATTTGATTTATTCCGTAAGCGTGCTGTTCGCACACGAACAATTGGCTTAATTTTGGAGTCGGTTCTTTGTTTGATTTTTTGCGGATGACGTTGTAAGTAAGTAGTTATTAATTTGAGCTTCTTAATTTTTTTAGCTAAAAGTACTTGATATTTTGTTTATTTTGAATGTATTTATATCTTTTTTTTCAATATTATCTAATATTTATACAGTGTGTCTACTTAGTTGGAACTGTATCGATTACTTTTTATTATCGTTTTTTTTGAAAAAAAAGTCCTGTATGATCCAAAACTTAAAATGCAACAATCAGATCTAAATTTTTTAAGCTGTATACGAAGTTTGTCAAAAAATATGAATTTTGGTCAAGAGTAAAGTACTATGATTTTTTACAATTCAGAAGATTGTTATGACAAAAAGTTATTTTGAATTAACAGTTATATCCAAATATGAAATTACAGTCATTTAGCATGAAAATAGTTACTATGCATTCATTACGTATTTAAATTGCAAGATTACTCAAAAACATTAGCAAATGGAAAAGTTATCATATTTTTAACAGATAAGAAGGATAAATTCAGTATTGAAATTTATAACTGGAAATATTTATAATGTAAAACGTAAATAATTAATGATTAATAACTGTAATTTTATGTTTGGATATAACTTTTAATCGGTTACAACTTTTTCTTATAACATTCTTTTGTATTGTAAAAATCCTGCAACTCCAAACAAACTATTTGCTTTGTATTTATTTTTTTTTGTAATTAATTAACAAGGTACTATGAAAGAATTTTATAGTGTGTTCAGAAATCCGCATTGCGAACCCTAAATTTTAAGAATAAATAAATACAGATAAAGGATTTAAAGGAATTGTTGGTAGAAAGATAGCAGCGGTAAATTCTTCGTTGTCACGATCTAATATATGCGTTTTTAATTTCAAATTTGTGCCTACCGGATAAAACAGTAAGTAAACCGAAATCCGATAATATTACTGAAAAACTACAGCCGTCTTAATGCGTCGTGCGTATGTATTAATGAGTAAAAGTTACGAATAAGTTCATCAGTAAGAAACGTACGGTTTTAGATTTTTAAAAAGTATGAAGTGTTGTCCTACTACTAAGGACGAATCACCAAGAACGTAGGTGGTGCCCGATTTAAATCCGTTTTCATTAGTTGGCAAGAACTCACCTCCACTTTCTGAAATTTTATACAGGTTTCTTTTTAAAGAATTTTTTCGAATTTTACTAATTCAGGAATAAAGAACTTAGACATTTAGATCAGTGAACATAAGGGGGACGTATCGAGGCCCCTGGATCCCTTATGGAAGGTGCGAGTGTGTAGTTCAAGAAAACTCATGTAGTGATTAGGGCAACGTTTGGATCACGAAGTGGGTGCTTCTTCTTTAAAAAAACTCAATTAATTGGTCATTGGCCTGAAGAAGCACCCACTTTGTGATGCGAAACGTCAGCATAACCTCCACCAGAGTTTGCTTGTACTAAACAATTGCACCTTCCATAACGGGACGAAAGATTTCGATGCGTCTCTGGCTACAATCGCTCATTATTGTTAAATTAAATGAAGATAACTTTCTTTGAGTAAATTTTAGTACAAAAAATTTTTTGTAGAAGAACTGTAATTCGAGACTCTCAAGTTTATTTAAATTTAAATTTTTATCTTAGAGCTTCAGTCCGTTAAATGAAATATTGTGATTTATAGAATAATAAATAATACATTCTTTTATGTGGGAATACAGATTTTATTCACAAATTTAATAAACCAACTTTAATGCGCTTGGTGATGTCATCATTCTTGTGGTAACGTGTTGATGACTTCAGCAGACGTGGATTACTTCTATTGTTGATGGTGGTATTTTCAGTGTTTAAACTTTTCTCTTTGTTTTATTATTGATCACTTTATTTTTGGCTAAAGATTTTAATGTATTAAGTGCTACTTTTTGTTCATAACCATTTTACTTTATTTTTGATATAATTATTTGTAATGCTTTATACATGATCACTCAAATATTTCACATCGATCTATTTTTGACCGTCCACCATTAACCCTCAACTTCTATCAATCGATTTCTTTATTTTAACATGTTTACTCTTTGGCTCTCCCGACCATTTAACTCCCGTGTCTTTTTTTTATCGGTCACTTTACTTTCCCACTTCACTGAATGTCTTACCTTTAACTTTTTAAGTGTCTGTGTATTCACGGAAAATTCAGTTTTATAAACAGCTCTTTACCCGTAATGTAAATTTTGAATTTATGAATGCTACAATAACAAATTAATCTCTACTTAAATATTACTTTGAATTAAATGAAAGGGTTTATTTATACAAATATAAATTAAATTCTTTTCGTAAATAAAATGTAGATCAGTTCTTAGAAATCTTAAACTTTAAACATCTTAACTTTACTTTTGATACTACAAATTTAATACTAATACAAATTCGATTCAAATAAACAAACAGAATTTTTTTATTATTTGAAACAACTCTTTCAGCGCAATATATTGGTTGATATTCACTGCTATAATTAAAATCAGTTAAGCTTGCGTATGTATCTTAATGTATTGTTACGAAACTCTGTTTCTCTTTGTTTATGTGTGCCAGAAAAATCAAGTGGTAAGATAACTTTATCGTATAAGAAACTGAACGCATTACAGGCAGGTACGCATTTCATTTCATTTAATTTCATTACACCCCCATTTTTTTCAATTTTTCTGCAATTTAAAATTATGATTTCTTGTTGCAGTTCTTCTATTATATGTGTCACTTTTCTTTGGATTCTGTAATTTTTCTTCATATTTCTCTATGTTAGGTTTCGTACATTTTAGTATCTTTCCTTTTTATCTTCTTTTGTGTTTTTTGTGATTTTAATTTTGTTTTGTATCATCCATAGTTTATCTGTGTTATTGACCTTTGATATTTTTCTACTTAGAGTCAGTTTAGATAATTCTCATTTGTTATTTAGGATTATCTTCTAGGTTCTATCTATTTGTTCTTATTCTGTTTATTTATTTATTCATATGGTACATTATACAAATATTGTATTGTGATGTAAGTGTTATGTATGGTGCTCCAGAAGTTCAGTATAAACCTGTATAGTCTGGTGACGAAACCGTGTGCAATAGTGGATTGGTTTGTCTTGGCAAAGCATTTACTTCAAGGTTTAGGAAAACCACTAAAACCTAATCATGCCAACATGTAATACTCTAGTATTCACATGTAATAATATTAATTAAGTGTGTAAACATTATAGGCAGTTACAACAATGACGAAAAATAGTAGGTTAAACAAATAACAAAACAAAATAATGGAAAACAGATAATCAAGACAAGAATACAAAATATTGCTAAACTTCAGATGTCCTTCAGATTCGTAAGCCATAATATTGCTTCATTCGTTAAATTATGAATGTTGGGAAATTCTCTTCTGTTAATTTTTACTCTTAGTAATCGTATGTAGGAATACCATTTTCTGTTTCTGACAAAACTGTTTTAATTTATTTTATCTCTTATTTCTTAGACCTAGTTCTTCACTACCCTTAATTTCTTTTAAATCTCCCGTTTCCAAATTAATTTAGAATTCTTCCATGTTAACCGTGGTTTCTCCGTATTTTGTATTCTCTAAAGGTTGGTGCCGTGTCTGTCGTAGGGGCATATACTTTGGGCTTTTGGACTGTTTGGGTGCTTATTATTATGATATAATCTGATCTGAGATTGAAATAATTAGTCTATTACTACTCCATTCCGGTGGATTGGTTTGTTGTTCTCTGAGTAATATATTGCTATAATAACGTGAATAAAGGATCAGGATTAATTTAAATCTGAATTACAGAAAGCAGATTGTAAACTAATTAGGGTAAGATGATAATGATAAATGTGAATTACGGAAGTATTTTAGAATTTTTGGTTAGTATGTAATGTTAAACGTGATAAGTTAGAATTTATGTGTGCCGCATGGTGAAATGAATTGTTAACGCGTAAAAGGAAAGATTAAGTTAAAAATTCTTGTGTGGAGTGAAATTTAAGTAATAAAAACTAAATTAAATGGACACATGAAATGATCAAGGATATTGGAATTTTAGTTATCATTTGTATTGAAGGTATTGAAAGTGGGCGTACCTAAGAGAAGATAGCAGAAGGTTTTGACCAAAAAAAATAATAGCGGTCAGTTTTGTTGATAGAGACGTTTTTCGTTTTCCGTTTTTTGATTCCGATCCGTTATTAGGTAAGAATTCAACATTTGTCTCAACATTAAAAAGTAAAAGAATTTTTATGACGATGTGACGAAAAAGCCAAATAAAGAATTGGTTTTTATTTTAATTATAATTTTGATGACGACACAACGTAAATGCTTAATAAATAAATGGTTTTAAATTTTACAAAAGAATTTTGATGACGACACGACGTAAAGCCAAATAATTAATTAATCTGATGCAATGTTAGATAATAACGTAAAAGTGTAGTGGTAATATCAAATGGTACATCATTATAATTGGTAGAAGAAGGATATGATACAGAAGTAAGTTTAATTTAAGTATAATATTGTATTGTTACCGCTAACGGCGCTTTGTTACTCGGAAAGCGTTTCAATTATAAACAAATAAAAAAATTATGATCTAATAAAAACAATGAAATTGTAAAAGATTGCCGTGTATGCCTTGATACAAACAGAACGGCGATTTATTTGAATTAGTGTTTTTTTTAATTAAAAGAATTTTGATTATAATAGAAATCCTTTTTAACTATCGGCAATTAAAATATATTCGTTAGATCTTTGTAAGTTTCTTCGTTAAAATTATCTTTAGATAAGAATTTTTATCATTATCTCTTTCTACGTTTATGTATTTTCATTTTAAACTATCCTCCGCTCTCGGAAATCAGAACGGAGAAATAGAAAATATAGAAATTTTGTCTTGAAATCAGCCATATGGATTTTACTAGGGATTTTTAATGAGTCCTTAATACAGCGAATTTTTTGTTGGTTTTTGTATCCTTGCGCCTTTGACCATTCCGTGTAATGAGGTGGGTTTTTGATCTTTATTCTTGATCAAAAGTTGGTTAATGCTGACGTGTCTTTGTGGATTTGGTTCCAGGTAATATATTTTGTTCTTTTGAATAATCTGTAACAGGTCTGAGCCTGTATGATAATTATAAATTACTAGAGTTGTTCTTTAAATACGGCAATATTGGCCGTAAGTACTTATCTATCATTACTAACCGGCCCGCGATTTTGATATATCGATATAACTTTCCACCGGAATAATTTTTATCCTAGGGAAAAAAAACATGGAGTTGATTTTTATGCCGAATGTTTCCGATCTTTGACTATCCGATTATCACTTTGACGAAGGCCAACGGAATTTCTAAAATTACTGACAAATGCGGTAGGTGTACCACCACTGGTTTGGAATCATCCACCGTTGACTAAACGAACAGCTGAATGTAATTTTGTTCTGCATTTTTTTTCTCGTAGTGTTTATTACTGTGTGTTAATCATTTTTCTGAACCAAATTTTTTGTGTGAGGAATTACTTAATTTAAATATTTTATTACGTGCTGGTAAGTAGGGGATCTTTGATCAGCGTTGACCCATTCTGCGACATCGGAACTACGGGAGGTTTTCTGAACTAAATTTTATTATTTGTGTTCTACGTCAACAAACTTGTAGCGAAACCTTTGGAACTGGAACAATAAAAAATAACATCCTGGGTAGGATTATTTTCTTTAGAAAAACATTTCTACAATTCAGGTAATTTTTTTGACATTTTTCCACACTGACGTATTACACTAATTAATGTCAATTTAGTTAAAATAGCTTTTGATGTAATTTGCACCCATAACTTAATTTCAACATTACCACGTTAAATTAAATGTAAATGACAGCACTGCGAGAATGCAGTGCAAACAATCTCATTTAAATTTTGAGAACTGCCAACAACGTGCCAAGCCCTTAAGTCTAAACAAATTTTATTTTATGTGACATTTGAATTTTAATAAATAACCTGAAGAAAACGTGTTAGAAACTTTGAAGGAATATAAATTTGGAAAAGAAAACGAGCACAATACGTATGAAAATGAAGACCGTTTCACGATCCTTACAGAATCATAAAATATTGACGGTTTTATTTTACGATTAAATAAAAAACTTCCTTTGTTAGTTGTATTTTAAAGAGATCGTTTCGGTAAAAAAACACCATAGATGGTTTTTAGAAGTTATTTTTCAAATCTAGGATTAGTTTTTATTGATTTCTCGTAGAAGTCGTCTATATTACTTTTGATAACGTTCTTTCGTACGCAATCTAACGTGACAAGTCGAGAGGATCTCGACCATGACGTAAGACATCCTAACAGCGAACTTAATGGGTTGAATGATTACAGACGAAATCTCGATAATGGAAGTAAATAATAAATTTTCACTAACAAAAATTGACGTAAATGTAGTTAGATTGAGAAAGTGTGAATTGCTTAGAGAATAAATCGGAATAATTTTATAAAAAGCATTTAGTTCTAAAAGATTCTGTAGGAAAACGCCCGTTTAAAATTTAGAACGTTCATTTTAACCCAATTTCACACAATACATAACGGGTGTACTCGGTAACCTACCTATCTCCATATAATTAAAATATTACACAACGAAGTAATAAAAGCACTATACTGCCACATACATCAATAAACACATTTAACTGACAAAGTGGTGACCCCGACAAAAGTCGAAACTAGGTTGTGGCATTAATAGATAAAGGCGTCTTCCAAAATCAAATCGATTTTACATTTTTAGTGAACTATTGTTAATTAATATTTGTGAAATTACATCACTGCCAAACTGCAAGTGGATTAGTATAAAGAAATGGATTTAACTAGCAGATTATTAAAAATTGAAAAAAGTACGTTGTGCTTTTTTTAATCGTATTTCAACTAACGAATTGAACATGAAATCGTTAAGAAGATCTCCTGTTTTATTTTTTGAAGTTGCTCCCTTTTTCCACCATGGTCATATACATTACCCATCTTGTATTTTTTTTGGTGTTATCATGAACACCATTGACGTTTATGTTTTTGAGGCCCTATGTAAGATATCGGATAGTAAGAGAATTCCAATCTTTATTTTGCCACTTAGAATTATTAAACGACAAGGTAAACTCTTTAATATCTATTTCTTCTTTTGAGGCTCTAACTGCACATATTTTTAAGTTTAGATTCTTTTTCTCTTCAAGTTCATTATTAAAAATCTGACGACGGAAACATGTTGACTGGTTTTATATCATACTCCTGGAGCCATAAAATTCACAAGTACAGCAACTAGAAAGTCAAAGAAATTGTGGCTTAGCCCTGCCTGTCTAAAAAAATTTAAAAAAACCCAACCATGGTAAAATTCAAGCGACCAAGAGTCACAAGTCAAAGCAGTCATATTTTGAGTTCCTTGTCTATTTTCACTTCAGAGAACGTTAAAAGATGAATCATCACGTTCTCAAAAAGCACTATCTCTCTTTGGAAGATTGTAGTGACTTTTTAATTAAAGCAAAGATTAGAAACAAAACAATCAGACTTTTAACATACCAGCTTTATGTCAGAGAAAGAATGCTCGTTCAACACTAAGGGACGGTATTAAAGCCAAATTCATAGACTGTGACATAAAAGGATCGATCAAAGTATTATTGTCAGATGGTTCTTAGCTTCTAATAACGAAGAAACATTAAAAAGTTTTCAAGCCAACCGCTCCAGACATGACAGTGCAAAGTATATCTCTGGAAAGCAGTTAACTCTATTGTGAGTGGATCTGCCCGGGAAATGTTTGGCTTTCGGCACTAGTTTATAAAGGATATTGTATCTATCTTCAAAGGAGAAGGTGGAAGTCGTGTTCTGTTACCAATAACGAACTTTTTTGGCAAAAGAGAAAAAGAATACTAGCTGGTTTATACTGACCTTCAATCGTATTACATTCCTATTCAACTTGGTGTTGAATACGAAGCATGTGTACATTCCGTTTGCTCATAGGTTCTTAACCGGGTAAATTCTGCTAAGATTCTTCTGAAAATAGATTTTAAAAACGCTTTTAATTCAATTAAACGTGACTATGTTTTAACCGAGATGTTTACGTGAATCTTAACATCTTTTCTTCGGTGCAGATAATAGAAATTGACTGTTAAAAAGGCTGATCCATGGGTCCGATGGCGTTTTCCCTTACCCTCCATACCCTAGTCCGATCAGCCAGCGCCACAGAGCAGCCTGACCAAGCTTTCACGTACAACTCTCTAGTAACACGCCATACCACGGCCACTACGAATCCAACCCTGGTCGACGGGGGTCAACAGCTAGATGCCGACCCCGGCTTGGTCGTCGACAACCCGTAGTTCCGACAAGTCTCGGATCGGACAGTACAGTAGCCCTATCTGGAAATAGGTCCGACCTGTACTCTCCCAAGCCGACAAGAGGCCACCTCCCTAGCGCTAGTACAATTACCCCTTTGCTAGTTGGGAACTCAAGGACGGAGCGATGCTTCAGCTTTGGAGGGCTGCTTCTCGGAACCACGGAGTACAGGGCCCAATACCCAGACACGCTCGGCGAGGCAGAGCGCCCACTCAAGACAGAGTCCCATGCACATGGTCGACTCCTGGACATCTATCTGATGGGTCCCTATGGGGGAACTACTGTAATGAGCTGAACATCAATGCCTCAGGTTTTCCCAGGATCAGGCCATCAAGGAACCCCCGACTTGCATGCAAGCATGCAAGCCGAGGTTTGATGGTCATTCCTGGGTACACTACGGACGGACAGCCCAGCTCTATCCGCAGTTGTCTGTAGTCACCGACGTTTAGGTGCCGGGAGGGCCACAGAGCTGCGTATAGAGACCCGGGCATGAGGTCTACAACTGCGCCTTAATTGTTTTGGTCTAGTTATGCTTGACCTCGAGGGGTCGCCGCCTTCTAATAACTTCATTCTAAAGTTACTCTACACAAGAAGACCATAGTGTCTAGGTTGGTAATTCTATATAAGGATGCTCCAAGGAGCATCAAACAACCAGAACAGAGAGGAGGAACTTTGAGCCTTGTACTTGAAGTCTTCCTCTCTCTGCTGCCAGTGTTTTTATCGTTGGGCATAGCCTTTTTCCCTCTGGAAATGTTGATTGTATAACGGCACGTTACCAGCCTTGTTGGGAAAAATGTTGACCACTTACAGGTCAAGCCCGACAACCAGAAATGAATAATTTTCTCTCTTCTAGTGGTTTCTAGAGGCCGTGGTATAAGGCGAAGGTCCGTTTTAGACCTTCTAGCCTTTCTGGCTTCTTTGCATGGATGTGAACATCTAATTTCTCAAATACTCATTACTACGAATGATGATATTTAGATATTCATCTTTGATAGAACCTCATGTATTGAGACAAAGTCAATATCATCCGAATTATCAGGACACGAGAAGGAAGCTTCAAGAATACTTGCTCAGAAGGAAAAGGATTAGGTGTATTGTTGCAATCAATCCCATCTGACACCGTTCATGGATAATCAGTTGTTTAGGTTGTAAGGTAGATAAGCAGCATACTTTTCATTGTAACTCTACGGTCACTGAAGACGGATACGATGGTTTCTCTTACCCGCAGAGCAAAAGAAGTATCTCCCGTCACAGTGAATCAGAATAGATATTATAGCGAACTATATTTTCCATTCATATTTTGTCATCGCTAGATTTTTTTTGGTGCAAATATAAAATATGGAAGGTGATAAGTACCTTACAGTACTCTATGGTCAACAAGAAAAACATGTTGTTTCTGAGAATCACCACTGTGGTTTCCGGACCTCGTCATCAAGACTCTCCCGGATAATTAGGAAAAAATGTACAAAACAATTTCACAAAACACAATCACATACATGTGAATATTAGGGTGGGTAAGGGTTGGCATGTTTAGGTTTTAATGGTTTTCCTAAACTTTGAAGTAAATACTTTGCCGAGACGAACCAACCCACATGGTGACGATTTCGTCATCACACTGTACAGGTTTATACTGATCTTCTGGGGCACCATACATAACACTTACAGACGACGGAAAACGACCAGATGGTCTTAAAGCTTCGCCCAACTCTTTTTTTTTTATTACTCCCACACTTAATCTTTGTCATTCATTCTTTCTACGAATTCCTCATCTTTTCCTTATAGCGTATTTATTAGCTGGTTTTTCCATTTTTCACCATTTATTTTTACATCTATTCCTTTTCATTTTTTTCTCCTCCTGTTTACAAACTCCTATGCTTGTCCTTCATTCCTGATTTCTTTTATCTTTTGTTCGATCCTTTCTCTATATTCTATTTTCTCTTCTTACATTCTTTTTAAATTCTGCTCTTATCTTTTATATTCTTCTATATTTATTTTTCTTTGCTTCATTTTATTTCTCATTTTTTGCTCTCTTACATTCCCCATTCTACTAATCTGATTTTTCATCATATTTCTGTTTTTCTATTTTTCTCCTTAGCTCCTCTTTTACCTCAATTACCAGTTTTTCTTCTTCTTTGATTTTTTCATTTTTCTCACGTTTTTTGTCCATATTTTAATTTCTTTCTATTTAGTAATTTCTTCTTCTTTCCACTCTTCTTCTCCACGGACTTACTTTTATCGGCAAATGTTCGAGTCTACTTCTTCTCCTATCCTCATAAATTATATTTCCTCTTTGTAATTACATATCCTCTCTTCTCTCCTTTTCCTCATTCGTGTACATTTGTCTATGACTTCTTTTTACATAATTTTAATAGTCTTGTCTATTTTTTTCTACATCCCGTTACTATTTTTTCCTTCCTGTGTCTTTCATGTCTCATTCATCCCTATTAAATCTTCTTTCTTCCACTTTTACTCCAGTTTCCCCTTTTTTATACCTTTGTGCGAATTGAACTTCCCATAAGAAATTTTTTGCCAATTTATTTCTCCATATTGCCTAAACTCTTTGCTCAATCCATGTTTCTACCAGCCCTACTATCCAGAACCCATTTACTGTTACATGCAAAAAAAAGTTAATGACAATTTTAAATTAAAAACGTAACATAAATAGTGGTTGCACCGTAGTTCAGTGGGAGTGGTTTGAAAGAGAATTTGCCTTTGTAAAACGATAAGGTAGAAGTAAATAACTCCTAGCCCTTGCTCACCGGAAGCTTACCCAAGAGGGTAATTTCTAATTGAGTTACTTTAATAAAGTACTATCACAAATCTGTAATAGTAAATGCAACACGCA
Source organism: Abscondita cerata (assembly GCA_030710515.1). Taxonomy (NCBI): domain Eukaryota; kingdom Metazoa; phylum Arthropoda; class Insecta; order Coleoptera; family Lampyridae; genus Abscondita; species Abscondita cerata. Next base: position 250,388 of record JALBCR010004795.1, on the reverse strand, counting down.
CAAAAATAAAATTGAACATAAATTCAAAGGCTTGTTACAAAGAAAGATTTATTGAATTTTGGACATAAAAACAAAAAAAAACTTATCAGATAAACAAAGTATATACGTGAAAATAAAATAGTGTCGGTGATATTCATGAAAAGCAAGTTAAGTAGATCAGACGTAATAAAATTTGTTCTTACGCGTTTTGTATTAAGGAATTAAATCTACAGACCAAAAAGTTTAATCAATGCAATTAAAGACGCACTAAAAGTTAATATTCGCATGAAAACGTAAAGACTTAAATTAAATTTTTTTAAATTTTGGTATTGTTCATATCTTTACTTAAATGAAAACATAAATACCTTAAGATGGCGGTTTTACTGAATTTCGGCTAGCTGAGATGAACCAGGGGTTGTTGGATTGAACGGACGATAACGAAATCGAAAGTGCAAAACGGGAGACGTTAGAAGACGAAATGGAAAAGTAGTATTAAAATAATTTTTTTTAATAGACACCAAAACTGGCATGTTGACATAATAAATTTTTTTGGTAAACGCTACACTAAGTAGGCAATTATATTGGTGGTGCGAGAGTTTTAAAACCGCATTATTGCGAAAACTGGATACAAACTTAAATTCCCAGTAACTTCAAAGATTTCAAATTTCTGTATGAAAAAATTCTATTATTTGCACAGTTGTGAAACGAGGAATAATACCCACTTCAAATTCTTATTTTACTTAATTCCCGTTACCATACATGCATCGTACACGTAACTAAATTCAGCTAAGGCCGAATATCGACTGCTTGAAAAAACGGCAAAAGGTCATTCTTATGACGAATACTGCAAATACCTCTACTAATACTTTTAGGCGATGAAAGCTTAGAACTACATTCAGGAATTTTATCAGAAATTTTGTCTAAAGATGAAGTCAACGAACTGACTTCATCTTGCAACGCTGCAAGATAAGGAAATTGGGCAAACGTTACGTACACACTAAATGAAAAAAAAAACTATATTTTCGTGTGACGCAATTTAATAATTCAACACAATTTAAATATGTTTAATAAAGACCTAGCGATAATTTACAAAGGGAAACTTTCAACGAAGGTTGCATTCCTTTATTTTTTATTTCTTCAATAATATTTTACTTTTATTTTTGTGTTTTTTTATATCTTTCTCAATGTCAGTATTTCCTCTTCCCTTCCACCCCCCTCCCTCTTCCGATTTTTTACTTTTTGTGTCGATACTTTAAACTAAAGTTTTTTTGTCAAATGTTTATCGAATTATTTTTATATTTTTTTTGCGTAAAATTAATATCTTTTTTTATTTGTTTTTAAATTTTTCTTAATAACTCCAGATTTAAAATTAATTCTACAAATTATTTTACCAATACTCTGTTTAATATTCGAGCTTTTGCTGTAATTGTAATATACACACGCATATTAAGTTGTAATTTAAATTGAAATTAATTTATAGGCTCATAAAGCTCTATAAAGGGAGTTAATGGTAACGATTAATTATTAGAATAAATTAATACGTCAAATTGTAAATTTACAATACATTTGGTTGGTTGAAACCTTAATTACCGTTTGAAAAGAACGTTGATTTTATGTTTGCGTAATTATTAATTATTCGTTAGTAATTTGCATTCGGGAAACGACATTATAATTTTTGTTTGACTGATTAATATGGTAAAAGGGTATTTTTAGCTGAGTTAAAGAATAAATTTTATGTGCTTGTTGTAATCATTTGCGTTCACAAACCAAAAACTATTACGTATTGCATAAATAAAAAAGTAATTATGCTGCAATGATTGTTAAAATTTTAATGTAGTGGTAGCCATTGTGTTACGTTAAAATTTGCCTTATGGTATCTGTTTACTTTATAATCATTTATTTTTAAATAAATACTATTTCTTTGGATGAACAAAAGTGCACAATTAATTCATATCGCCCAATGCAGTACACTGTACTACGTTCAGCGATACCACCATTTTATTCCAAATCGAAACTATGCCGAGATTACGGTAGTGCTTTGCGACTAAATATATGGTTTAAACTAATTTTTTGGCACCTCAGGGAGGTCAATTTTGACTTTTTAGCGTTAGAGAAATATTTTGAAAAAAATTTCACCCAAAAAGTTTTTTCCACTAATATTGAATAGTAAAAAAATTAAAAGGAATGGAATTGCTTTCTGGAATTTAATAAGAACGACCACTAAAGTTTTATTACATATAAAGTTTAATCCCAAAGCGCTTCTACATTTTAAACCAGTTAGGGAATGCATGCTGTTTTTTTTTGCTTTTTAAATATTCATTTATTGAGTTGCGTTTATATTAGTCTTTAAAATTTAAATTCCGATCGGAACAAAAGTCTGCGTAACTTTGACCCTAATAAATTATTAATATTATTTATGAACTTGCGGAATAAAAGGCGAGTATTCTACAAAAACCTGAAAAAATTTTGTACTCTGAAAAAGCTGACCCAATCAATACAGCAGCTGCTGATGCAACTAAAAGTAATTGAACCGCATTATTCGTCAAATTGAAAAGCATTATTTACTAATCCAACGATATTTTATTTTTAGCATTGCTACGCATTTAGGTTTATTTGTTCTCTCCAGAAGTTAAATAAGATTTTTTGTTGACTTTTGACCTTTAATGATACTTTCACATAATAAAATGAGGACTGAGGACAGAATACGAAATCGGAAAGGTTAGAGAAAATCCACTTCCGGGCGTAATCTGATGGGCACAGAATGGAAATTGCTTGTTAGTTTCATTTTCTTATTTTATTTCAAAGGCATCAACGTTGAGTTATGATAAAATACAATTTTTCTTTTGATGAAAGTTGTATAAAATTTGGGTATCTATTTTTATAGCCAGGATTAATTGATCTATAGCTATTGTGCCGTAACATGTTGGCTTACTATATAATAAATATTCATTTCAGGCGTTTTTATAAATAGCTTGTGTTATTAAAGAAAGTAGTGCTGTTTTGAAAATAATTTTTAGTTAAGTTTTTCTTAAAGCCTGGAAATTATTAGTGAAGGGCAGGTCTGAATTTTTAATTTACGACTAACTATACAAAACTTGCTACAGATTTGTTGATGTATGACCTGAATAATACATTTTCGTGAAAGTTGGCTTCTGGAAAGGCATTTGATATTGTACCGGGCGCCACCTACGTAATCCTTGTTTAATTGCTGAGGCAGTAAGCTATCCAAAAAAGAAACAAGCGTATAAAACCAAGAACATATAATTATGGAAATCGTTATCTACACATAAAGTAAAAATTCTAAAAGAGGAAGGGACACTGTCATATTTAACCACAAATTTGCATCGCTACTGTCAACCAAAAAAAAAACAGTGATGTTCCTTACGTCAACGCAAAGTTATTCAATAAATAATGAATACAGTGAATTCGGGTATTATCCATGTGACACTACTTACGGTAATATCAACAGATAACATTTATCGAGGATCCCCGACTTACAAGCACGTAATAAAATATTTAAATTAAGTGATTGCTGACACGAAAGATTCTATTCAACAAAACGAAATTTATACCGCATTTGCGCTTTAATAATTGACTACGAACAACAAAGAAAAAGTGGGAAAAAACGATTTAAAAGTACACTTATCTGTTTATTTTGTACGCACAGCTTCGGGATTCAAATAATTGGCAAAGAAATCAGCTCAATTTTTGACGTCGGTGTCTTAATACCGATTACTTACACACACGCTCACAGTTTGTACAAATCAAATTTAAAATTATAGAAAGGGAAGAAAAACCTGTTAAAGACTCCTACGAAGTAACTTGCCAACTAATCATAAACACAAGAAATAAAGTTTCTAAAATATTGCACGCGTGGCCTAGCTTACGTAGCGACTTTCTCAAGGACCTTATCATGGTGATGGTATTTTTTGGTTTATTACTGAGTTAAAATCCTTAACGCTACTCAGTCATTTATGATGATCTGGTAATTTTATTTACGAGTACATTTACAGATGTTTTAATGCGTGAAATCTTCAACGACGTTGAACTATGATCTGTATGACCTGGGTTTTTCATATAATGTTCTTTGTTTGTTGATAACCTATTTATGATATAGAACAGTCTTTTTAAAAGGTTAACGACAAATTTGACACATCTTAACTGGACATCCTTTATCGTCCGCTACTCAAAACATAATGTTTCTCACTATCAATTCACTATAGCACTTTCACCTTATTTTGGTTTATCCTCATACTATACAATACACAAGTTTATCCTTATACCATACAATACACATGGTTACAAATTCACACATTGCGGTTACTGCAATATGTTACTCTTTTCAAATATCTTGAAGCTTACAAGAGATATCGGCAGTAACTCATCACTCAATACGTCACTAGGCTAACTACTACGATTGATGTTATTCGTCAATCATAAACAATGCACTTATTCTAACATCATTTGGATGTTTTTTTGTAATACGTTATACCGTTTGCTTCAAAATAGACGTTTGTTTGTTAGTCTTCATTCAGGCATCTCTCAGGGATTAGTATTCGGGAATCTGCTGTCAAACATTTTTTATGACGATCTTCTTGGGCTACCGGTTGCAAAAGATGTCACTATTTCTGTCTATGTTTATGATTTTGCGTTATTTGTTGCAGCAAAAACCGAGGAAGAACTTATTCAGTCCACTAATCAGGTATTTGAATCAGATATGCTACTGGATAAATAAAAATTAAATGTCTATTGCCACAAGTAAGGTTGAAACCATTGTTTTTTAGGGCGATGAAGAATATCCATAATATGCTTTATTCTAACAACAGAATAGGTTATCCCAGCAACTGCTAGAAGTAGAACACCCCATGCGCATTAAAATGAAAATTTTATTATTGAAACTTGGAGCGCTCGATGGAGACCATCCGAAAGCCAAATAGACAAAATTGTTAATGAAAGATCTTCAACGTTGGATTTATAGAAAGCAAGAAGAAATTAACTACATCTTGTCGAAATTTCTGACTGGTCACGGACGTTTTAACTCCTACCTAGGAGGCTATACCTAATGCAAATATTGTGACATTGCTCGACTTACAAACAGTATAGGATTAATTAAGACGATGTGATAACCAAAATGATAGGCTGCGAAGATACATGTAGATAAGTGGGTGACATTTATTTTGAATAAAAAAGAAGATATTACTAGACAATATGGGTGTAATTCTCAGCAACAACCCCTAAATTCACTAACTTTACGGATTTAGGATCTGTCCCGTATTGAAGCAAACTACTCTGATTTCAGACCTCAGAAGGAGAAAGATTTTTTAGTCAGTTAACACTGCCATCTTGTCAGCTTGACACTACGGGTCTACCTGGGAGACCGGTGTCTGCCATCTGGTCAGTTCGGGATTTAGCACTCCCGGAGATTTTTTACAGCTGAGTTTTGATCTGGTTTTAATTAGTCTGAATGGTCAAACTCCTTTTCTTTCTACTTACCTATGACCTCTTTTGGACTCCTGCCGCTTTTAGGTTCAGAGGGCTAAGGAGTATTCATTTGTTTACTATTTTTGTTTAAGACTTATATGTCGATAATGACAATAAACGTGGCAGAAGGTATAAAATGCACTGACTGGAGCTGAAAAATTGATTTACATTGCAGTCATAGGAAGTTTACTGCACCGGAGGGGGATACTCCACTTCCAGCACTGGGTGAGGTTGAGGCTGGATGACAACTAGAGAGCTCCAACTTGTCCCAGAAAAAACGAAGGGCATATTTTTAACCGGAAGAAGGAGACTACCGGCCGTCCCTTTAATTTTGGACAATATTATTCCATTTGAAAACACAATAAAAATTGTAGACATACAAATCAATCCAAAATTGTAACAGAAATCCTGAAACTAATGGCAAATACATACGGTCCAAAAAGTGGTAAAAGGAGGGTACTAACACATTTAGTGCTCTTCACTATAACATACGGAGCCAAAATCTTGTGGACCTCAATCAGATACAGTAAGGTAGTCTCGATGTTGAACGGAATAGGACGCTCTATATCGATCGCTATTGCTTCAGTCTTTGGTGAAGAGGTGGACGTAATTGCAGAGGTCATACCGGTGGATATTCTGATAAAAATTAGAGCCAGGGCGATAACCGACTATGATGGATGGCAAAAAAGGTGGAATAAAAGGATGTCTTGGAGGAAAAGGCTAATTCCAGACATCGCAACATGGTTGTCTAAAACGTAAATTATCATTTAACACAATTTCTTTCTGGTCATAGGGAGATGAGAACCTTTCTACACAAGATAGGCAAACGAGAAAACTCGGGATTGTGGTCTCCCTGAGGATGACGAACACCTCATTTTTATATGCCCAAGATGGTATGGTGAAAGGCGTCACCTACACTCTGTTTAAAGACATCTATTAAAACTACAAACATAGTCAGGTTGATGATTCAAAATAAAGATAATTAGACTCACTGCGAAACTTTTATAAGAAAACTTATATCTACAAGGATCAATGAAAACAGATACTAAACGACCATACACTATATTTCTACCACACTTCACCACTCTCACTAAACTGCAGCTACATTACAGACCATATTTTTATTATTTACATTGATTCTTACAATTTTACATGTAGTAGCTTGATATTTCTTAATGCCACGGGTCAAGACTGACCGAGGAGTGGACCACTTGAGCCGTTCAAGGAGGCAGGCCAACGTCTACTATTTAAAAAAAAGGTTAGTTTATGTTAGGTTGGGTTAACTTAGGTTGGACTTGTTTAACTTAGTTTTTCGATACTGTTATAAAAATTAGGTTTAAGATGGAACATAACTTTCTAACAAAATGGTTTATTTGAACTCAGAAAGCAATTTTTAGTAGAACTATACAGGGTGAGTCATAATTAGGTTTAAAGTTTTCAAGGGTGTATTTCCTGGCCCAAAATATTTAAAAAAGTACTCATAAAATTTTGTCAACCGTTTAAAGATAGCGTCCAAAAACTGATCAAACCTGTATTTCTTCGAAACCACTATATCTACTTTAACAAATTTTAGCACATTTTATATTACTATTACGAGTTATCAGCTGATTATAAAACATGGTGAAAATTACATCTAGAAGCCTACATTCCAGGGGTGTACTAGGAAATATTGGGCTCTATTTTATAATCCGTTCAAAAAACTGACAATTTGATTTGAAATTATCGAAATTCTATGTTTTCTAGATAAAAAAGGTACTCTTCTTGAAAGTGTAAGTTTCATGTGTGTAAGTAGAAAAATACGTTTTTGTGCAACCGTACGAGAAGATACTATTTCGTGAACACCTGCTCGGCTGTGAAATAAACTTTCTCGACTTGGAGCTCGGTCGCCTTAGCCCCCCCCCCCCATGACGAGGACATGACGAAAAAGGAAAGAAATATACAAACAAAGATAAGGGTAGAGGCAAAAGTATGGAAAGGGAGGGAAAAAAGTGAAAATAGAATTCCTAAAAATGTGGGCGGATGGAGAAGAACGAAGATGGATAGAGAGGGAAGGAAAAGTAAGAAAATGAACAGCAAAAAACTAGAAAATGGGAGGGGAAAGGGGGAAAAAGAGGGAAAATGAAAAATGGGAGAAAGTAAAAGGGACAGGGAAAAACAGAATATTATTTTCGAATGTGGCAAGAATAAAAAACAAAGGAAGGGAATTTTGGAGTTATATTAGGGATTTTAAAATGGTGAGGCTGGTTGAAACCTGGATGGTAGAGAAAGATTGGGAAGAATGGAAAAACAAGATGCCTGAAGAATTTATATGGGACATACAGTTAGCGGAAAAAACAGAGAAGATGGGAAGAACAAAGGGAGGAATAATAACAGGGGTGAGAGAAGAAGAAAAAAGAAAAAGAGGGGAGAGGGGAAAGGATAATGGGGGTGATACAAACGAATATAGAAGCAGAAGAAGGAGAAAGGTATGAAATAATAACAATTTTAGGAAAGAAATAGAAATGACTAAGGAAAAATAGATAAAGTAATGAAAGAGAGAGATGAAAAAAAAACTAATATTAGGAGGCGATTTTAATGCAAGGATAGGAGAGGAAGGAGGTATGATGGTAAATGGAAGGGTAAAGAAAAGAGTATCAATGGATAAAATAATAAATAGGGAAGGAAAAAATTGGGAGAATTTAGTGAGGAAAAATGTCGGTAATAGACTATGTAATCGCAAATGAAAGAAGTATGGGAAACATAGTAAAGTTCAAAACTGGTGAAAGTAAAGAATCTGGTCATCAACCGTTAGAATTGACCTTGGTGGGACAAGAAAATGGGAAAGAAGAAAAAAGAGAGGAGTAGAGAGAGATGAAGGCATAGACGGAAGAAAATATAGAAAGATACAAATAAAAGATGGAGGAAGGACACAGTTCAGAAGGAAGAATAGAGGAAGAGATAAACAAGATAATAAAAGAAATGGAAGAAGCAACAGAAAAGAAAAAGTATAGAGTGAGAACAGGAAATTTAGGAGAAGAAATGAATGGTGGAATGCAGAGTGCCAGAAAGCAAAGAAGGAAATGAGGAGGGAAAAGAAAATGGAAAAAATGAAAATTGAAGAATATAAAAAATTAAAGAAGAATGCAGAAAGGGCAAAGAAGAATTTAAAATGAGGTTAGAAAGTGAAATCGAGGAAATAAGAAACGAAGAACAAGTTTGGAAGTTTGTGAGAAGAAGGAAGAAAGAAAAAGGGATGAGCTGAAAATAGAAGGGGAAAAATGGGAGCAACATTGTAAGAAGTTATTGGAGGGGGTAGACATAGAATCAAAGAAAAAGAAGATAAAAGGTAAAATAAGAAAGTAAGAGAAGGAGGGATTGAAAAAGAGGAGATGGAAGAAGCGATAAATTAGATTAAAAAAGGAAAGGATGGTGGCACAAATAGAACACAGGGGGGAGCAGTGGAAATATACAGGAGAAAAGATAAGAGAAAGATTAAGAGGAATATTTGAAAAAATATGGAAAGGAGGAGGGTTACCAGACAAATGGAGAGAAACCATAATATGCCCAATATACAAAGGAGGAGATGGGAAAGAAGAAAGAAATTACAGAGGAGTTAGCCTTCTGAATGTCGGATATAAGATGTACAGTGAAATAATAAGAAAAAGGTTGGAGAAAGAAGTAGAGGAAAAGAAGTTGGTACCGGATTGGCAAATGGGTTTTAGGCGAGGAAGAGCAACAGTGGATAATATATATGGATATTAAAACATGTAGTTAAAAGAGAAATAGGGAATAAAAGAGGAAACATGTTTGCGATGTTTTTAGATTTAAGGTCAGCTTTTGATAAGGTGGAAAGTTGATTGTGGTGAGAAAACTTTAAAGAGGCAGAAATAAGCGAAGATTTAATAGATGCAATAGAAGAAATATACAAAGAAACAATGTGCAGAACGAGAGTACGGGAAAAGCTGGGAAGTGAGTTTAGAATAGCAAAAGGGTTGAGCTAGGGGTGTCCACTGAGCCCTGTTTTTTTTTTCCTTGTATGTACGAGACTTGGAGGAAGAAATTAAAGGACAGCAGGTAGGAGGAATAGTGGTGGGAAGAAGAAAAGTGTGGGTTCTAACATACGCAGATGGTGGTCTTGGCAAAAACAGAGGAGGAAATGAAAGAGAAGTTATAAATAGATATTTGGAAAAAAATAAATTACAATGAAATGTAGAAAAAACAAAAATAATGGAGTTTAAGAAGAAAAAAGGTAGAATAAAAGGAGGGGAATGGAAGTGGTGCGAGGAAAAGATAGAGATGGTAGACAAGTATAAATACCTAAGGTATATGGTGAGGTACGACAACAAGGACGAAGACCAAATTAAGGAACTAGAGAAAAAGGAAATAAAATAATAAAGGAGATTTGGGGCATAGGAGAAAGAATATTTGCAAAAGACTTGGAGAAAAGAAGATGGATAGTAACAGGTGTGTTGATGTTGGAGCAGAGGTGTAGAGATGAAGAGAATGGGATAAACTGGAGAAGATACAGGAAAGGTATTGCAAGTGGACAATAGGTTTGGAGAAGGAAACACCAGGTTATATAGTTAAATAAGAATGTAAACTGGAAAAATAAGGATACCGACAGGAAAAAGGGCAATACGGTATGAAGAAAAGATGGAAAGCAAGAAAGAAAATAATATATTATATGAATGTTGGAAGGAAGTGGAAAACCAAAAGATAAAATATGGTGAAGATGCTAGAAGAAGATATTATGAAAGAGGAGGATATGCAAGGGAAGAAATAAAAAAGATAAGAGATGAGAGAAGAAGTATGGAAGAAGAAATAGTACAGAGAGATAGAGAGACACAGGCACAAAAAAGAAGAGCAACAATTAGAGAAGGAAAATACAACACGAATTACATAACCGGAAGAATGGCATTAGAAGATAAAAAACTAATTGCAAGATTTAGAGTAGAAAACGAAGAGAATGAAAATAAATATTGGTGGAAGGACGAAGATTGGAAGTGTAGAATGTGTAGGGAAAGATGGGAAAATGTAGAGCATTTGAAACTAAAGTGTAGTGAAGTAAGAACGGACGAAAGAGTGAGAAAAGTGTTGTTGGGAGAGAGAGGTGAAGGAATTGTGTGGATGTGGAAAAAGAAAGTGGATGGAAGAAAGAAAAAGAGAAGTAATAAGAATAGAATGAAGAGAAGAGCGAAAGAAAAAATATTTTTATTTTTTTTTGTTGTTGCTTTTATTTTTATGTTAAAAAAAAGCGAATCTTTTGTTAATAAATAGACAAATAAATTGAAATTGATTAATTGGAGAGTGTACGCTTCTGTTATTCGATGTTGTAATGTCTTTGGAGCTAATGGAGAATTTTGAACATTTATTGTAATACTGTTTTATGTTCGTTATAATTGTTGAATTTTCAATACTTATGTATGTGATCATCACTTTTTTGGCTACAAGTTTGTGGATTATAAAATAGGGCCCAATATTTCTTAGTACGCCCCTGAAATGTACGCTTCTGCTTGTAATTTTCGCCATGTTTTATAATCAACTCGTAATAGTAATGTAAAATGTACCAAAATTTGTTGAAGTAGATATAGTCGTTTCGAAGAAATACAGGTTAAACAGGTTTTCGACGCCATCTTTAAACGGTTTTGTAAATATTTGGGGCTAGTAAATACACCTCTGAAAACTTTAAACCTAATTATGACTCACCCTGTATAAAGGTCTTTTAAATTTTTTTTTACACTACTAGCTGTGAAGTGGACAATTATTGCGTCTTCTAGCCAACTGAGAAGTTGAATTTCTCTATTAGTGGTTAATAATTTTTTCTATTGTTGACCTAGGTTAATAATGGACAATTTCAAATTTTTTGAGAATCTAAGAATAGTTGTTTAACAAACACAAGTGAAACATAATTTTGTATATCCAGGAGATTATCACTAACGTATTTGCTGCTTAAAATTACCTAACACGATAAAATTATTTGAATAAAATAATGCCATTAGTTTAAAATTCGCGCCCCCATCCCATAACCGCAAATACATAACCTGAATTTATTTATTTATTAAATATGATGGTAGAATCAGTCTTTTCAGGTTTCCCAAAGGCGATTTAACTAGGTGAGTTAAGTTACATCAAGAATTTTAAGTAAATTACAAACATTTGGTTGTAGGTGTTTTGAATGGTTAACAGAATCTGGAAGGTCCGATCTGTTGCATAAAAATGTCGACTCTAAAAACTTAACGAGTATGTGGCGAACACTTGGCATTCCTAAATGAATTACAAGTGTCAATTTCTGAAACCCAATATTCAAATGATGCAAGGTATATTGGCGAAGCAATAAATGCCTGTTAACATCTCTAGCTATACCAAAACTACTCAAGCTTGCAGCTCAAATACTCTTAGGTAAAGTAAATTACGGAGGAACATTCTTAAATTGCAACGTGAAAAGAAAGCACTTCAATTGAACTTAACATCTCCCAACGATTACTTCCCGAAAGCAGAGCACAAATTGTGACAGCCCAAGTGGACTTAAAAAATAAACCACTAAGAAGCAGGGGACATACAGAGGAATACAAACAATTTTCACTAAAATTATATTTTACGAGCCCCAAAATGTTAATTTTAAAGTAGGTTTTAAATTTTTTGCCAGCTCAATCTACTACGTGATCATGGTTAGAGTTATATATAAAAAGTTAAACAACCCTTGTGCTACATCTTTACAAATACGATATGCAAAGGTGACAAATTGAAGTCGATAGTATTAAACTGCATAAAAAAGCTACAACTACAATGCGGTGCCAATGTTAGGGCAGTAGTAAAATTTTCGAAACCTAATTAAAAGAATAGATGTACCACCGGAAAAACCATACCTTCTCGTAAATGATAAGAAAATCTATTATTTCTTCGATGTCTCCTATTTATTGAAGTCGGTGCAAAATAACTTGATTAAATACGATATAATCTTTAATACAAAAAAGCATCTTGGAAAGACATTAAAAATTTCTACATGTCAGACAAATCTAAACCGCTGCGATTGGCTCCTAAATCAACTAATTTACATATCACTCCGAATAATTTTCAGAAAATAAAGGTGAAATATGCCACACTAGTGTTTAGTGAATCAGTTGCAGTTGGTTTATCAACGTATGTAGCTTTTAATGCTTTTTGATTTATTTGCATTCCTGTGCTACTTGATTTTTACAAGAAAAATGTTTATTTTTTATTTTTAGTTTAAATTTGTTTAGTAGTGGAAAAAATAGTATTTACACCATGGTTGTGAAGTCCATTATTGCCTACGCACCTTATTTCTGGTGCTAAGGCAATTATGACAGACTTCACAACCTTGGTGTATAATATACTATTACTAAATCGAAGTCTTCGTCGTTTTCTAACTTTTACACCAATTCATAAAAACATTGTACTCTCCTCATATTTTTCTTTTGATTTTGCTGAGTAATAAAGTCGAATATGCAGCTTTTGCAGATTTTTGAATTTTAAAAAAAACATTTTCTTCCATTTCAGATAAAATACACTTAAACACATTCTTCTGCACACAGAAGCAATTATTTCACAATTTCTGCCACTTATTTACATAATTCCATAGTTACTAATAATTAATTTTTAGCTACTTGTGATACTTATTCCATTTATCTTAGATTTTTGAAAGCCACACATAAAATTATTTATGCATTTCGATCATAATTTGTAGTTTGCTGCTTTAGTTCCAGTGATAATATTCTAGAAAAGCCAGAGTCTTTTAGATCAAAGTTTGGATTCTTCGCCCAACATATTTTGATAAATATTTGGTTTGTTTGGTGTACTTTTTTAATAATTAATTGTTTACGACTAGACGTGAACGACAAACAAAAAACCAAAGTATTTAAAAACCTATTAAATTTAACTTGAAAGTGTTGTAGCTTAACGAGCCAAGTAAAAGCGTTCCATCTGCTCGAAAATTGTCCATCTAATTAGCCACTAATTGTTGTCTGACATTTACTAAACATTTTAAGCTAAAACTTTATTACAACTTTGTTGAATATTCTAACAACTTTTTCATTACGTTTAAAATAACCAATTATTCCTAAACTTTATTTATCCATTAGTTTGACATTTAATGTTTTAATGGGATTTAGTTTTTTTATTTCGAACACCCTCGCCCTCCACGATCGTTCTTCAATATAATTAAGTTACTAATAGCTCGTCTGTTTTACAAAATTTAATAAAGTTTATTAAAAACATTGAGAGCTTTACGATGAGACTTTGTTTGAAAGTTATTCGATTATTAACACATTTTTGGACGTGGATGGAAGATTTTATTTATCATTTTCGTATTAAAGGCATAATTAGCTTCTTGTTATGAAAACGTTGTGGGGAAGCTTTGTGCTTTCGATTTGAATTATAGACGTGACGGTGAAACCGAGTCATTGACTTTATTGCATTAAAAATTAAATAAAAATAATAAGGATTTGATTAAGTTCAGGGAACAAATTTTTAGGATTTGATATTTATGGAGCGTAAATTACATCGCTACCAATTTTTCAAAGTAATTAGAGTGATTTATTCTACCACTCGAAAGCTGCTACAATAGAAATTAGAGTTTTTCCCAAACAAAACGAAAAAAGGCAGTGTACGCTTACGAGACTTCCATTCTTCAAGAAAATAACAAACTACCTCGCCTTTATTTTCTGTTATTTACGAACTTAATACGATTTTCTTACGTTGAGGGAAGAAACACGAAGTCGCTGACACAGAAAAAGCATCTGTAAGAAATTGCGTTGTTATGAGCTAATAAAATAGATCTTTTTAGTAAACCATGCGTATGTTAATTTTTGTTTATATTATATTTTTGGAACATTTTTTCAAATATAATGTAATAAGCTTTCATACTTTATTATCCATCATTATTTCTACAACATTTTTATTAGTTTACAGTAACCTGATTCTACTAAAATTAAGTGATTTATTTATAAATAAAAAAACAGAAAACTTGTTGCGGTATAGTGTTAGATAATAGGAAAGTATATACAACAATAGTAGCCAGTTACTCGGGTCGAAAGGTTTCCTGAAACTAAATCAACTATAGAATACGAAAAAGCCTAATAAATTTTTAATAATCACAAAGAAAAATTTAATACTTAGTCGCTATCTTTCATTAGCAATCGCAGGGATGCAGCCACCAACTCAACAAAATATTCATTTCCAAATTAAAATTTTATATTAATCTGATAAAGTCACTTTAATTCTGATTGGCAAATTAATTAAAATTTTGATGGATAAAAGTGGAAGTGTTTTTCTCCAGCGCAATTCATACCTGAATACAAATGCTGAATTAATCTAATTTTCCACAAGAAATACAATTACTAAGGTACTCTTTAAATTTTGTACACTCATGAAATTTAAAACTTGGACACCACAATTTCTGTAAACAAAAGTTTGCACATTGTGAAGGGTATCATTTACAATTCTAACAGCAGGTAGTCTCAGCAGGGGTTATCTTATAGAAGGACTGTAGAATGAATCATTACACTAAGCACGTTTTAGAAAATAGGTAATTTACGTTGCTTACTTATTTTTTTCTTTAAAGAATATATTTGAAGGTATCGCTAATTAAACACCATAGCTCGATTAATTATCGAATCAAAATTTTGTTTAGGAAATGTTTACAAAATAAAATTAGAAATAATTTTGATTTAAAAACGTCTACAAGCAATAACTTTTAAATTAAATCAAAAACTAAACATGGTTATTTGGGTTGACTGATTATTACTTATTTTAAAATAAATCTAACCTACTAATTATTGTAAGTTATTAAAAAAAATCATTAAACTCTCTATTCATAATATTTAGTCCTTACAAAATGTATATTTTATGACGTTTCATTTTTTCTGTAGTTAATATAAAAAGTGAAAATAAAAACTAAGGCAATTCTTATTGTCAACGTATATATTTAGTTTTTTGACAAGAATTTATTACATAATTATAATTAAGATACCAAGTTATAGTTTAAAATTAAATGAAAACTTTTTTTTAAATAAAGGTATTACTATATAAATAAATATAAGAAATCAATAATGGGTGTGACCTCCATTATTATTGATACATTCTTGGAGGCGTCTGCTCATTGACGCTATCAAGGTATCAATATAATTAATATTAATCGTTTCCCATGCGGTATCAATGGCTGCAATTAGTGCATTACGGTTTACTGGTATAAAATTTGGCCCTTGTTGTCTTCGGATAACAGCAAGTATTCGAGCCCAAACATTTTCGATAATGTTAAAATCTGGGCTTTTTGCTGGCCAGGGTAACAGCTCCAAGTTATTTGCTTGTATCCAGTTGCGCACAACCTGCGAAGTATAGGGTCATCATATCCCGATAGTTAATTATCGAATGTTCCAAGAAAATATGTGTAAATAGTAAATGGAATCTACTAACGTAACGTTAAGTCGTTAATTATAGTTACATAACTCTCCTTTCATAAGATATAGTTCATATTAATATGCTTATTGTAAAGCTTCGTACACACCTGAACAACAAACCGAGGAACAAACAGAACAACGAACCGAACGGCAATCGGAACATTAATTTGGACGGTGCTACGTACGAATTTTAGAACAGATTCGCAAGTCCTGATTGTTCCACGAACGGTTTGCGGCGTTCCCGCAACTTGTCGGTTTTTTCTCCGACATCAAAGAAAATGCGCGCGAATGCGTTTGCAGGTTTGGACGAATCTAAACAAAACGGCGAACAAACTTATGCGGGAGAATTAAATTATTTTTTTTCCTCCCTTTTGTGGGTTTGTTGTGTTTTAGGTAATATTATGGAGTTGACAGAAGAAAAATGTTTTAAATTAATCAGTGTTTAAGAATGCAAGAAAAAAATGATGTCCCTATTAGCATCATTTGGGCGGGAAATTTCCAAAATAAAAAAAAGCGAAGTAAATTATAATTTTTTACTCTTCTTTGTGCGTAAAAATTTGGTTGGCACTATCTTCTTGTTTTCCGCAATTTTCTCTTCTCAATAATAAATATATATGAACTGAAAACTACTGAAAATAATTATGGGAACAGCACAAACGTTCCGTTTGTTGTTCGGATTGTGGAAATCATAAAAGATCATTTGTCATTCTGTTTGACTTTCGGTTCGTTGTTATGTTAAGCAACAATTTTTTGGCGAATAAAGATTAGTTTGTGATGTAATATTAGAAACACAAATTTATATCATATCAAATTTATGACAACTTAAAACCAAGAACGTGTATGTTATTGCTAAGAAATTATTAAGGAAAAAGCGCAATTGCAGTGTAAATATTTATAATTAGATATTTTCGAAAGTTTATAAGTCCTCTATTGTAATCTTAATACTTAAAAGAAAATCCTGTCCATTAGCATTATAAGGAAATGGCTTTTACTTTATGAATAAGTTTCAATAACAATAGAATATCCTTGCTTGTTTAATTTACTTCCTTTGAGTCATATTGCTCTAAGGGTTGTTACATTGGTCATTAGAAGTATGTAATAAATAAACAATTACCTACTGTTTGAGAAGGGGTAGTGTGAACCAATAAATAAAGTAAGAAATGTAAATTCCATTTTAGTTTAAAATTTCAAGTGTTGTGAAAATGCCACCTCATCTCGGTGCTGATTTGAAAGCGCGGATTGTTTCGGAATTAGCGGCGGGCCGTAGCGTGCGTGAAATTTCACGTATGTTAGATATACCAAAAAGCACCGTAGGGCATTACCGAGTAAAATGGAATCTTGAACACACTTTGGAAAGAGCCATCGGAAGTGGTAGACCTAAAGTATCTACACGTGCTCAAGATCTCGAGTTGTTTCATTACGTAACAGAACAACCATTTGCTACATACTCCAGGGCTATAGCAGATACACATTTTTCCGGATGCCGTATAACTGCACAAAAAGATTAAAGGAGATGGGAATAAAGAAGTATAATGCTGCTGCGAAAGAAGTTCTCAGTGACGAAAATATGAGACGTCGTCTGGAATTTGCAAGGCGATATGTGAACGAACCTTTGGAATTTTGGAATCGAGTGATTTTTAGCGACGAAAAAACGTTCAATAGCCGCAACGATGGACCACTAAAAGTTTTTAGAATGGAAGGAACTCGTTACGAAAATAATCACATATGTCCTAAAAACGAAGTGGTTATTTTTCTGTGAATGTGTGGGGTTGGGTTAGCGCGCGGGGTCCAGGAGTTTGTTGGGCTATCGATGGACGTCTTGATTCTGCTGCGTATTTAGATATTTTGGAAACTATTATGAAACCTTCAGTCGAAGTGTTTTATCCAGACGAAGATTATATTTTCCAACAAGTAAGTATTCTTATTTCACTATACTTTCTCCAAAAATAGTTCGGGATCTGTTGAATTAACATTTTCATAATGTATTTTTGTTGTTAAAGGACAACGCCCCTATTCATACTTCGCGGGTTGTGCGCAATTGGATACGAGAAAATAACTTGGAGCTGTTACCCTGGCCAGCAAAAGCCCAGATTTTAACATTATCGAAAATGTTTGGGCTCGAATACTTGCTGTTATCCGAAGACAACAAGGGCCAAATTTTATACCAGTAAACCGTAATGCACTAATTGCAGCCATTGATACCGCATGGGAAACGATTAATATTAATTATATTGATACCTTGATAGCGTCAATGAGCAGACGCCTCCAAGAATGTATCAATAATAATGGAGGTCACACCCATTATTGATTTCTTATATTTATTTATATAGTAATACCTTTATTTAAAAAAACGTTTTCATTTAATTTTAAACTATAACTTGGTATCTTAATTATAATTATGTAATAAATTCTTGTCAAAAACTAAATATATACGTTGACAATAAGAATTGCCTTAGTTTTTATTTTCACTTTTTATATTAACTACAGAAAAAAATGAAACGTCATAAAATATACATTTTGTAAGGACTAAATATTATGAATAGAGAGTTTAATGATTTTTTTAATAACTTACAATAATTAGTAGGTTAGATTTATTTAAAAATAAGTAATAATCAGTCAACCCAAATAACCATGTTTAGTTTTTGATTTAATTTAAAAGTTATTGCTTGTAGACGTTTTTAAATCAAAATTATTTCTAATTTTATTTTGTAAACATTTCCTAAACAAAATTTTGATTCGATAATTAATCGAGCTATGGTGTTTAATTAGCGATACCTTCAAATATATTCTTTAAAGAAAAAATTAAGTAAGCAACGTAAATTACCTATTTTCTAAAACGTGCTTAGTGTAATGATTCATTCTACAGTCCTTCTATAAGATAACCCCTGCTGAGACTACCTGCTGTTAGAATTGTAAATGATACCTCTTAAGCCCGCTTCACAATGTGCAAACTTTTGTTTACAAAAATTGTGGTGTCCAAGTTTTAAATTTCATGAGTGTACATGTAGAAGTGGGAAACATGATTTCTGAGTCACTTTGTTGTGTGTACTAATTTCTAAAGAAGGTGATCTCTCAAACTGACGGTAAAATTTAAGACCGAGGAGAAACGATTTGCCATACTACATAGTCTTTGTTTGGAACTTGGATGGTTACATGGATGTGATTTATTTTTAGATTCAAAACAGAAAAAAAATCATAGTCATTATGGACAATGGTCTATACCACTCCATGCTTTTGGAAAAGACACCAACAGTTTCGTCTAGAAATGAACCAATGCTAATTAAAAATATTGATAAAGACGTGGACTATTATCGAAATTAAAAGCAAAAAAACAAATAAAGTTCTTCACCGAAACTGGGACAAAATTTTTGTGATTGACGAACTTTTAAGAGAACAGGGACATCAAGTTGTTTGTTTGCCACCATATCACTGCCAGTTCAATTTAATTATTACAACAAAAAGGTTAAATCCCAATATTTATCTCAAAAGCGAAGCAAGGATTTAAGAGTGATGCCCTTATCGCAGTGTTCCGGCGAAATGTGGGAAAAATTTGGTTGACATAGTCAGGA
This sequence comes from Abscondita cerata, assembly GCA_030710515.1. Taxonomy (NCBI): domain Eukaryota; kingdom Metazoa; phylum Arthropoda; class Insecta; order Coleoptera; family Lampyridae; genus Abscondita; species Abscondita cerata. Next base: position 230,965 of record JALBCR010004795.1, on the reverse strand, counting down.
ACTTATTAAAGTAAAGTTGACATTAGAAATAAGGCATATTTTCTTCAAAAATATTCCAGTTATTATTATTTCACTTTTGTTAAAGATCACCATCAGGAATTTATAATAAGTCACTTACACACAATCATTCACGGGTGTCTTGATGTTCCTGATATATAATTAGAGTCCATATCATTTAATGTAGTACCTATTCACATAAGAAATTTATTGACATTCTCTTAAGACACTCCTCGAACTGATCACCCTTACTAAATAATAAATAAAAAAAAAGGCCCAGAAATTATTGTTCTGGTTTGATAACTCTTACCGGAACGATAACAACGAAATACCACTTGTGACTTTACCTATAACTTTTTTTTTGTTTTCTAATCTTTTAGCTTGCAATATAGTTTTGCTTTTAGAATTCATATGTGGTACTTTCCCTGAGAACGAAAGAGAAAGTAAATTTAGACAACGAAAGCGAATTCATGATCTTCCAATGCAGATTTGAGTCTTTCTATTTCTCATGCAGAAGAAAGAAAAGAATAATGGATAAAACCATCGCTAACCAACATGTCGGAAAATTCTAATGACTTCAATTGCTACCAATGACATACATATTTAAGTGATCATATTTTTGATGTAAACATGTAAAAAGATGTATAATGTCTAGTACTAAGATATAAAAGGATTATTGTATGTTAAGAAGATATATCGATTTTGGTGCGTACGTGATCAAATGAAGTGAAAGAAGTGAGCCAACGGCTTTGAGCATAAAAGAATTGATATAAAGATTTTTTGTAAATAATAAAAAGACGTGTTACTTAAAAATTTAATTAACTCAGTTACTGAAAATTAGTACAGTTGATAAAAATGGCTGCGCAATGTTGTAAGCCGGCGATTGTAGTAGCCTGCGTAATGTAGTGCATTAAACAAAGTGCAATGAAATAAAATTATAAACAATTAATCAGAGAAAGAAAATATAAAGCAACACTCAAAACAAAGGAAGCATCATGTAAACGATCCACAGGGTTAAGAGATCACTGCAAAGAAGACGTTGAAGGTCACGTTATAAAAATTATGTTCATATTTGTAAGGAACGTTATGTTCGATTGTTTTATTTTGTTTTTAAAAATTAAAATTTTGTTAAACTATAAACACGTTTATTATTAGCAATTCAAATCTTTGGAGTAATGTTAACTAAAGAATTTTAAATCAAGAAAGTCTCATGTTCACGTACAATATAAAAATTATTTTATTTAACACAAAAATGCAGTCACCGCAATATAAATACTATATGTTGCAATAAAAAACAAAAGAAATTAAAGGGTTATTATTTTGTGCAGATATCTAGCATAAATAAAACCATACGTAATATCAAATTTTTTACCTATAGTTTATACTATACACAATGGAAGAAGATAACAGTCTACGAAAAGAAATATTTGTTATTCTTTCAAGCTTAATTCGTATCATTCAAATAGAAGAAGCTTAAACTGTGATCTTCTACCACAAATACTACTTAAAAATGCTCATTACTTGTGTCGACTACTATCATCAACTGCAATTTGATAACTGTCCCTAAATCTCACAAATTTATAGAAGGAATGTTTGTAACCAATCTGACATAAGTGATAATACTTCATGAGCTGTTTTCAGTGTAATCTCATATTCATTGGTCAATGTTGCACTACTGATCAGAAATAGAAGAAACTCTGAAGTTTTCTTCTTAATTACATCGGAGATCAGCGGTATTGGTTGCAACGTTACGGTTATCACAGTTTTCTTTTTTTAACAAAACAACAAATTTATCTAACACATCAAAGAGTGCATATTCGTTCATACAACGCCTGTACAAAACTTGCGACCTAACTTATAAAAATCTTCTACTATCACAGATTTTCTAACTGAATCACAAAATAGTAATTGCACCAGTTACAACCATCAAAAAACAAACATTCGCCAGAAAGACCAAAGTTTAAAAAAGTTAATTTCGGACAATGTCAGGTTATTATTGCAGATGAATATTCTATGACATCAAACACACTGAGACAGTAAAGCTTTTTTATACAAACGGTGTAAGAGCATGTGAACATGAACAAAGAAGAAGTGGAAATACGTAACATAATTAATAAGTAATAAAAATAGGCCTAGACACAGTTGACAAGACATAAAAGATAGGCAAGAAGGGAAGCTAGAGTGCGGAAGATAAAATGACGTAGCCAAAAAAGTAATAAAACATATCAGAAAAAATTAACACAACAAAATAAATAGTAGATAGTAATGAGGAGGAGAGAGATTGGCAGGACGGAACTAATAGGACTGCAAGGCTAGAATTAGAAAACAAGTAATAAAGTAAAGCACACAATAGGAAGAACAGGCAATATGAACACAGATCTAAGAAAAGTGTTATCTATTTAAATTAACAGAAAAAGCTCTTGTTAACAATAGTTAGCCCTAATGTAGTAGTAGTTATGCCAATAAGGGCCAAAAATAGAAACACGAAGCTGACGTTAAAAAGAAGGTTGAAAAAAAAACAAATTGTAGAAGATGAAACTCACTGTAGAACTTACCAGAGAGCACTGATAATGATAAATGTGTCCCTAAAATCCAAAATTTTGAAAATGATTTTAGAATAGTTTGGAAACACCATAAGTTTTTGTTTTAAAATGACTTTGAAAAGATAATTAACATTCTGAAAAAATGGAACAGAGAAAATAAGATAGAAACGAAAGAATTCAAGTTGACGCAGAAAACGTTAGGCAGATGCCAGAGAGAAGGAGACCAGGGGAGAAGATAAATAACACTATGTGACAATTGAGAATTTACGTGGCCGACGGAAGTATAGATTAATTAAGTGTAACAATAATTGAAAATGTTTCAGTAATACAGAATTGAGCAAAACAGTTTACCCGACTAACTTTAATATTTGCGGCAGACGCCGTGCGGTTTAATAGATATTTGAAAACCGTTTGCCGATCACGTACCCAAAAAGCCACCTTATCTTAATATACGCTAGTATGAGTATATTTTAAACATAGATTTGTCTGTGAGAGTAAATGCTTAACTTAGGAATAAAAGTAATTTATTGACTTAAAGATCATAAAACATTACAGGCTAGAATAATGACTTCTCTTAATGATTTCTAGGGCAACAGGATAATTTTAAATGTTTAAAAAGAGACATAGATAAATTGTCTAATGTTAACGGAAGGCACAAACGATAACATTCAAAACAACTGATAATTGTTTTACATACCTTGCGTCAATTTAGGTAAGAGCGTTGCATGGCACGTATCGAATACTAACAACGAAATAACTGAATAATAACCTCCTTCTTGCGTTTTTTTACGACAAATACTGGGGTTTCTTGTCGTTAATTGAGTTAACGTGTAACACGAATTAATAAATAATTATATTTTACTTAACTGTCTGATCGCAGTTGTGGAATTTGGTTAGCACCGGTACGAGTGATCTCACTAATAATCTTGTAGCGGGCAAGTGATAAAAAAAGTCGCTTCTTTCCTCGATTAACGGAGTGGAAGTAAATTAACTTTACAACACAGTAATACAATAATTCTCAAATTCCATGGTTAAATAATTGTTTTAGATATACATTGTTTGGTTAGCAATAATATACCAACTTTTTACGTAAAAATTTATCCTCCATACGTAAAGGTTAAATGAAACGGGCTGAAGCGACAATCTGAAAGGAAAATGTGCAAGAAAGAATTACGAAGACTACTAACAAATATACTCACGGCCTAAGGACTGTGATATGAAAATTGCACAGATTTTGAATTACAAACCGCAGACTATTTTCTACTTTAAGTCTAAATGTAAGTTGACCGCGCTTGTGTGGCTAACACTTTACGCTAGGAATAATGTTTGCTCCTTAATGCCCATATACAGCATGTACTAAAAGTACACTCAAAAATCCTGTTACAATCAATCAGAGAGACAATGTCAAGGCAAATCAAATATAAAAAAGCCAAAGAGAAGATGAGAAAAAACAACACACAAAGACTAACTGAAGCTGCTGCTAGTGTTACATAAAAAAGGTCGAGTGGTTAAAACGGATGAAAATTGCATAAAGGTTGTTGATCTTCAGCGCGGTAGTATGAGATGGTAGTTTCATTAATCAGTACAGAAAATGAAACTGGAGATTTCTTGCAAAATTTAAAGGGGGGTTTAACATAAAAAAAATTTCCTTAAAGTCTCTCCTGAAGAGTTAGACAATCTGTAGCAATGCTAGGTAGCGTTAACGGAAATTTGGTCAAAAGAATAAGAGCCTGTATTCAAGAAAATGGTGCCCATTTTGAACACTCTCTGAAATAATATTGTTAATTTAAATTAAAAATGATAGTTAATAATAATATTGCTATTTATGTCAAACTTGCATACGCAACTTATTAATTAAAAATTCTGCAAGTTCGCTTAATTTATTTTTTTGGTGAAAAAGTATTGAGTTTACGTGAAATTTTTAAGAGACAAAAAGTTTTTAATTGAATTGGCCCTCCAAAATCTGAATTTTAAAATTGAAAAAAAAAATAGTTAAAAAGTTCTGGTAAAAAACTTGCAGAGAACAAGGGTGAATAAAATTATGAAATTATGGAGGCTTCTTGGTAGTAGTATTTGAATGTTTAGATTTTTTTTATTTCAAGTCATTTCAGAAAAAATCGATTAATGTGAATTTTTTACACATCTTTAAGGGGCTGTAACTCTTCAGGGGAGGCTTTAAGGAATTTTTTTTTTATGTTAAACCCCCCTTTAAATTTTGCAAGGAATCTCCTGTTTCATTTTGTGTACTGATTAATGAAACACTCTGTAATTAATTTTAATAATATATTATTGTTTTAACTACAACTACACTATTAAGTTATTTCCGCTACAATCAATTTTGTACACAAATTTTTATTATTCTAACTTAAATTTTTATTTATGGTGTGACGTTCTACTTGCGACCTTTGACAACTTTGGAACAGTGACATCTTGACCTTGGTTTGTTTTCCACGACGTTCTTTGTTCTTTCTTCATTACCTTGATGTTTTCTTCGCAGATTTTTCAAATTATTTATTAGTTTTTAATTTACAAAGCACTTTCTTTATTTATCAAAAATTATTCGTTAACGAGGAAATTTTAATATTTATTGTTTTATGCACGGTCTTAACTGCACACCCAACATTGTACACTACTCTAAACCATCTCTTCCCCACTTTGTTTCATCACGTACGCACAAAAATCGATTTATCCTCATAGCATACAATAAGCAAATATATCTTAATACTAAACAATACATATAGTTTCACATTTATACATTAAAATGACCTTGTAATATGGCGAAAAGTAATATAAACAATATTTATTACACAATACAAATACACAAATTTATAAGTATTACAACATATTTTAAACACTACAAACTATAAAATAAAATGTTAAAGTATGATCGTAATTCAGATTTTCTCTTCAATCAAATCAATCTTGTAAATAAAATATACTTTTGTTTTAATTATAAAACCACACAAAACTATCTCAATATTGAAATGAATGAGACTGGGTTGAGTCCTTGTTAAAGTTTGTGTTTTTTATCATATTCAAAACTGTATTTTAATATGAACATAAACTTTGCGTCCGAGATGCAAAAAATAGAAAGAAAATTACTATTTTTTAAAATTCAATTGCACAAACAAAACAGTGAGTACGGTAATAGCAATTACAAAATAATTAAGTATTTTAAGAACAGAATACCTATTATTGGTTATATTGTATTTACATTTGCTAGATTTTCTCTTACTTGCGCTTTTGCTGTTGATAAAAATAGGAAAGCCGATTTTTTTATTTTCTGGTCGGTACCATTGGAAACCCGTTTTCTTGTCGCCACTAGAAAGTGTGTCGTTTAAAAAAATGTTTACGAGAGTATCGGTGCACAGGTCGTAAAACAAAAAAATAATTCACCATTTTTCCACAAAATAAAACATTCTGTACAAAACTGAAAGATTAATGCTCCCAAAGCAGAAAATATACATTACGTCTCTCCAAAACTTAATAAAAACATCAAATACAATTTCCTCCCTTCGCACTAACACATTGAGCAAACTAATGTTATTTACTTTAATGCAATTTGCTAAACTAATTTAACTTTGTTAGCCGTAATATTAATTTTAACTGGAAGTTTCCTACCGAAGCTCAACTGTGAACAAAAAAAACTTTCAATAAAAAGGATCCGGCAGAAATAAATTTGTTTGCGTTTCGTCTTGAAAACGCAATTGAGCGAATTGTAACAAAAGTAAGCGAAATAGAAAACTATTAAGTGCTGCACTTAATTTGATCAATTTCTTTTAGTTCCAACAACTTCTAATAGTATTTCGAAGTTCTCAGGCGTACGTTGTGTTAGTTACGCTAAAATTCGTTTGGAATTTGCATCCGCTCCATTTCCAAAGTAATTACTCTACAACAGTTTTAAATTGCCCGGGTTTAAAAAAAAATGCACAAATTTGATGCCATCTAAAATTACTTCGAACAACGTAAGCGTCGTTAAAGCTAATGTATCGATTTATGTCAATTTGAAGAGTGTTAGGTACAGCAAAAACGAAAACGCAATTTTATAAAATGTATTACGATAATCTCTTGAGATTTTATCAAAATTAACGTCATGTAACAAAATAAATCTAATTTTACGTACGGTAGATTCAAACAGAATTAAAATTTAATTTACGATTCTGCTGTGTACTTTATTTTTTACCTCTAATTTATCGTAACTTTTATTTACTTTACCTCAAATGCTAATGCTTCTGTAACGATTACGTAACAGAACATCAACAGAAGTTATAGGAGAATCTTTGTACCTGACTAGACTTTTAGGTATTTTTGTGAAAACAAAATCTTAACCTTGTAAGTCTTACATTACTAACTTAAGTATACGTACAAAATGTCAATTCAATGAATTAATTTCCCTCCAAAATTTAATATGCACGTAATTACAAAAACATTGCGACTGTTTATAATCTACAACATGAGGTTTACAGCTCTTTTTAATTTCGGTAATGTTCCGTTGATTACTTAAACAAAACGAAGTACTTGGAGGTTACGGCTGACGGTGAACCCGAGCTTGCTGAGTTGAATTAGAGGTTGTTGTAGCAGAACGGATGTCGATGGAAACGAAGACGAGAAGTCAGATCAAAATAATTCTCTTTAATTACGCCCGAAACTCTCCGGTCGAAACAAAAAAATATTTTAATAGATCCTACTAATTGGGAACTTATGTGGTACGGGAAATTTAAAACCGCATAAATGCAAAACTGTGTAACAACTTCAAGGTCCCAGTAAATTTTGAAAGTTAAAATTTTTGGTTGTGTGACGAAATATAAATATCCGCAGACTTGCGTAACGAAGAAAAACACTCCTAATAACTTCAAACTCGAAACTTATTTATTTCCGGTACCCATACGGGCGTTACACACTTACACACATAACTAAAATTAGCGGCAATTGTAGCACTCTTGTCATCCCTTGTGCACGTACCGCTCACAAAACGTACTAGACGATAAAATTACGTCAAGAAAATAAATGAAACAGCAAAAATTTATTTTATTTCAAGGTGAAGTCGATGAACTGACCGCGACTTGAAACTAAGCAAGTATCAAACGAAAAACAATTTTTTTATATGAATGAAATTTAACGCAATTTAAATATGCAGAATTAGCAATTATTTTAAAAGGAAAGATTTCATCGATAGTTACATAATTAAAAACCGTTTTAGAATTTTTTTAATGAGTACTTACCAAGCAGTGTCTTATCGCCTGCTGAAGTTTGGTATGATCTTTTTGCTTGGTCAACTGGACAATAGGCACCGCGGTTTTCAGTTGTTGCTTTTTGATCAGAAGGTCTCTGTAATTACAGCCAACGCTAGTAAATTGAAATTTCAATATTAATTTGAGAATGTTTCTCCAAAATTTTTTAATTAATTATATTTCTTTCTATGTGATGGATTATCCTTCTTGGTGGAGAGGGAAGATTTAAAAAAAACTCGCTTATTTTTGGTTCAATTTTAAGCAACGTTTCGGAAGCTTTTTTTTTTTAAAGCCTGATGAAGGAAGCATCAATTAAAAAAAGCTTCCGAAACGTTGCTTAAAATTGAACCAAAAATAAGTGAGTTTTTTTTTAAATAACCCTCTCCACCAAGAAGGATAATCCATCACATAGATTGAAATTTCAAGTCCTAGCAAAACATTTTGTACCAGCACGAGAGAAAACTATTTGCCCTCTAATTCATAACATTTGATTTGCCAAAGAGAGCAGATCAATGAATTCTTTGAACAAAAAAAACTAAAGTGTTTCTTAGATAATGACGTTAGAGCACTTATATAACACTTAAATCTAAAGCGTTAAAGTTTAAAGTTTCTAGCGTATTTTGAACCTTAAGACCTTAAATAGCACTTAAATTAAAATATGTGTTAAAGTTCAATTTAAATTTTCCAACATCCACTCTGCCAAAAAAAGACGATCAATAAATTATTTAAAAAAAAGTTTCTAGAATTTTTTCAAAATAGTTTAATTTTCCAAGATTTTTGGCTTGTGGTGATTATTTTGACTTCCATTCTGCCCTTTGATTTTTTATTTTTGCATCACATTGGAAGCTCCACGTTGCATCACCTATATTTTGTTACGGTTTATTTGTAAATAAAATATAAATTGTAATCAGTATTGAAAACCTGCCCGGCAGCTCTGTTAGTCGCAGAGGGGTCGTGGATGTACTTACTAGTAATTATGTCAAAGGCTTTTACATTGCAAAAGGAGAGAAACAAGAGGGCGCCACCTAGTAGATTGTGTGGGAGTTGATAGCATAGGATATAACGAAGTAATGTATAAGTGCGCAAAACACACCAGCACATTCAAAATTTTTGCTGACAATTTTATTAAGTTATTGCTTTATAAATGCTGTATTGATTTTCACTTATCATTTGCAGATTCAACATTCAAAATAAAACTTTTAAAATAAAATATTTAAATGCGTATGTATGGAATTTGATAAATTTACTTTTTAAGACCAGTTTTCTGTTTTAGTTTAGTTTTATTCTTGTTCTGAAGTTTTGGTTTTCTTCTTCTATGAAGTCCTTGCTGAAAGGTTTTTTAAATTTATTTTTAACTAAATAATTTTGCCGTATCTGATTAGTCTTATTTAAAACAATTTCTCAGTTTTACTCAATTGCAATGTTTTTGGTTTAAACTAAATGGCGCCCTTTACAAAAACTGTTTTTTCTATTCTACTGAAGTTACAGTATATCTTGTTTCGGTTGCAAGGTTTATATAAGAACTATCAAGAGAACCATGGAAATAACTAGGCTTAAAGAACATCGAGCCGAAAAGTCAGCGGTACAAGAATATTCTTTTAGGATTTGGGATCACAAGACACTCCTATTCCGTTTTATTTTTTTTGTTTACATACTACTTGTTTATATTCTATCTCTATTCCAATTGTATGATCTTTCTTTTTCTTTCTTCTATATAGTTTCTTTTCCTTTCCGTCCTCATCTCCCAATACTTCTCATTGTTATTTCCTTCTTTTTATTTTCTCCGTTCTTTCTCCTGATTATGAATTCTGATTTTTCCTTACTATCTCCGCTTTCACACTTTTTCCTTCCTCTTTTTTGTAGTACCTTTTTCTTTTTCTTGCTTTCTATCTTCTCCTCATATCTCATTGCCCTTCTTATCTGAATTTTACCTCTTCTTCCACTATTTATCTCTCTCTTTAGCCTTGTGTCTATTTCCAGTATTTCTGTTGAATTTTCTCAAGTTCCTTCTATCCCCATATCTCCGCTCCATACGTCATCATTTATCTGACTATCAAATATTCATCTTCTTTTCTCTAGATCTTGCTTAAATATTGTTTCTCTAATCCCCAATACCTGTTTTACTATCTTATTTCTTTTCTGCTCTATTTCTTTGATGTGCTTTTTATCCTTGCCATAGCTTATCATACGTCCCAAATGTCTATATTTATCCACTTTTTCTAATTTTTTTTTTCTCACCAACATTTTACTTTTTTTTCTCCTTTTTTCTTAAATTCAATAATTTTGCCTTTCCATATTCGCCTCTAACCTTTTATTTATTAAATATTTTTTATTATGCCTTTCATCTCCTCCTCTTGTTTTGCCACCGCCACTATATCATCCGCCTACGTAAGTACCCAAAAATTTTCTTTTTTACCACAAATCTCCCCACTTGTTGCTTTTTTAATTCTTTCTCTATATGCCCTATGTATAGCGCAAAACAAACTCGTACGCATTGGACATTTCTGTCTTAATCCTCTCATCGTGCTGAATTTATTTTTTAACTTTTTCCTTGTCTTACAGAAAGTTTTCTCTTAACTATATTCTATCCTACCACTATGTTTTTGTTTATGCCTTTTGTCCTTATGTATTTCTAAAGTAGTTCTCTCTCCACTTTGTCAAATGCTGTTTTAGAGTCTATAAATATTGTATACATTTTCCCACCCATCGTTCCTATCTGATTACTTACCATATGATTTAATATGTATATGTTCTCTATTGTTTCCCTTTCTTTTCTAAATCCCGCCTTCAAACTGGCATCTAGTTTTCCTTTTTAACCTCTTTTACTACCAATTTTTTCTTAAGAATTTCTCACTTTATATGCCACATTCAATAAACTCACACCTCTAAAACTTCCTGTCCCCTACTTTATAGATCGGGCATATTATTGTCTGTCTTTACTACCGTGGTTTCTTTCACCCTTTTTGTTGTCTCTCTTAATCTGTCTCATCTTCTGTCCCCTGTACTTTAATGCTCTTTTGTGACCTATCCAATCGTTCTCCTTTTCCTGTTTTAATTTTTTCTGTTGCTTCTTCCATTTTCCTTTTTTAATTTTTCCTTTTCTACTTCTCTCTTTTTCACACACATTTTCTCTTACTTTTTCTTAATTTCTTCTATCATCTTCTAGCAATGTTCCTCCCAATCTATTCCTTCTATCTTTATTTCTGACTTTTTCCTTCTTTTGCCTTCTTCCTACAAATTCTCTTGCTTGTTTTTGTTAGTTATTTTTACATCTGGTCCTTCCAACTTTTTCTTGTTTTTCCTTTTATTTTACACAGTGTCTTAAACTCATTTTTTTCTATGTTTATTTTATCATTCTTCTATTTTTTTTCTTCTTTGCCATCTGAAATTCTCTATTCCACCACTCATTTTTTCTTCCTTATTTGTTTGATGTTTTCTTATCTTTTTTTTCTGTTGTCGCATTTATTGCTCTTTGCAGGTTTTTATCTCTTCCTCAATTTTCGTTTTCCATCTTCTCCGTGTAACTTTTTATATTTTTCTTTGTGCATTCCTTCTGTTCTTCGCTTCTGTCTTCTTTATGCTTTTCTTTTCTATCTTTCCCTCTGCTACTATTGTCACTTCTATCGGTTTATGGTACTATTCTCCCTCCTTTCCAATCTTAAATTTTTCTGTCTTTCAAAACTGTTTTATTTACTACTACGTAATCAATCACCGACTCCCTCCTCACCCCTACAAATTCCAAATCCCTCTTTCCTTCTTTCTCCAAGTTGCTATTCCATTATCGTTCATCCGGTTTCCTTACATAATTTAACAAGTTTCCTTCCTTTGTTCGTTTATCTTTTTGTCCCTTGTTATCCTCTTTTTATCTTCCCATTTATTATCATTCCCCCTTTTCTTCTATTCTTGCGTTGAAATCTCCTCCTATAATTATTTTCTTTTCTGCTTCTTCTGATATAGACTGTTATACTCACATTACGTTATACTTTTTCCCTTTTTCATTTTACCTCTGTTTTTATCAGCCTATCTATATTTTTTATCCATCTCTTTGCTATTTTATACTCCCTTCTAACCTATACAATTAGTTTCCCTGCCATATAAACTCTTTCGGCGTTTTACGTAAAGAGGCGAAGAAAAAATTCTTACTCTATATCTAAAATCGGAGATGAAAGGGCTTTTAAAGAAACCGATCACTCGTGTTAACAAAAGAGTATTGAAGGAATCCGCAATGAGTGGTACTAATTTTTTGTGTTTGTTTTGTGTTTTCTTATATGATATTTTTATACTAAACTTGGTAATACATAAATTATTTAGAATATAAATTTATCCGATGCTCTAAAAAGCATGAAGTACATGTCTCTCCCTTCTTCTTTATTTTCTGAAATTGCCTTGTATATTGGCATTCAAAACAATTTAAGAATTTGAAAACTCCACTCAAATGTGTTTTAGTTAAAAAAAAATTTTTTTTTCTTGCTAAAACTATAGTCTTCTAAGATTCCTCAAAACCATGTTCAAAAATAGAATTGAGATTTAAAATTTCTAGCTTGTAGTAGATTAACAAACATTTTTTTGTTCAAAATGATTTGTTAGGTTTTCAAATTTTTGGATTCATTGATTATCACCTCATTGCCATCTTCTTATGAAGTTAAGCATGGATCATCTCATAAACACTTTGTTGCTGAACGCCATATACACGTCAAATTAAAACAAAAGTCAATGCATCCTATCGGTTGTCTCAAAAAAAATTATTGATCAATACTCCGACTATGTGCGTCCAGATGTCCTGGCGTCCAAGTGTCTTCGTCCCCGCTTACGTGCGTTCGCTTGTTTGATACCCCAAGATTTATGTTAGATACTTCACTTTTTTGCTAGCAATATTTTATGTTTTAATTTTTAATATCCAAAGATCTCTAAAGTTTTACTACTTGTCTTCTCTAACATATAAAAGTCGAGAAAGAAATCTGAATAAAATGTGAACAAAGAAACTTTATATTCAAAATTAAAATAAATGAAAAAGTTTGTCTACAGAAGCTTGACGGAAAGTTACATTTTATTTCACAATCTGCAATTCAATCAAGTACTAAAGTAGGTACGATCTTGCAAAATAAAATGCAACAATGCATAAATCGTTTTCAAACTAAACTTTTTTGTTGTTTTTATAAAATTGTAAATTCCGCCTGCTGAATAAAGTTGAGCTTTAAATTACTTTTGAAATTACCTCAGCTGCACCTAAATACTTGCCGAGTTTTTACTGTCTTTTTTTATACAAATTATGTAGATTGGAATTGTGTACTTTACTCTTTGTAAAGTTTCGGTTTAGAAAAGCATATAAATTCGAGAATTTAATTAATTTGTTAAACAAAGAACGAATATTTTTAGACGAAATTATTTGAATGTTAACACCAACAACTTGAGCTTTTTTATATGGACTTGTGAGTGTGATGATCTTCAAGCTGAAAACTGCTTCTTAGATGTAAATTTACCCGTTAATTGTTTATTTATTATTTTGCCGTATTTGACTTTAATATTGTTTAGTTTTTTCATAAATTTGCATTGAGTCATACCAATTGTACCCGCATGATCCATCAGGAATTGACAATTGAAAATCAGAATTGCTATTCATTCTTCATTGGAGTTGGTGCTTGGCCAAATTCAGCTGTTTTCTTCTCTTGTCTTTAATGTAAATTTTGGATTTAGCATTGACATAGGAAGAATCAACAAGAGTCTTGGATTAATCCTACGAGATAATCTGGAAGTGAGTAAGAAAATTGAATCCCTTGTAGAATCAGTTTTAATATTTCAGAGTATGTCACTGGATACACCCTGTCAACTAACGGGTGTTTCAAAAATGGTGCTAGGTCTTTGTGCAAAATTTTTGAATTTTCTTTAACACATTGAGAGTTTTGGCTGATTCTACTAACGGGAGTCTTACATGTTTTTTAAAAAGAAACATTGATGTTCCAAGTGAGCTAAATTTTTTTTCAAATCAGCTAAAATTTTTAGAGAAAGAAAACTTGCTTACTTGATCGTATGCAATTCAATCTTAATAATGGAAATACATTTCATCTGATCCTTCAATCCTTCCAGATATGGAACTAGACTGTGAAAACCATGGTAGTTTTATTTTGCATATGATAAGAATTAATTTCGTCATATCGTACTGATTCTGCAAGTGGATATGATGGCCTGAAGTAATGTTGGGTGATTTAATCAAAGTAATGAATTTGATACTTAGTGGAGGTGTGTCGTTACAGTTATCTGTTGGGATTGCTTAGTTTGTTACTATTCACACGTGTCCCTTATTACACGAGATTTCGTTAGACACACATTTTACTTATTAGTATTAGTTTCAATTGAAAGTAATTAAGTAGTAAACAAAATTTGAAAGCTAAGAAACGATTGACCAGCGCATACTTATCTATAATTATTTAAAAAAATGACTATTACTAAAATAATGTGAAGTGTCTTTAATGGAGAAAGAAAAGCAAATGTACGAAATGAATTCTAGCTCAGTAACGGACAGTTGTGGATACAATGCATTGTCATATCTTTTATTATTCAAATTAAAATATTGAAGTGACTAGAATTATGGAAATAAAGTCGAAGCGCCACCTCCAGGATCAAAAACAATAGGATTGGTTTTCTGAAAGTAGTTCACTAAAGTAACTTGCGACATTTTGAAGTGCGATGAAATAGTTTTAACATTTAATTTTTTTAAGCAAGTGAAAGTCGGTGTTGCCACCTCGTGGACAATCGCCATGTATTACAGTTTATTATGCTTTTATAATTTTTTTATGCAAAAACGAAATATCCAAACAAAAACAAGAAATTAAAAAAATTGAAAACAAATAAGATTTTGTTGTGTAAATCATAAACAGATAACCAAATGTATAACCCACATAAAGGTTCTAAATCGACACCTCACTTTTCCAATAACAAATTTATTTGTCCTTTTAAAAATAACAAAACGATTTGGTTCATTTACAAACTTTTTAAACTACTCCATTATCGGAGTTCAACAATATTACACTTGATGGATAGTATGTGATTATAGATTTACTACTTTTTATCAATTTGTATAAAATATTTTGTAATACACTGTATATATAAACAAAATTTAAATTGACTTGAATAGTCATGTTGTTTCATGTCATCATTTGTTGTTGCTGTCACACCTTAAGAACACAACCACCGCTTGTTGAACGCACTAACAAAATCTCACAAGAGGAACTTGAGATGCTATACAAAGAAATAGAAAAAATCAATCTTTTCAAAAAACTATTTTGCTCTCCACTACACTTTGAACGACCCTCCAAAACAACATTTTTTTAATTTACACTGATTTCCAGACAAGGTTTTAAAAATTTTGTATCTGATTATAGATTTAGTAGTCATCTAGAGCATTTTATCAAGAACCAGTCTTTAAGCCTATAACTTTTGACCTTAAGGTCATAGGTCAAAATGATGTATACAAAATATGTTTGTCTTGTCAAGACAAACATATTTGGTAATAAAAACAAAAAATAATTTTGAAGTTTGGGGAGAGTGGGTGTGGCCAGTCCCCCAGGGGGTTAAGTTAGAGTTTCAAAACCTTTGCATCCAGACCGCCTTAAAACCCTCTATCGAATGGTGTATTTAATTTTTTTTTAAACACCTCGGAGGAAATCATAAACAGACAGACAGACAGAAATTTCAAGGAAATTATAATAATTAGATAATTTTTTTTTTGTGAAATGTAAGAAAAATTTTTCCCCATTTGTATAAAACGTTTTCGGACACACTGTATATATAAAATAAATTTACCAGAGCTTTAATGGTATGCATAGGTTACCAACGTTTTGATCATTTTAAATAAACTTTCATCAGAGCATAAAGTAAATTAGCCGTGGCACAAGTGCCATGTATAAAATTTCTAGTGCGTTATCGACTTCCACATTGTGTTATTATTTTCCAATCAAATGCGATGTTTAGAGCGCCATCTAACTTAGAGAGCTTCACTACAATTGCTAAAAGTGAAGACTCTTTCAGAATGAGTAAGGCGTGAAGCGAACACGGTTAACATAGAGTTTGTGTCTTGAGCTTGCGGTAAATGTAGTAAATAGTAAACTCTGGCTGCTAGTTACTCGTAACTGTTACCTACAAGCTGATCTCAACACAAAGCACAATAGTGCGAGTTTGGAACAAGTTGACGTCTAAGTAATAAAGAAAGTCTCCTAGATATCCAAGTAATAAGGAAAGTTTCCTGATATTGATAATGACCTTAATTAATACCAGTCACGTATCAAGCAGGAGATACCCAAAAGAAATTACCAGGAAGAAAAAAAAAGATATATGCATCACTTGCTCTTGTGAATTTAACAATTTAACATATTTTTCCAAAATATCATCAAAGCAATCAAGAAGGTCTTTTCTGTCGCTTGAATTAACAACCCTAAAATTTTATTTTTGCAGGATGATCAAAAATTAATTAAGAAAACTCATCTGACGCGTGAAGATGTAGAAACTTGGTTTTTTAGTTAACAACGAAACAGGATATAAATGCGCAAGATAACTCTGAAGAGGAATTTGTCCACTAGGGAAAATCATTGGCGTATCATAGTAAATAGTCAATTTTTGTTCGTAGCACCTTTATAATATCAATGTGAAGACAGATGGTATTGTCGGATTGTCCTATTAAAACAACACTGGGAGGTTATTTAATCGTCAGGAAATCAATCAGATTATTTACTAAGCTCTAGGATCATCCAGAATCTCTTTTGGATTAGCGTCTTCTTAAGATCTGACGACAAAAAACTTAATGTGATTTTTGTACCCTATGGAGAAAATGGCTAAATCGTGGGATTTTTTATGTAGTGACATTCTTGACTTTTTTCATATACTTGAATTGACACTGAAAGTGGGAAGTGCTGCTAAAAAGCTCTTGGATTAAAATCAATCCATTATCAAGAGATAATCAATCAAGGTTATTTCTACGTTGCTATTCTGTATGAGATGCTTGTAAGTTAGAGTACTGAGTATTTTATAAACGATTTAGGAAGTCGGATAAGACAAGTATTCGGCGAGGATCGTTCATGATTATTTTTGACTGGATGTTTGAGCATTACGTTTTAGCGAGGAAACAGTGCAGTGCTCTTGGCACTCTTCCTTCAAACTCTTCTTTTGAAGTTATTTTTTTACTATAGTTTCACTTTTATTTCTGTCTTTTAACAGTAGTGTTTTTAC
The DNA here is from genome assembly GCA_030710515.1 of Abscondita cerata. NCBI lineage: Eukaryota > Metazoa > Arthropoda > Insecta > Coleoptera > Lampyridae > Abscondita > Abscondita cerata. Next base: position 213,975 of record JALBCR010004795.1, on the reverse strand, counting down.
TATTTTTTGAAGGAAATTGTAATTTATGGGTGGAAAGGTTTTATTTTATTTAAGGAGTTTTGATTTTTTTTGGGTGAAATTTTTTTGTACAGGGTGGGCAAATAAGCGAGGTAAGCGGCTGTATCTCAGAAACTAATGATCGTAGAGAGTTATGATAAAAAATGTTATAGGTAAAATGGGCAAGGGAAAATTCTGGAATTATAAGACTATTATCTTCCGGGTTGAGCCGTGTTCGTCCTTCCTTCCTACGTTCTCTGCTTGACGTTTCGTTAACCATGCTGTTAGCTTCTTCAGAAGTTACTCTAAAGACTGATGCTGTTGGCTTCTGCTTCTCGTTATATACCTATGTTCCGTTACGGTTGGTTGAGGTCGATCAGTGACGGGTGGTTGGTTTTCGATGGTTGGTTGATCTTCTGTTTGGTATCGACCAATTTTGTAGCGACATTTGTTTTCTTTTCACATGAACATGTGGAAAGGTCTACATTGGTCAAACCGGGCGCAACTTAAAATGTAGATTAAAAGAACATTACCGAGACGCCAAGTCCAGAGCGGTAGATAAATCAGCAATCGCAGAACATCTACACGAAAAAGGAAAACACATCATCAACTTCGAGGAAGCTAAAGTTCTATCAAGGACTAACAACTACTATCCAAGGATAATCAGAGAATCCTTAAAATTATGAAAAATAAAAACAACTTCAATCGAGAAGATGGTTACCGATTAAGCAACACGTGGAAACTAACTCTTCACAAAAACAAAGAAAAGAAATGTCGCCACAAAATTGGTCGATACCAAACAGAAGATCAACCAACCATCGAAAACCAACCACCCGTCACTGATCGACCTCAACCAACCGTAACGGAACATAGGTATATAACGAGGAGCAGAAGACAACAACATCAGTCTTTAGAGTAACTTCTGAAGAAGCTAACAGCATGGTTAGCGAAACGTCAAGCAGAGAATGTAGGAAGGAAGGACGAACACGGCTCAACCCAGTGGTTTCCGCCATCTTGAATTACATAAAGTTACGTTTCTCGCGATTTTCTTCAATGAATGTAACAAAAAAGTTTTTGCGTCTTAATGATAACCTAAAGTCGAACATTTTTTGTCCAACCAATGTTTCTCTATCTTTCGAAATAAAGTGGTGGGGGGTATTTGAATGTTGTTTTAAATGAATGCCTGTAACTGTATTCGATATTATAACCAAAATATTGGATTTTTTCAAAAAATTTAAATGCGATGATATGACTTTTTTTAGACCAGATAATAGACAAATGACCAACCAATAACTGAAATTATTTAAAAAAAATGCTAAACCAGGAAAATTCATATATACCCATTTAAAAATGCATCGGTTGCTTTCGATTAGAAGATAAGTAGTAGGCCATGGAAATAAAAAACAACTCCTGTCAAAAATATTCCCAAGTAACGTCAAATTTTGTCACACGCAGCCTAATATTGTTGATTACGTATAATTTGAGTATTATTTAATCAAAATGCCTTTCACAAATAATGAAGCCGTTGACATGATTTCGAGTGTTTTCAAAATGCAGCTATAGCTGCAATACAGTACGCGGCACGGTATCCAGATCGCCGTCATTACAGAAGAAGAATTTTTTCGCGCTTGGTACAACGATTACGCGATACTGGAAGTTTTCGTCGTCCTCAACGTTGCAGACGTCGCAATGGAAGGACCGAAGGAAACACTATCAATGTCTTGGCTTACATAGAATTTGATAGACATGTTGGAACTAGAACATTGTCTCTAGACTTGGGAATAGTACGAACAACTGTTAGAAATATTTTGAAAGATTATAAGTAAATAATTTTATCTTATTTCAAGGATCTTGGCACATACTCTCAAATGCTCACACAATTCAGTGTTATTCTGATTATATTATTTTTTTACTTTTAGACTACATCCTTACCACATGGTCTTGCACCAGGCGCTAAATGAACAAGATTTTTATAATAGATTAAATTATTGTCAATGGATGCTAGACATGCTTGAGGAAAACAGAAATTTCTTAACGGAAATTCACTGGACCGACGAGGCTACCTTTAGTAGTGATGGTAGAGTAAACCGTCATAATATGCATTATTGGTCCGCTGAAAATCCGCATTGGTTAAGAGAAGTGCAACACCAGGGACGCTGGAGTCTAAATGTGGGGTGCGGTATCATTGGAGACAGAATTATTGGACCTTATTTTTTTGAACAAGTTTTAACTGGTAACCGCTTCTTAGAGTTTTTGATCAACGACTTGCCAATTTTGTTGGAAGATGTACCACTATGTTTTCTTGGCCGGCAAGATCTCCCGACTTGACATGTCTGGATTTCTACTTGTGGGGACGCTTAAAAGACATTGTTTTTCAAACCAACAACACGAATGGATATGGAACTATCACCGGCAGAAATCGAGGCTGCGGTTTTGTCGACTAAAGAAAGACTGGAATAATGTGTAAAATATGATGGAAGGCAATTTGAACACAGAAGGCATTAATTTTTTTTCAAAATCGGTCCTTTTCAGGACCACAAGTTTATTTAAAAGGAAAATCCTTTACGCGTGACTTAAATTTACATCACTAAATAAACTGAGATTTCTCGTGAACATTTTTGAGAGGAATTGTCTTTTATTTCCATGGCCTACTACTTGCCTTCTTATCGAAAACAACCGATGCATTTTTAAATGGGTATATATGAATTTTCCTGGTTTAGTATTTTTTTAATAATTTGAGTTAGGAAAAAGATGTTAAGATGCGGTTTGCGCAGATTCATTGGTTGGTCATTTGTCTATTATCTGGTCTAAAAAAATGTATATCATTGCATTTAAATTTTTGAAAAATCTAATATATTGGATATAATATCGAATAACGCCCTGTATCGGCGGCAGTGTAGGTCACAACTGTCATAATTACGAGAAATCCAAGAAATGCTCCTTTTAATGATACCAAATTTATCCAAATCCATTAAGCCGTTTCAAAGTTACAAGCATTCATTTAAAACAACATTCAAATACCCCCCACCATTTTATTTTAAAATATAGATAAAAATTGGTTTGATAAAAAATGTTTGACTTTAAGTTAACACTAAAACGCAAATACTTTTTTGTTACATTCATTGGGGAAAATTGCGAGAAACGTAACTTTATGAAATTCAAGATATCGGAAACGCCCCCTGGCGGCGATCTTGAAAACTTAAACATAATTCCAGCATTTTCCCTTGCCCACTTTACCTATAACATTTTTTATCATAACTCTCTACGATCATTAGTTTCTGAGATACAGTCGCTTACCTCGCTTATTTGCCCACCAGGTACAAGTCATTGTACACATCAATTAAAAAGACAAAAACAATTAATTTCAAGAATTCAAGAATCTATGCAAACTTTTATAAAAATTGAATCTATGGTTTTTTTGATATCTTGTCCCGGACATGAAACATGAAACAAAATTTTTTTGCTTTATTTAACGTACTAACTCCAATTCGTTGAAAAAGTGAAAAAAGGGAGGTTAAAATTTTTGGTTTGGAAATCGTTGCATAACTCCCCGTCTTATTCAAATGATTAATTAAATAAATACTAATCATGTATACAAACAAGAAGATGGATTGTAAGTGTAAACAAAACTTGTAGTTTTGAAAGCAATTTAAACTTACTTAACCTCAAATTTATTGAGCAAACTCATTTTCTTTTTGTTTTATTTGGTTAATTAATTCGAAATTGATTTACTAGATCTGCTAAGTTGAGAGAGTTGAGAAATGGAAACAACAATGTAGATTTTGTCGAGCGTATATTGACAAACTTTTTTATTTATTAATTTTGAACAAAAACTTTTCTTATTTATTTTTGTTTATTTTTATTAAACGTATTCAACTTGCAGTGTAAAACTTTCGGTATTACAAATTTAAACAACAAAATTGAATATCTGGAAATAAAAACTTTATCACACAATAAGTTACAAAAACCGTGTTTTATACCATTCTTTCTATTTTCACGTTTTTTTTAAAACAATAATAAAATTTGTAGAAAAAATATTTTTGACTTATAAAGATGACTCACAATAATTTTCGAGTTGAAACTAGTAAATAAATAATAAATAAATAACTAATATTGGATTGCTTAAAGCGTAAATAATTTATATATATAAATAACCAATATTTTTTAATAATAGATCTTATATTCATACATACAATAATAAAATGTTCAAATATAAAGAATAATAAAATCTTAATTTCTGTAAATTTTTAGGTTATATTTATGCCATGTTATGTTATGTACCCTGAAAAAAAAATTTGATCAATTTAATTTCAGGTCAGTTTTTTATTTGAACACTCTATATTTATTTTATTCCAGACACTTTAAAAGTAAGTTTTGACACCTGCCAGTTCACTGCTACAAACGTTAATTTAGCTACCTTAGCACGCAAACGACGCCATTTAGCTTTCTTTAACGAAGATTTAATCGAGAATGTTCAAGCAGAAAAATAAAATGGCTTCTCTTTTCTATTGTATTAAACTTTTATTTGATTTTTCTTATAATTGTGACTGGTTTTTTTTCCTTCCCCTATTTTTAATTTGTGGAAATTGTAAGCGTTTTGTAGTCGGCAACCCACGTTTCGATGTCCAATGGAAATTGTTAGTTTGTTCTTTTTCATTGAAGTTGGTCAATGCAGACGGTATTTGCTCTAAGTAATATCTTTTATCCTTTTGAATTAATCTGTCCTACTTACTCTAGGTCTACGTATGTATGGCAATTATAAATTCAATAGGTGTTGACATCTAAATATTACCTTCAGCATCCATCTTTTATTAATTACTATCCAAAGGAACGAATAAACTTCTAAACTTTGAGCTGGTTTTGATAGCAAATATTTTTGACCTTTGACCCACTAATTACAACCTTGAGAAAAGGTATCGGAATTTCTAAAGTCACTGGCGAACCCAGAAGGTGTACAAACACTAGTTTTGGAACCATCTGTCGTTGACGAAACAAACAGCAAAATCTCATTCTATTGTTTTATCTTTGTGTTAAATCTATTAAAGGGGTGTTAAAGAAACATTATAGTTCATATGTTTATCATTTTTTTGAATCGAATTTTGCTTGTGAAAAATTACTTAACATAAATATTTTGCTACGTGTTTGTAAGTCGGGGATCCTCTATAGTCTTTGTTTGTTAATATTACCGTAATTAACCTTACGATGGCTTAGGTTATCACGAATGCATGGTACTTTGGGGTTTATGCAAGGATTATCACTGTTTTTTTCGTATGATTAGAGCGATACTAATTTTTGGTTAAATATGAACCAGTGGCGTAACGCGTAACCCATTAATGCTCAGTGATAATACTGTGATTATTTGTTGTTTCTTAATCTAAGATTTGATTTGATACTCTGTCGTATTATTTTAATTTGTATATTGACAAAATTCTCGATAATTACGTGTTTCTGTTTTTTACACGTTCTTTTCTTGAGTTTGCTAATACCTAAGAGTATTTATTGGGATTATGTAAGTGGTGCCTAGTACAACGTCTGAAGCCTTTACTAACATATGTATAAATTATCTTCCGACCCACTCTGCGACATTAGAGCTACGGGTAGGTTTTCAAAACTGTAACTAAAATTTATTATTTGCGTTCTTTATCAACAAACCATTAACATAATTGCATTGATCTTCTCGGTCACAAACCGATTGTATTATAATGCATATACAGTGTGTCACAAATTGAGTAGGATTTGTTATTTATAAAGATACTATTTTGGATATACGGGCAATGATCTACAGTTGGTGATTCTGATTCAGATTCTTCTGAAAAAACTCAAAAATTGTTTTTGACACTAAATTTATTTCTCATAATACTTAATTTTAATTAAACAAGAACGAATTATTTTTATAGTTTCCGAGATAGTGGTGATAATTTTTATTTTTTTTAATTGGCGTCATTTTCGATTTTATCGTTAAAAATTTTTATTTTTTTGTTTTCAATAATGTGCAACAACTTAGGTTTTAGCTAATTAATAGGTTGACAATAAGGCATTTTCAAGTGACGTCACAATTAGCTGATTGCGGCCAACTATTGTATGGTTTGAAACGGATCACACGTTTTAGTTGTCCGCAATCAGTTGTTTTGGTGACGTAATCGTGACGTGAAACGACAAAATCTAGAGAGCCGTAGATAATTGAAGTATAAAACCACTCTGCTGTCATTGTTTTTTGTAGTTTTCAATAAACGTGGAAATAATACATTTTTCTTTATGAATGATTGTAAATTTTTGGAAAACTAAGACAGATTCCTACTTAATTATATCAAGGCATATTATAATTGTCAATTAAAATAACTGAAAATTAAATTGGGAACCTGTAATAAAAAGGAAACTCTAAAGTTAAAAAGAATGTAACACATTACATGGTTCTATCTCTAAAATGAGTCTATTTTTTTTTAAATCAGGCACAGGTTTGGGAAATTTATTTTGCTCTATGTTTATTTAAACCAGTTTTACTCTATAAAATGAATTGATTTTCACATTAAGCTAGATTATAAATTAAACCTTTTGTTTGCTTGTTTTAATTATTCAAATTTTTGAAGTTAACGCTCTGATGAATACCTTAGCGAAAGTGGGTGAAGCACGTAACAAAATTTTTTTTTAAATTTATTTGAGGAGCTTAAAAACATTTTTCTTTGGTGTATTTAAAGAATTTAATGTATTACGATTATTTATAATTATAAGTAAATTTTTGAGACACGTGTATTGAAGTTGATATCATAGGTTTTTTCATTCACGTTTGGATTTTAATTCACCGTTTATTATCTTCTTATTTTACCGCTAGATTTAAAGATGGTGATAGATACTTTCTAACTTTTTTGTTTAATTAACTTGTTGGGTTTTGGACTTTCGAGTTTATGTACTGCTTTCTATTTGAATAATTACTTCACCTATTTGACGTAATTGGTTTGAGACCTGATAGAAGTCAAGACGTCGGTTACTTCCTAGATAATCTTCTACACTACGAATGCTTATTCAAACAGCTGACGAAATTAATTTACAGACCGGATTGTATGTAACAATTGCTTCGGGGTTACCTATGCACTTGGGTTGGTGACTAAGTACTATCTGCGTTTTGTAAGTGCTTATTGAGTTCTTGTTAGTTACAATTGCATTTATATTTTTTTGATTAAGTACACGAGAGTTATCTGAACTTTCTTTATAATATCTCTTTATTAAGAACCTTTGCATTGTTTCGACAGTGTGACGGGTGACATCTTTTGTTTGTTATGTGAGTATAATAAAATCGTTAAATATTGTTTTATTTTTGAACTAAACGACGACTTAATAATCATTTTAGGTTTATTTGATTTACAACTACTATCCGTCGAACAAAACCGGTCTTTCGAATAATAGTGCTACCGGGTGTAGATCAATTAGAGTAAGAAAGCTTTTTTTAAATTGAAAACGAATAAATTAATATAAAATAATTTGTTTCAAGAATGGTATCCGTTCAATAAATCTCGTTCCTTAAATGTTTATATTATTTGGTTCTCAGGTGAAAATAGCAAAAATACCGGCAACAGTGCTCGTTTTTCATATTTGTTTTCTGATCTTGGTAAAAATGTGGATCTGTAATATTAACTTAAACATATAGACAATTCAAATTTCGCTAACAATATTTTAAAGCGTGACTCGAGTTACTTCAATTTATTAGAATTTGAAGTGTTTTGTTAACAAACTTAGGAATTAGTAAGTGTTTGTTCTTTTGCATACACCTACATTGTCTTTCATCTAAACTCTCTTTTACGTTATGTTTAAGTTAATTTGCAACCGCTTTGCACTACAGTTCTGTGCTTGAATATCGATCGCGCACAATAATAGGGTGCTTTATTTTGAGACAAGCAACTATTATTGTTTACAGTTAGCTTTGACATGTACAGTCGATGAAGTTACGAAACATGATGCTTTTGGGACTCTCATTATTACAACAGTTTCTTAAAATTAACGATGTTACTCTATGTAGCTGACCGTAGTTTGACCGTTCGTTATCTTTAAGTTATTTTAATCCCTTCTACGAAAAGTGTCTCAAGCAAAAGCAAAACAAAAACTTTTTTTTGTCAGGTGAAAACTATAGTACTTCATCATCCCTTGGACGTTGGACGAGTAGGTATTTTGTTTCAGTTTGCATTTTTTTTTGCTTCTTGAAAAAGGATTCAATTTTTGGTTATGAAAACCGTTTGTGTAATTTTCATAAAATTTCTTAGATTTTGTTACGTCAAGATTGTTATTTTAGCGTTTTTGTGCAATTATTGTGTAAGATTGTTAATAATGAAATGTATTTAGTTTTTATTGTTTACCCAAAAAATATATTCTGAATAAATTTTTTTTTACAATAGCAATAATAAGCTTTTTTTTTTGATACCTCACTTCAATCTGTCAATTGCGTAATTTTCTTACTCTCTTCCGTAAAAGAATCGAGTATAGCAATATCCGACTTTTGTTAAATCTAAAAATTGGGATTAAATTCCAGAAATGAGATTTAAACGTAGAAAAATCAAATAATTAAAAAAACAAAAAGTAAAAGTTACGAGGAGAGAGACAAAAATTGTTTGAAAGGAGAAGCTACAGAAACATACATAACTTAGTGACAAAAGTTGAAATAAAAGAAAAAGAAGAACAAATTTACTAAATAAATGACAAGAAACTAACAAATCCAAAACGAAATTAGAAGAAAAAAATAATGTTGAGTAACAGAACAGATGGGAAAAGAGAGTTAACTGCAATTCGAAAGGTTTAAGGACTTCCAATAAGTAAGACCGAGTTCACTCTATCCTTCCTTGGTGAAGATGAATCTATTGTTCAATCTCCACCGGAGAGGAGAAAGGTTATTCTTCTTTAGTAAAACTGAAGAGTTGCCCCTTAAGTCTTTGTAATGCCGGTGTCACTTTGCGGAACCAAGGTTACCATAAATATAGTTGTAACTGTTATACCCTTTGGTAAATAGAAAGTAGAGAGTCCTTGACTTTTCGAAGATCTGGGTCCGATGCTGATATCATCGCTCATTAGGGTCGGTTTAAAAGGGAGTTTTAGGTTGGGAATTTAGGTCGCATTTTACTTGAATTAATAGCGTACAAAGTTCTTCAATAGTAAGAAGCGCAAATCTTGCAACTCGTCGCAAATTATGTTTAACTTTTGCTTCCCACAAGCCACCGAAGTGTGGGTTGTAAGCAAGAACAAAATGCCAGCGGATTTCCTTATTTGACGCGCCTTGAAAAATAACGGCGTCTTTTTTTTTATGATTGCCTAATTCGCAGAATCTGCAGTTAGCTGCTACAAAATTCGTGTAGTTATCCAATTATATTTGGGCGGGCTTGCCACGCCGGCCCATAAATCGCCTGAGATTAAGTATAAAACATTATGTGGTAAGATCTGTGACCAATTTGAGGTGCCCACTCTTGATTGAAAAACAAACGAAAAGACCCTTGCTGTATTTGATTCTTATGGCCTCCGCATAGTCGTCACCTGTTATGTGGAAGTTGGTGAACGGTTTAATAAAAGAATTGTAGAGTTTGATGACAAGATTTTGGGGGTGAAACTATCCTTCAGACTTGAGCTTCTGCGTGAAGTAAGCGGACGTACTTTTTGAAGACGATAAGCTTAGAAAGCTAATGTTTTCTTAAAAGCACGATTGGGATTTTTTTACTGAATGAAAACTGAGAATGTTGTGGTCTGTTTCCAACTCGAGCTATACCGTCAGGCTTCAAGAAAAGGTAGAGTATTTTCAAAGAACTGAAATTCTTTACAAACTCGTGCTTACTAAGATGATTAAGTTCTTCAGAGTAAGAGTCAACTTGAGAAACTTTGATTAAAGTGAAAGGGTTTTTTGGAGCTTTTTTGGGTTTGGAAAGTCTTCGTCGGAACCGTTTCACTAAAGGGCAGATTCTTTGACAGCAAACCCGCCGGGTTAAATTTGATGGGAACATGTTGTCATTCAGAATGAGAAGTGTGCTGCTAGATTACAAACAAAGGTTTTCAGGAGGATAGGACTTGTCTTTACCTAACCTAAAACCATAGTAGAATTGTTCCAGAAAACAAAACAATTTATTGTTAGACTTGAAACCTTTAGAAGTTTGGTCTAAGAGTTTTTCGGGAAGGACTGCTCTGCAGATCTTCAGTTTTGGTATGATGATCAGCTTTAATGATGCGACATAAGACTTTGCAGAAAGTAAAAATTCTTGAAAATCGTTGACATGGTTTTTTGAATAGATGCATATGGAAACAAAGTTCATGTAACTCTACAACTTTAGGTCGTCTACAGAGGCATTGATGCAAGTGAGCTCGTTGCGCGATAGTAAATCCACTTAGTTTGAACACTATTGGAAACCTGATTTTTTCCGTTTCCGTTTATAACTCTAGCAAAAGATTTAGGATGTGATTGTTGTGGAAATGCTAAATTAAGCCTAAGATGTTTGTGTGTTCATAGTTGCCAAATTGAAGAGCATTTGGATAGATATTGTGTTGGTGAATATTACTAAGGAGATCTATTTGCGGGTTTACAGAAATGTGACTTCTGGCGACAAAGTTTCGAGTGCTTAATTGTGTTAAACACCGAAAGGAAAAGAAATTGGCTGCAGCAGTTCCGTAGGGGACAGTGTGCAGATCGTAGGTTTCAAGAACAAGGATCGATAAGAGAAGAGATCTTGTTGGATGGTTAGGCCAACCATTTAGATGCTTTTAACAATTGCCATGTAGAAGCAATTGCAGACCCGTTATATAGATTCTAATTTTTCGTGGCGAAACTTGAATATTTTAGTATACCGTGGTGGGTAAGGAAAAAAATCTCAGAAGGTAAGGGATTGGCCTTGGACATGTGGTCTAGGTTTTCATACTTTTTTATGAATACACAGTATAATTTGTACAAAGCTGGGTTTGTTTGAAGCTTTTACTCAAGTGACAAGAAACGATTTTGAGCTTTTTTCAGTCACCTAGTACATTAGGTGAGTTTTTAAAAGGGATTGAGACGATGAATCTACCATCAAGTTTTTGGAGTGTATTTTCAGTAAAATGTGAGTTTCCAAAACCTAATAAGTGCTTGCCAGGCTTAAGCTGATCGGACCAAAAATCGCCTATACATGGAGGATTGGAGGATTTCGATTTCAAAGATTTGTCCTATGATTAAGTGTTTTAACAAAACTGGGACACTTAGCAAATTATTGATTTTGTTAGGAACATCAAATGTAGGATCCGACAAGTCCTGAAACATGTACCATCGACGCATAAATCCGACATGAAACCACTGTTTCGATCTATAACTAGGCAAGCAGCTTTTATAGTGAATTTAGTGTGGGGTGAGAATAGTTCAACATTACACCTGGGCCGCACATACGAAGTGGCTTTGCTTAATCTGATGGCATCCTTAATTGCCAGATTCAGTCTACGCCAGAGCTTAGTCGTGATGAAGTTTGATTGACATCCCAAGTCCAACAAAATCTGCACGGTATTTGAACAGAGCGCAAAAATCGTTTTTCCGGGTTTAGCAAGCGTTTTTGGGGCTTGTACCACTGAGGTATTAGCAGAATCCTTATGCAGCAAGGCATAATGATTGGATTTGCATTTTTCTAGTGAATACATGCATTACTGCACAAATTGACTTTTAGCTGGGTTGTGGAGGTACACTTTTAGGTCCTTTGCCATAATCATCCCATCTTCAGTTGAAAGTTTTTGGAATTGGACACGTTTTACATTAAAATTATATGACTTATCTATAATGAACAGAACGGGGTAACGAAAGGAAAGATTTCGAAAGTTGCTTAAGTCTAACAGGTCTTGGTTTTTATTGTTTGCACTCTATCGTTTTAAGAACTTATGCTGTGTTCTTGAGGTATGAACTACAGATGTGTAGGCACTCAGTATTTAAACTCTTTTTCAAATATACCTTGTTTTTGGGTCGAATTTCTTGGTGATCACGAAAATAAGGATAGTTTGATAAAGTCATTTCTCAAAAGCTAAATATTTTAGGGTATTTAGCTGCTTAAAGAGAGTAATATCGTTTATTTTCCATTGACCATGAGCAGCACTTTGGTTGCTGGTATTAGGTTGAAAATTTTCTTTGGGTAATTGAAAACAAGCTCTCATATGTTTGGGGTAAACGTCAGCAATACTACTACTTATAAAGGCACTGTTTTATTTCATTTCCAAACAAAGAAGATTTTACCAAAAAAGAAAAGCTTAGAAATGTACATATTTAACTGGAGGAATCCAACTCATTTTCATATAGTTTAATTATGTTACCCGTGACGAAACGCATGATTTTTTGTAACGAATCTGATATTGCGGAACCATGGTTACCATTTCCAAAACGAATATCAAAACAATCTGACACGTAGGAGGAAAAGTGGAACATTTTGACACCTACTTTGATTATAAAAAGTGTCACTTTATATGTCAAAATCAGAAAAAAAAATTCAGTAATAATCATCGATTTAATTTAAATGAAAAATCATTAAAAGAACTAAAATACAGTGACGTGCTGTCAAACAAACTTTTGAAGAAATTCGAAATCAAAAGCGAATTTTACGCGATCAAATGCAAAAGTGAAATAATTCACGTCAAGTTCTTAAGACAATTTACCGAATCGTACTCGATTATCATTTGTAACATCTTGACTTGGGAGAGCGTTAATTCCTTAAGTCTTTCGCAAATACAAAATTTACAACATTTATTTTACCACAGCGAAGATGTAAAGAGAGCCAAATTTTTAAGACATATACTTACTTTCAACCAAAAATTATAATTGACAAAATAATTATATATTCAATTAATTAATTATATAATACACATAATGGATTGATTGTCTCCTGCAACGTCATAACCCGTAGTAGGCCATCGTCACGCGGTGGCGGTATTGGAGACACAGCCAGGAATGCGTCAACTCATGCAACAAGTGATAATAAACCTACTCTTGGTGGTTGCACATTAAGAAACATTTAAATCAGGCTGTTCTTTATCAACTGGAAAAAGTTTGGATTTGTTATCACTCAGCTTATTTTCTGGATATGTTTAGGTTTATAACTGCGGGGCGGTTCCTATGTGGGGTTGTCTGTCCGGGGAATTATGGTGGGAATTAAAGCAGGGATAGGTGACGTCAAAATAATTTTCTTATCAGAAAAACGTCACCAAACATATGATAATTATACATTAACTGAGGTTTTACTGCATAAATTGAGATATACTGTAAAAAAAAAAATAAAAATTTCGAAACCACACAAACAATTTAAATAAAAACTAAAAAAATTATACTAAAATATCTTGGTGGTTTAGTATAAAAATTAATTGTGGAAAGCAACATTTTGAATTCTGCACAAGCGCTAAAAAACACAAATTTAACAAAATTGAATCATTGTTTATAAAACATTTAAAAATTAAACATACTGTATAATAAAGTTATGCCACTGGAGTTACGAGAATAAGTCAAAACGATGGTGGTTCTAGAACTTTTGTATTTCTGAACGTTTGAGTCTATATAACTTATATAAAACGGTTATTTATGTACGTTTCGAGTTCAGATCTAAGTTGTCATTGAATGCGAGTTAATATAAATTATAACGTGTAGTATTAATTGTGGATATTTATTAGAATTGTAAGATCTGTACCAGTACCTGTTTAAATAAATAACCTCTTAATAGTGTAATACGATCCGGCCATACTTACCATACTTTTTTACAGTTTAAATGACGAATATATTTCCTATCAATACGTAATATTGTTACCTGTAAACATTTGCTTATCCTAATAATCTTGAATTTAATAATAGTAATGTTTACCATTAACGTCCATAAAAACAGCAAAATTTCTAAACGGTGTTTGCATACCATTAGTAACAATTACTATGTCAAAATACATTTCGACTTTAATACAGACTTATCTATTTACAGGGAGGGCATTGTTTGACTTTTTTGAAGATTTATACATCAGACGATTGTGGGATAACATAATACAAATAAATAATGACTATGGACCAAATTAAATTTGACTTCTCGTGTTTTCTCTTTTTAAATCCGTTTCTGAATAAAACATTAACTATTTGATTACAAAGAAATAAATCTACATTATTCTTAGATAAAATCGTCTAGAACGTATACACAAAAGGGTAATCAAATACGATTTCGTTTGTATTAAATTGACCGTTGCCCACAAAATTTGCGGAAATTCAATCGTTCGTAAACTTTGACCCGGTTTGAAGTTTCAGAAACTCCAGAGTTCAAACAAATAAAATGTTTCTCTGACGCATAACCACACTCAAGATCAATTTACAAAAAAATATTCTTGCCGTAACTTTTTAACATTCGTGGCTGGTGTAGGGATTTGTATGCAGCTCTTGAACCTTTTTAGACTGTAAAAGCAACAGACGACACGACGAGGCAAGTATGATAAGAGAATGCATAATTATACATAAATACGATTAATCGATGAAGCAAAATTAAATTAATTTTCAGACGACTGGGTACGCTATAATCGTATTATGTTGTCTATAGCTTCTTAACACCCCTGCACAGTGATGATTACAAATTGAACATTAATGCCTTCAAACAGGGTGTATCTTAAGTAAATACAAATTATGAATTTTGTTACAGTTTATTTGAATAAAATAATAAAATTTATAGCAAAATGAATATTCGCTTTGAAGTAACGCCGGCGCCGTCTAGTTACAGCCACGAGGGGTCGTGGATGATTTTAGTAAATTATAGATATAAGCATACCTTAAAACAAATTGGGCGTCGCCTATTAATAGCGATACGTCCTAATTAGTAGGATCTTAGAATACAGAAACAAACAAACTGTTACCATAAAGAAATATAGTTACATTTTACAGAACTTTGTGACATACACATCTGTCGGGCAGTGGTGTTGTTTCAAAGAAGGTGTCGGTCGTTATGAGCGAGTGAGAGGTGTTAACTGGTAAGAATGTGGTAGCTTCCTAAGTTTAGCGTAGGGTACAGGTCACCAGTAACAACCAACATAAAGCAGTCCTCTATCCATTTAATATGTTTAATAGCTTACACATAAAATTCTAGTTACAAATTATAGGGGTCAAGTGAAACCAAATGTGGTGTACACAAGTTCAAAATAGCTGTCGGAGTATTCTGTAGGTCTATTCAGATTTCATTATTATCCTACAAGAAATTAAACAATGTGAAAAGTTTTCAAACAAAGAAAATACCTTACCGCAAGTACTAATTTTAGGACACGTGTTATCACTTCAAAAACCAGGTTTTAAAAGGACTATTTAACAACGAAATATTGAAGAGGAAACAAACAGGAACCTCACTTCAAACGCGTCCGTAGCAGTTGTAAAGTGGAGTCAAATGAGTTGCCTATCTGCAGGGGCAAAGATACGTGTAAATGTTAATAAAATTTAGACATTGACGTCAATGAAGTTGAAAGACATAATTTATAAGAAAATTGCCGTTACCATTTGCAGGTTATTTTAAAACTGTTTGATGAAATAATACTGATATTGTAAGTACATGTTCTGAGTAAAGCTTCGCATTGTTTTTGTTTATTACCCTGTCGTTTAAGCTTGTCATTATTAAACCACACTGATAGGTAATGTGTTTCGTGATAATTTATAGTTGGAAGTATTTTTTTTCTCCAATTATGTTTATAATTTAAAGTTGTTAACCTTCTAGGTGGAGGTGGGGTTGAAAATAACGGTCTCAAACTACATAAAGCCCTCACAGGTTTGGACAAAACGTCGGCTTTTTATGTAGTTTTGAGATCGTTATTTTCAACCCCACCTTTACCTAGAAGGTTAACAATTTTAAATTGTGATAATTTATTTTAATGCATCACATTACAGACCTGCTTATATAGTCCTGCAATGGGAGGTGTGTGTCTGTTGCTAACGGAAAGAAAATCTATGATTTATTGATATGGCATTACCTGGGTTACGCTATTGAACTACTAATGTCAAGATGCTTAGGTCACCAAATCTAGAAATATGTGTCGTTGGATTACCATTTACCCTAATTTTAGTTACGCCCTGTATAACAGATTTTATGTTTTACGTAAATTTCAAGCGCTTTTGAATATTATTTTTAAAAACAGAAGAGAAACTTAAAATGGAAAATACAAAGAAATACAATTTCTTAATTAGAGATCTTCTTTGAATTACAAATTCAAACAATGCATTTTACTTTTACTTAAATCTCAAATAATACCAACTCGGATTAATTTATCTCAAATCTTAATTAAATGTAAACAAGAACAAAAAAGTCAGTTAATTTAATTAGTAACGAAAATTATTATACCGAATTTTTTATTGCAGGAAACCCACGTAACAAACATGCACTTCAGCCGGGACATTCGCTCATGGATTGGATCCGACTCGGATCATCAGGAAAAGACCTTACCGGCGTCGGACCTCGTGCCGGCCAACTATCGGTACGAAACCTTTACGTAAGACAATTACGATTTGAAAATTTTATGTGTAGGTGACGCTGCGAGAATTAGCATTACACAACAAACCCACTGACGCATGGTTAGCTATTAGAGGAAAAGTATACAACGTTTCGCACTACTTATCCTTTCACCCCGGTGGCGTAGAAGAACTTATGCGCGGCGTAGGCACCGATGCTACAACCCTGTTTGACGAGGTACTCACATCTAACGCACATTTACAAAATCCAACCACAAAGTTTTTAGGTACACGCCTGGGTCAATTACGAATCCCTTCTTCAAAACTGCTGCATAGGTAGGCTAGTTTCTATAGATCCTGAGATCGACACGCGTGAGCTTTTCTTCGGGAAAGGCGAAAATCAAACAAATCCGCCCTCGAAGCTTTTACCTCCGAACAGAGTGACGCCTTTAGAGAACGCACAACTACAAGATCAAGAAGTAAAGGCACCACAAGAATTGAAACCTTTTCCGAGATTTGATTGGATTCAAAAAACTGATTACATTACATTAATCTTTTACGTAGGCGCGTTTGCGAATCCCAAAGTTGAGGTGGTACCGCCTAATGTCGATAACACTTTGATAATCTACATAACAAGCAATTTTCAAATGTACACTAACGAAATTGTTTTTTTGAAAACCGTTCAATGGCCTTGTCAGATTAAAGTAAATCACGAAACGGGAAAAGTTGAAGTTCAGTTCAGAAAATTGGAAAGTAACATTTGGGAAAATTACGGAGTACTTAAACAAAAGACTGAAGTACTATCTGTTGTAAAACAAAATTTTAAATGTAAATATACGGTTGTAAATAAAGTAGAATTAAATTATAATACGTCACTTTTGGAGTTGAACAGAAATGATGAAACCAAACTTACTGTGCCTCTTGGAAAACATGTTCGAGTTTTCATATACGGACAAGGTGAGTTTGTACGCCAACTTAATTGTAATTTAAAAAAAATAATAATTTCAGGACATGATCTTTCGCGAAGTTACACGCCAGTGCCCAGTAGCGTATTTACAAAACTGAAACATCAAACTTTTGCCACTGATACGTTGTGTTTGCTTATAAAATCGTATCCGAACGGAGCTTTAAGCAAACACATTTGCAGTAAAAAGAAGGGGGATAGTTTAGAAATATCCGAACCTTTAGGAACGTTTGACATAGAAGTTTTAGATAATCGAGAGATGTTTTTGTTGCTTGCTGCTGGTACTGGTTTGACGCCGATGTTAGGGATTATGCTTTTTTTGTTGGAGAGGAGAATACGAAGATGGTATGTATCGATGGGTGAAGTATAATTTTGATTTTTTAAATTATTTTTAAAAAATGGTTGTTAATGTACCTAATAAGCAAATACTGCAATGAACAAAAACTAAGCATTTTTTTTAATTCTATCTTCTCGCAAAAAAATTAAATTAATTGCTGCAGTAGCATTCAGTTGGAGCGAGTTGGAGTGGGAGCTAAACTGCATTAGAACTGGGTTTGAATAGGGTGCAACTTTGTTTGTCTTTTACTACATTTTGCAGTCGTAGGTTCCACCTATTTAGAGCCTGCTTAGATAACGGATGGTTCCTGCTCAGCAGGTTAGCGACCGGGTCTTCCGATGACGGTCATTTGTTTGTTGGTTTCCTCGTCATACATCTCTTTTATGTTTCGAGACTATGGAAGTTACTGTAGCTGGACGGTTTTTTCTTCTTTACTGGTTGGTCTGCTACTAAAGTGTTTTTTGTAGTGTGGGAGGTTTGGGAGATGGTGTTGTCTTGTCGTCCGAATCTAGACCGTTGTCGAATACTTCTTGTTTGGACTACATGGATAACGGGTCGAGTTATTATTGAGAGGCCTGATGGCTTGATACATGCAAAATGAAGTTAACATCAACTTTGAATTAAAAACGTAACATAAATAGGAGTTGCACCGTTGCTCAGTGCGAAGGGGTGGTTTGCAAGATGATTAGCGTTAGCGAAATAAAAAAGTCGAAGTAAAAGTTAGCAAAATCGTCAATAAAAATCTATAAATTCGTCGTCAAAGTCGTGTGGGTGTTAAACAAGGTCACGACGTTAAATAGCTTCCAGCCCTTGTTCACCGAAAGGAGGGAACTTTCTAATGGACTTGCCTTAAGAAAGTACTGACACAAATCTGTAAAAGTTAAACTACCCGCACAAAAACAAATAGAATCGTTACGAAGAAACACTAACAAAATTTATTGCATTTAAAACAATAAAAAACTACACAGGATAAATGTTTGACATTAGTAAACGAAAATCTAATTGATCACGTCATCGCCAATTTTCATCAAGAAACACTTAACTAATTACATTAAATGAAATATGTGTTACATTCGCAAAAATTAAAACAATTTAAATCAAACGTAATAAAATCTGACCTTGCGCGTTTTGAATTAAAAAATTAAATCTACATTAACAAAATGACTACTTAATAATTGATAACACGTGGAATGTTAACATTATTTAATTAAAGTACAAAAGTACCTGGAGGTCTCGCTTCCGGATCACCAGGACTACAGCAGCTACAAGGTCGTGGAATTGACGGAAGCTGTTGAGTATTTTTAAGATAATGCAACAATAAAAGTCGTAAAAGTCGATTCAAAATAATTCTTACTGATAATCGCCAAAATCGGTGGGTCGTTACAATGAATTTTTTCTGATAAACACCAAAAACTGGCAAGTTGTTTTGATAAAATTTTTTTTTGATAAACGTCAAAATCGGCATGTCGTTACGTAAATTCTTTTTAATAGAAACCTACACTGAGTATTTAATTACATATGTAGTACGGAAACCTTTATAAAACAGCGTTACGCAAAAACTTATATCAGGAGATTAATATACAAACTAAAAGGAAAGAGGAATGGAAAAGTTACATAACGGAGATGACATGAGAAAAATACCCCAGATATATATAAAAACAAGAAAAGAATAGAGCAACAAAAACTGTTACATGCAAAAAGAAGTAACGAAAATTTTGAATTAAAAACGTAATATAAATAACTTCGTAGCACAGTGAGAGGGGGTGGGTTACGAGATGATTTGCCTTTGTGAAGTGGTAAGGTCATAGTAAATAAATAATAATTTTTTTTAAAAACGCTAGAAAGTGGCACGTAGATACAAAAAAAATTTTAACAGATCTTACAAAGTAGCAATGGATGTTTGTGGTACAGGAATTTTAAAACCGCAACATCGCGAAACTGGGTAAGTTCCCAGTAAACTTTGAAGATTAAATTTTTCAGTCATATAAAGAAATACAAATATCCGACAACTTGCGAAACGGGGAAAAACATTTCTAACTAACTAAGAAATACCAACAGCTAACTGTAACGACAGGGAATGTTTATGTGCATTATCATTATCAAAAGCGATAACTTTAAATGCTTAACACTCGGGTCGATAACAAGCCAAGTATTTCTGTGCAGTAGCATACACCCAACGAAAGAACACCTGATGCGCAGTACGCTCTTATTATGAGCTCATTATAGGTGCATACTTAAGTGCTGTATATAACTGTGCAAGAAGGCGGTTTAGTTTATACTGTTTGTGAAACAGCAATAATGGCACTCTAATAACTCCTTGGAAACGAACCGTCACCAAAATTTACTAAATGAAGGAATTTTAAACTAAATCAAGAAAATACAATGAAACAGTAAAAATTTATTTTAGTTCAAGGTGAAGTCAACGAACTAATTGCGATTTGCAATTAAGCAAGATAAGACAATTGGAAAAGTATCACGTACAATACTAAACGACAAACAGTTTGTCGGTGTGAATGAAATTCATCATAATAAAGACTTATGCAGGTATTTAAAAAGAAAAAACATCAACGAAGGTTTTAAGACCTTTGTAGAAAAAATGATAATGATAAAAAGTTTAGAAGGAAACAAAAAGTATTCCATAGGTTACTGAAACCTTTAAGAAGACAGAGAATTCAACCATAATAAATGACAAATGCTACTAAACCAAATAACAATGACAAATAAAACAATGAAATATTATTAAAATAGAAGGAGAAGATGTGCAAAAGAAGAACTTGAAGAAATAAAATATGGGAAAACGGCTGGGAGAGGTAATTGACTAAACATATACCAACAGCAAAGTGTACATAGAAAAAATCAACCAACTAGATCACTAATTGTAACAATGCACAAAATATCTGTATAAAAATATTACAATAAATAATAGAAATAATAACTAAAACGGTAAGTAAAGAAACAACGAAGGGAAGAAGCACACAGAGTCACATATACCATAAAACAGATCATTGAGAAATTAAGAAATATGAATCAAGAAAAAACTTGAAAAAACACAAAATGAAAAAAATAGTGACAGTCGTGAAAAAGGTTAAAAATTAAAATACATATTTCTGTAGAAGTAAATGAGCAAATTAACCACTTCGAATACTTTAGGGAAATATTGATGATAAAGATACATAGAAAGTAAATATAAACAATAGAGTAAAGAAGCAAACATACTCTATTGTGAACTAAAGAATCACTTTATAAACAAAAAAGAAATACCGAGGAGACTAAAATAGAAGTATTTAAAACCATATACAGTGTGTCCATTTAGTGTATAATTGGCCGATTGTGGCTTCCAGACTACTCGTTCTAAAAAGTGTGAGCAGGATTTCCAAATAGACTAAAAGGTGCACATTTAAAAAATATTTGGATGATTCAGAAAAACGTAGTCAATCAAAGTTGATATTTTTAAATGGAACACCTTGTATATTTTTGCATCGACAAATAATTAGTGATATTTTGCGTACATTTGACCCGCAATTCATGTCCCTAGCTTCAGCGGTTTTCAAATTACTGTCTAATTAAAATTTTTAATAGATGTACTGTATCAAAGAAATTAGTGTAGCTTGGAAGTTATTGTAGAAAAAAAAATTATTTTATGAGGTGTTAAAGTGTTAAATAAGAACCATTTTCAATGCCCAAAAGTATTGTACAAGGCGTCCGAAAAATTTTGTTCAAACTTTGGCATCACAAATAGAAATCAAATGGAAACCACCATTCTTTATGTCACTAGTGAATTCTCCTTCAAAAATCAAGGGGAAAGTATGTAACATGTCCTATATACGTGAAGTAAGCAGTTTTTGATTTATTCGATAAAATACAATTTTTTTTTGTAAAGTAGACTACATTTACAACGTGACAGCAAAGTTTTAATCTTTAAAATTTATTCATAATTACTTATATTTCTATACTTTATATATTTGTTTTATTTAATGTATGTGACCTTTTATTTTCACTTAAACTGTAAAATTTTAAATTATGTTTACGGAATTTCTAAGTTTCTTACAAATTAATTACGATATTTTACTATGTTCATGAGTTTATGATTTAATTCCTTAAAAATATAATTTAATTTTTATTATCAACATAATTTTAAATCTTAAATAACAGCGTGATGAATTTCCATTATAAACTTAGTAACAATTCTCAGTTCAATTAACACTAGATTATAGAAATTATAATGTTTTATGGTTAATGGTTATCTACACACAAAGACAAAACTGCCTGGATTCTAGTCTGCCATCAATAGTTCAGTTACTCGCCGTTTACAGGGCGCAATAAAAATATGATATATTTTTTTAATGTAACACCCTGTATATTATTATATTTTTGAAGAGATCTGTTTTTTCTGATTTCAATAAAATATAATATATTGTCTTTATATTGAGCCGTTATTGAGTTATTAATCGTAGAATATCACAGTTACTTAATACGGAATTGTTAATATTGTCAAAGTAAGCCATGTAAATGACAAATGTTGTGTTTGATAATTGACATTTCATTAATTAAATCACCAAAATCGTTTAAAGTGAAGCAGTTGGCTGGAAATCCAAGCTTACTCTTGATGTCCTACCGATGGTTTCATTTGGTACCATACCATTCTACGATTAATAACTCAATAACGGCTCAATATAAAGACAACATATTATATTTTTTTGAAATAAAAAAAATTCTTTAAAAATATAATAATATACATTGTGTTACATTAAAAATACACCATATTTTTGTTGCGCCTTGTAAATGGCAAGTAACTGGACTATTGATGGCATTTTAAGAAAATTCAGTTAAAACCATACATCTTTCATGTATAACTTTTTTTTCTACGAGCAATAATGACGATAATATGGGGTGGGTAATTTATAGTGAATAACCCTGTACAAATAGGTACGGAAATTTTAAAACATATTAGTAAATTAATTGGTATTTTGTTAGATGTTCAATTATTGTTGTGAATAATTTTGAACGAATGTTTATGTGCGTAACTGCAATTTATTGTTCAATTTTTATTATATACATATAATTATAATTAAATTATGAAAATAATTATTCCTAACTAAAAAGTAGGTAATTGAATGTCTAGATATAAGTACATAATTTTAATTCTTAGCATGAACATGACGACACTAGAATCTTAAGAGGTTTAGCTCTAGAATCTAGTCACAAATTTAATTCGAATTGAAATCACATACAGGTTGGCTCACCATATATGCCAAGGACATTGTGCGGGAAATTGTTGAAGTTTGATTTTTTTTTCTTTTCTAAACATATTCAGGATTTTTAAGTTTACATTATAATAATAATTTTGTTTGTATAGGGTGATTCAACAAAAAGAAGGATTTTAATTGTTGTATTTTATTTTATTTTTGAAACTACTATGATTTGATGTAGGGTATTCTGTACCTATCGTGAACTGTTTAGAAATTATCTCAAGATTACTCAAATTGCAGAACTAATTTTAAAATGTATTGAACTACATTTCATTTAAGCGTTTACAACCTATTCTTAGAAAATGTTGATATTATAGAAAATATTACAATGTTGCCAAAAATGTATAATATATAATTAACGAAGAATTTCGTAACCGAGCACGACATTTCAGCACAACCATGATATGGAATCGATGGGAACGAGCTGAAAAGTAAAGAAAATACCAGAGAAACCAAAAATTGGCTACAGGCTACTCCATTGCAACGCTACTATACTTGCTTCTTTCTTTATTTATTATTTACGAATTTGTTTATAATTTTTATCTGTTCTGGATTTGTACTCGAATTTTAATCTAACTATTTTAAAAGGCTTTGCTTTGATAAAGGTCGACCTTCATCACTCCTTAAAAAAGGCATCAGAATCTATGGAAAATGTACAAATTAATACAAAGGTATTTGTGGAAGAAATGGTGCACAAAAAACTTATGCACTACAATGCTTCATGACCAAATCAACCAACCAAAAATTCTTTAATCAAATGTCTTCCTACCTGAAACCGACTTTAGTGGCCAAAGAACATGAGGGTACTTATTATCTTCAACTCAATAAATTGATAGTTATATGACATATTAAAATTTTAATTAATTTAATTATTAATACCTTTAAATTAATTATTACACTATTACACGGAAACGGGGCTCGCCAGATATCTGAGCAATTTTCTTTTCAATTTTGTTAACGAAGTCGTGTGGGATATACTCCAGAGTTCCACTCTGAAGTTGTAGTCCTTGAGTAGATAACGATATTTTGTTAGTTTCCGTCTGACTCCTAATTCGGATACGGCCCCCGCTTTAAAAGTAACATTGATGTATGATGGAGTTAGGATATTTAGATATGTGACATCCCAAATTAGTCCATCTGGTTTTTTTCCGTCCTCTCTGCATATTCCATTAGGCTCTAAAATTGATGGGATTTTTGCTGAGGACAAGGCTCTTTTGAGCAGGTCATTTAAGGAGGAATATTTTGACCAACGTCCAATTACTTTTTTGCAGGAAAAACTATGAATACCCTATTCATACGTCCCTCATCCACAAATACAAGTAGATGAAGAACTCAACTTGCATTCTAGTCTTAAGCAAATCCCAAAGCGGAAGGAGTTGTCTTTTAGCAAGGACCGAATTTGCCGAGATATTAGAGCAAGCGCCACACTCAAGAACATTTTCAGCCACAAAACGAGCTTTCTCCGTAGATGAAGAAAATTTCAGGGATGATTTTAGTTTGTTTATCAAGACTTCATCCCAATTTCTCGGAGAGTTCGGCATGAAAGGAATTTGAAGACCCTTATTTGTCCACAGATTGATTGCTTCTCCATAATAAGCCACTTCACTTATTGAGGATAGCATTGACATGAAAAGCTCAGAAGTACGGTGTACAGAGGATATAAAAGCCGAGAGGACAATATCTGATAAGCGCCGTATTCCTACACCACCGAAGCGTACAGGGAAATATGTCACTGGCTCATGCAGTAAGCTAAGGTTGACACTGGTAATTCCTAGCAGGGACTGTTTCATTAAGTCTTCCAAACGATTAATAAATGGCAGGATTTCCCATGTAGGGAAAGGCGTAAAGTGTTCGTCAGTTTGGGGATGGCCCGTTGTCAAAAATTCTTCTACTTGCGCTCTATCCAAAATAGCTTTCTTTGTCTTGTATCCTCTCGACTCACTCTTCTAACAGACCAATGTGTTTCGAGTACTTTTGTAGAATACTTGGTTGTCTTTCTTTTCATAATTTCGGAAAATACGACTTTTTTATAATATTCCCTGGACTTCACAGGCATTAATTGGGGAGTTGCTTCTTCTGCGTTCTTAAGGATTATATCAGAAACAAAATCGCTCTCTTGCTTTTGAATTGATTTCAAAGTCAAATTTTAAATTATGTCGACAGATGTGTAATTACACATATTGCGGTGATTGCAAAATTTTAATTTATAGAAAAATAATCAAACGTATAATTCTTGCGAATATGAACATAATCCTAACTAATGTTTCATGCACGACTTTACGCAATAATTCGTTACAATTTTATTTAATTTGAACACGCAGATTTAAATCTTCTAACTTAAACTAACCTTGTAAAGTTATGTTTGATGTGTACGTACGACCTTCAACCGCTTCTCGGTAGTAGACTGCTTCATCAAATTTTCCTTACATATAGTTATTCTTTCGTTTTTCCTTTACTGTTTTAAAACCATTTTCAATAACTGTGTTATTAAATTTTATAACTATAAAAGTTATTTTTAATAATTAACGAAGTAACTTCCGTATTAATTGTTTTATGCACGAACTCAAAAACTACACGTCCGTCATTTTCTACTGCCCGAGAGCGTCTCTCTACCCCACTTTCACTTCATTTGATCACTTACGCAAACCATTCCATATATCTTCTTAACATACAACAAACCTCTAATATCTTACTACTATACAGTATATATCTTTTTACATCTATACATCACACAATCACTGCAATATGTCGATTAGCAAAATAGACCTTTCTTCATTATTATCCGACATGCGTAGGACTCTTGCACCAGCCAAAAGTCTCACGAAAAACAACCTGAAATTAAAAATATTGCGACGTAAGCTCATCTCAAAGCGAATTTATCTTGACGCGAGATTATGTTTGCGCTAATGGGTATTATGGGTGGTGTTTTTGTATTTTAGGTTTGAATTTAAAAGAATATTGCTATGATTGTACATTTCTATTAATTGAAGATTAATAAATCAATTAAAGGATGGTCGTAGAGTAATCAATTGAAGAAGCTTCCTGATGTCTTTTGAGAGGAAAAGGTGTCAGGCTTTTCTAGTTGCCTAATAGTACCTATACTACGAGGATATATTGAAAAATTCTTAGCCTACTATAGAACCAAACAAAATTTCAATGTCAAAATATTTTATTACTCAACATCTTTCCCTCTTAATTGGATACATTTATTACAGCGAACCTGCAACGTCTCTAGACCTTTCAAAAAAAATGTTTCTTCTTGCTCTGCAAACCAGATCTCCACAGCTTCTATTACCTCCTTGTTGGAAGAAAATGTACGACCTTTTAAACTTTTTTTCAGTTGAGGAAAGAGGTGATAGTCGGACGGAGCCAAATCGGGTGAATTAGGGGGGTGTTCTAGTAATTCAAACCCTAAATTACGAATTTTTTGCATGGCAACATGAGATTTGTGCGCAAGGGCGTTGTCCTGCAAAAACAAAACACCTTTGGATAACTTTCCGCGTCTTTTCTTTTTAATATTTTCCCGTAGAGTGGTCAGTAATATCGAATAGTAATCTCCAGTTATTGTTCTACCCTTATCCAAAAATCAATCATGATTACTTCATGGCAATCCCAAAAACTGAAGCAAGAACTTTTCCAGCAGATTTTTGGACACGAAACTTTTAGGTCTTGGAGAACCAGAGTGTCGTCAGTGTTTCTGGATCGTAGAAATGTACCCAAGTTTCATCCATAGTAACAATTTGGTTTAAGAAGTCTACATCGTTTTCAAATCGAGCACAGATCGAACGCGATGCTTCTACCCTTGTACGCTTTTGGTCAACATTCAAACATTTGGGGATCCATTTTGCAGCAATTTTCTCATGTCCAAATTGACGTGAACCATATGATGAACGCGTTCGTATGAAATATTCAGTGCTTCAGATATCCGTTTTAGCCCAATTCGACGGTCTGATAAAATCATGTCATGAACTGCAATTGATATTTTCGGGGACTGACACAGAAACTGGCCTTCCCGATCGGTCATCATCTTCAATGGAAAATTTACCTCTTTTGAAGCTTGCATTCCAATTTTTGACGGTCGCATACGAAGGACATTGATCACCAAGGGTATTAAGCATATCTTCGTAAATCTGCTTACCTCTTAACCCTTTTAAATACAGGTACTTGATGATGACTCGATACTCCAATTTTTCGATTTTCACAATTTCGGTGGCCATCTTTTTTCATTTAATTTATTGCGTGACTCTGGTTTACTTTTTTGACGTCAAACTTTACACTGACACTTCTAATAAGTTATTGTTCATTGCTATGGTAACGCAATATTTTGTTTATGCAAGCAACTGGTCTAGGCTAACTAGATATCAATACATCCTCGTAATTCAGATTTCTTGTCTCGGGTTCTATTGCTGTTATGTTTTCTTGTTGACATTTTGTCTGTTGGATTATTATTTTATAGTAATAGGTAACGTAATTACAATCGTTTTAATTGAGTTTGTTATTGTAGCACTCAAAGATTTATTTAATTTTGAGCGTAATTTATCGAATTAAACAGCCACTTTAAAGAGATGGATTTTCAGTTTTCTTAAGAATTTTGAAAAATATTCCCGATACAGATTTTTTTCTTACAAAAATTGTTTAAGTTTAATAAGACATATATGGTAATCACATGTTCTTTATTTAACAATGTCTTGAGTGCTAATAATGCCAAAGAAAGAAATTTTTTTCTAAAGTAACGCAACGGTTGCTATATAATTTGTTTTAAAAATGTAAATGACTCGTACATATACATAGGTTTAGTACGTGATCTAACTTTAAGAGATTATTTTTGTTACTAAATTTTAAGGTAAAAAGCTTACATAAATATAAATTGTAAACAGTTTTGTTTTTATTATACGAAATAAACTCGCGTTGAAATGGGGTCATACGAGATGAGCTCGACCCGAGATGATCTTGCGCCGAGATGATTTGGCGGATGTCGGCGTTGAAGGGGCCTGGTCGAAATAAGCTGCTTTGGTCGTGACTATCCATTTAGAAAATTTTTTACATTCCCTGAAAATTACACTTCTTTAGATTTCCAGGAGATTATCCTCTGTTTGGCTTGTTCACCTTATAATCGAATTACAAATGAATTATCCTTGTTTTCGGTCATTTTATGATTGAAGAACGCACATTTCACAAATTAACAAACTAATAAATTTAAATGCAAGAAAACAAAACAACTTTTAACCATCTATACAGCAACAATCAATGTTTGTTTTATAATTTTCAGACTGTGGTGCACGTACAATAAAAAATAACGTATAAGCGTCTTTAGAGCCTTTGCCTCGTGTTTAAAACTCGTCGTGCGTGCTTTAAAGGTATGATTATACACTTGTATAATAATGTACCTACTATTATATTTGACAAACTAAACTCGAAATGATTTGAAACGATGGTTATTAATTTATTACAAAATTATTTAATCTAAGGTCATTACAACGAACAAATAGGTAGCGGTACTTGACTAATGATAATCGTCGAAGAAAGAGTGCTGGGTCATAAACAACCCATTCTTTGGTGTATGATTTATTGAAAGTAAAATATAATGCTTAATAAGTATTTGATCTTTAAATTTATGTCATGAACGCTTCCGTTCGATAAATTGCCGTTTTATCTCCCATAAATTAAGCACACGCCCTTCTCAAATGCGTCCACAACAAATACCAATATTTGCAAATATATTCCATAAATCACTCTTCAAAATTATCGCATTACACCTACCTGTAATTTCCATGCGCGTGTTAATAAAAATGACATCATGAATAATTTAACAGTTTTTTTTCTTTCTATGTTTTAGCAAGAACATAACTCTTGTCTTCTTTAATAAAACGGAAGAGGATATATTACTGAAAGACCAATTAGAAAACCTTCAACACGACGACAACAGGTTAATTACATAGTTTGAATAAAAAAATTTTATGGCAAAAACATTTTTCAGGTTTAAAGTGCACCACGTACTTTCTCAAGCCGATTCGAGATGGTCAGGACGAAGAGGTCACGTGACGAAAGAACTTCTTAAAAGCATAATTGAAGAACATTTATTAAACACGGTTTATAAAGGCAGTGATATTTTTACTTTAATTTGTGGACCAACACCGTTTACTAACTTATCGCATAAGTTACTTATGGAAATTGGTTTTAGTGAAGACCAAATGCATTTGTTTTGGGATAGCACAAGCCTTCTAGTATAGATAATGTTAAAGATTTTACTTTTGCTTTGTTTAATTGTGTTGAGCAAAGACAGATTTCTAAATATCGTTATTAGAATAATGTTGCGGGATTGGTTTTGGATAACTTTTACTGTTGCTTTTGTAAGTTGTTTTCGAAAGAATGAAGAAGTGATATTTGATAATCGGAAAAATTGTAGATTAAGCTAATAATTTTAATTTATAGACTAAGTAATAGTTTGCACATCAATGTTGCACACCATTTATTTGCATTTGTGGATTGAGTACAAATTCATTTTGTAATTTTTAAATTTCTATTTTTCTATACATTTTCGTATTGGCATTAGGATTGAATTCACGGTAGGTAGTTTTTTTAGAACTGTTTTCTCTAATTTTTCGCAAGAGGAAACGGACGCAACCAAGCACAACTTAAAAAATTCGGCTTTCTGTATTATTAACTTAAAAAGCTGAAGCTATGTGAAAATATGTCTATTTTGTGATAGAAAGCAATGTCAAAGTGTTCTAAATAAAATCTCTTTGTAATACTAATATGTTTATATCATTTTTGTTTGTTTTCTTAATCTGTTTTTGAAATTTCATTTATTTTAAAGTAAAATTTGCAGAAAACTGTATATAGTTTAGATTCCCGAACACCTACATAAACATGTTTCACCCGACCACTACTAGGTACTAGTACAGATTTACACGCATCACGCGTATATATAATTACAACAAAAAGTATTTATTTACTAAAAAATTTTTATTGTAACTAAAATAAATTAAAAGTTTGGGACACTTCTTATACAGCGGCATCCCCAAAGTCTACACCAAATGGGAAACTTATTTATTATGGGTTTTTCGATAAAAAGTTATTCTTCATAAAAGTTTGTGCATCTTCTAAAAGCGAAAGACGCGTAATTTTTGGTGTCAACAAAAAATCAAAAGAACTTTGCACCAAAAATTTTGAAGTTTTTTCGAATGAATAAAAATATTGACCATAATTAGCACAATAATTGAGCAATTTGTAAATTACATACTTTTTTAAGTAAACTGTTGTATACAAGATGTCGTTTAATTATCGTTTAACGTAAATTTTTTTCTTATAGCCACCATTTTAAAATATTTCGAAAACATTAAAATTTTTCCTAGATGGCCATGACTTCAAATCTTGTTTTTTAAAAATGAAGAACAACTTTTCAAATAAAATTTTTGATATTTACTGAAATAATATAAATAAATAAATAAAATACTCTTGACTCAAAATCAAATTTTCGAATGCACCTCGTATATTAGCCTTTCGCACATTGTGTTGGTCAATTTTTAGCTTTACCAAATTTGGATGCACAAATTTTTATGAAGAATAACTTTTTATCAAAAAACCCATAATAAAGAAGTGCGGACTTTGGGGATGACGCTGTATAAAACCAAAGACAAAACATAGAGTGCTTGATTTAAATATTGTCTAAGCAGAATAAGCCTTCAAATTTTTAAATTTTTTATTATTGTAATAAAAAAATTAATGTATGTCTCAATTTTAACAAATTTGTTGGACTTAGTTGAAATCCATCGAGAGTTTCCGGTATTAACTGGATCATCCAAGAAATTAAATACTCGTAATTATTGATGATTGAATAAAATGATACATGAACCCCTTCTGGACCACGTTGGTCCTTGGCGTTAATGAAAAAAATAAAACACCGAAAGAAAGACAAATTATTTCAAGTTGTTTACTTCAAAAGGTTGCTTACCAGGGTCGTAATTTTAACGAAATTGTAATCGTCTACAACCAGGCAACCTTCATTGATTTTTGCAAACGATCCAGATATTTCAGAAACCAAAAAGAAATCAAAATTTCTAAAAACAGGTTCACTTATATGTGAAGTGGGAAACAGTTTGACCAATGATTCGCACTTTTGACGTTTATCCCTGCGCCCCCACGAATACCTCACTAAAATTTTGAATTGACCCATTGCGTGATATCTCCAATGAAAGCTTATCTTATTATTGAGAAATGATCAATTTTACATTAGGATAAGAATAAAAATACTTTAAATATCTAAGTAGACGTTAAAGATAACATTTTAAAAAAAGAACATTTACAGAAACTGCTCCAATTGAGCACCATTGGCCTCCATGTAGTAGTAAAGCCGGTTTTTAAATTTTTCCTTCCTTTCTGAAAAGTTTTGGCATTCGCTGATTATTTGTTGACAGGTGAGTTCCAGTGATCGTGAAGTCTATTCGATTGTTCCACATCTACCAATCCAGTGATTTGGAAACCTCCGGTTAAGCCAATTACGAGCATTTGCGGCATAATGCGGCGAAGCATCATCCTCCTGGAAGAACAATTGATATTCGTCAAGTATTTGTTTCCCTTCTTTATCAAGTTGGTTTTCCATTTCTTCAGTTATTAGAGTACCGATGATGTTTTGCAACGTATTCAAGTAAACGTCACCATTTAGCGTTTCATTAATGAATATGGGTCCAACTATTCAATCACCTAGTATTCTTGCCCAAACATTAATCTTTTGAGGTCTCGGAGTATGGTCTTATTTTGCTAGATGCGGATTTTCGTCGCTCCATTATCGTACATTCTACTCGTTCGCGTGTTCATTTAAGTAAAAAGTGCACTCATCACTGAAGCCAATATTTTTTACGAAATTTGGATTCGCAATGATTATTTCGGTTATAGTGTCGCAAAATTTTACTCATCCGTCCCAATCGCTCTCGTTAAGTACTTGCAACATCTGCATCTTGTAAGGGTGAAAATTAGCTTTGCGTACCGACGTGTACCGAAGTGGTGGTGGATGCTGTTGTATTAAGTTAATTTTTTCATATAGATATTGCTGAATTGGGGCAAAAGCTGACATTTTATGTGTCCCAGATCCAAAGAACATGAGCGTTGTATTAGACTTAATCAACCTACAAAGTAAAATTTGGTGAAACATATCCTAGAAAACAATCACTCTTTTTCAGTAGATACAGACCTTAAAATTTTATATCTATGTAATAAAATAAATCAATTTTAAATCTAGAACTAATTTATATTGTTATTAATTCAGTTCAAAATAAGTTATTGAATACATATTAGATTAGATGTTTGGTAGTTCTGATTGCACAACTAATCTTAAATAAATGTACATCCCAGGGTAGGTATTTGGCAGTGTACAAAATTGTACACTCACGGCTATGAAACTGTACACCGTTATCTGTAACCAAATATTTTGTGGAACCCTAAACATAAGAAAGACTGGTTTCTTAATGATTTTAGTAACTGCTTGAGCAGAGCTCTCCTGCATGAAATGACTTGTTAAGATCAAGAAAGGGGACTTACCAAGTATCTGCCACGGTTGCGAAGCTTTTGCCTGAGAAGTGAAATAACTAGGTGGTGCAAACTGAAAATGTTTAATAGCAAAACCAACCGAATATTGACGTATATACCAAGCTACATCAGGCGTAGTTGCAGCCAATAGTAATGTTGCACTAGGTTATTATACCGTAAGTTTGTAATGGGTAACAGAATACCATGTGAAAGTGAAGTACCAATAGAATAAATCAAAGATATGGTAATACCTGAGGGAACAAACGTAACAAAATTAAATGTAGCTTTAGACCGAGATAAAGGGTCTGGGACTACACGGTTCTTTCCCATGCTGTAAATGATAGTGAATGAGTATTGCTGAAACCTAATCAACTAACGAACAAGAAGGGAAGATGGCGACTGTAGCTTATTTAGCCATAACAATCACAGTGAAATGACTACTTTTAATTTAAGGGCATAATTTCTCTATGACCCAAAGAACCGCCAAACATTCTTTCTCGGTAGTAGAATAGTGTTATTTATTTTTTTTTAAAGAACAGTTAATATTGCTGATTACCGGTTTTTTATTTGTCAAATTCAAAGTAAGAACCGCACCCAAACCAAAATTCGATGCTGCAGTTTGTATTACAAACATTTATTAAACACGGTTTATAGAGGCAGTGATATTTTTACTTTAATTTGTTTGTATTACAAACGGAAGAAAAGACAAGACATGATGGGCACAAAAATGAAATGCTCTTTCAAGGTAGAGAAAGTTATTTTACAATTTGTATTCTAACGAAAAGAATCATTTTTCTGTGTGAGAGCTGGCAAAGGAGCAATGATTGACGAGAAATTTGGAATAAATCGCCTGTACCAACTGGCAATTCCTACTAAACAACAAACATCGATAAGCAAATTAAGTGTTGAAATCTGTAAAATAAGCGACAGTTTATCGGGATCAACCATAAGACCGTGACTGTGTTGATTGGCCACGTAACTCAAATATTTCTGCTCTGCCAAGTAAAAGTGGCATTTTTCTCGATGTAAAGTGAAACCACCGTCTTGTAAAAGTTCCAATACTGATTCTAAAACTCGTAAATGTTTGTTGAGTATTGGAGTAGCTATTATCATACTATGTAGATATGCGAAACAAAAGGGTTCCAGTTTAGTACCCACCAAACGATCGATAAGACGGTGAAACGTCGCCGGCAAATTGTGTACCCCGAACGGTATTGGAGTAAACTGAAAAAGGTTTGTGTTGGGATTTGTAAAAACAGTGATCCAGACCAGTATCCAGACTGGATAAAAATTGCAACCTGGACACATAGGGTATGGGGTACGCATTTTTTGGAAATTAACACAAAATCGTAAGTATCATCTTTTTTCCACACCAGAACAATTAGACTAACTCAATGGTTATCCGACAATTCCACTACCTTTAAGCGTTTACAATCTTAAGCAATTAGTTGAAACCGGATAATGCCTCTGTTTGATTGGTTCAGCGGAAGTTCTAATATGATGTTCGACCAGATGTGTACAACTTAATTGTACCGATTGCAAAAAAAACTGTTTCTCTGCTAAAGAAGACAGAATTTTGGTTTCCGGTACAAGCAGAACTAAACGAAGTCAAGTTGACATAGCTAGATTTGGTTCAAATTGATTGCTAGTACCTCGAGGTGGAGGTTTGAAGGATTCGAAACAAAATTGATTGTATTCCAATTTTTTCCCAAGTACTGCTTGTACAAGTTGTTAAATTACGTCTTATGATTATGGATAAGAGTTTGTCTAACCGTTGAAATAGACTTTGCGTTGTAGTTAAGAATAATCCAATTGACTCTTTACGAGGTCTTAATTCTACCAGTAAACGTAATTAATTGACAAACATTCGGATTGAAATAATCGAACAATTAACTTTTTTTTCGATTAATTGGGTTCATTAGGTGAATAGACTACGTCTAATGCTAAACACCTTTGATGCTAATTTGTAATGACTATCAATTAATCTTTTACATTAATTTTCTCTATTCTTTTTTAATTCTTTTAAATTTTTTTAAATAAAATTCTTGTACATTTAATATTGTATCAATTAATTAATTTGACAATACACATAATATCTCTTATAATACCTAAGCACTGATTCAGATGTAATTTAATTTTCAGATGAAAAACTACCCCAATATTGTAAGAATTTTGTAGACGATACTTACATCATAGTGTGTACAATATTTACAAAAATGAACTGTTTGTGAAACTCTATTGCTGACACAGATATGAAATGCGTATTTGTGTACTACGTTACTACGTGTGTACGCTTGACGTAACTGTAGCTCTTTAGATACATGATATTTGGTGTTGTACTGTTTTTGAAGATTTTACTCTATTTATTTGCTTTTGCAATAAGTCAATGATGAATCAGCAAGGTCGCTAGAAGTGTCCTTCCTGTTAATCGTATTTGACGAGATGCTGACGGAGTTTGTTTATATTCCACATTCTTCGGATATTATATTTCATTGGGTTGCATCTGTGAACCCCATATTTCGATTAATGTTCTTAACCTCATGAAATTCTTTATTAACCTTCTCAATTTATTTATTATTATTATTATTATTAAAGGACTACTTGCTGAGGCGAACCTATATAGCAAGATTTAAGATCGCACCCACCAAGTCCTTTCTTATATCACTTTTCCGTAACGTATCCCATAATTTCTGTCTATGAACATTGTCAAATGCCCCCTTTAGATCCAGTAACATAGCTAACACCTTCCCTCTCTTCATTTCTAGTTCCTTATTTACTACTTGTCTCAGTATATATATATATATATATATATATATATATATATATATATATAAGCAACTTTGCCGACAGGTCGATTCTTCAATAATTATAGCCAACATAACAGTTGGAATGTATAAAAATTTTGAATCGCCTGCAGTAAAATACGCAAGAGGTTGTACAATAAGCAAACAAACACTGTCGGGTGATTCTCAGCGTACTTTACTGCAGGCGATTTAAAATTTTTATACTTGCCAACTGTTATGTTGGCTATAATTATTGAAGAATCGACTATGTAACTGCTTTACATACCTGTCGGCAAAGTTGCTTACTTTTACGTACGTGAACGCTTTCATATATATATTATCTATCGTTCTTCGTCCTTTCCTAAATCCTGTTTGCCAGTTTCTAAACAACTTTTTTCGTTTATCTCTTTCTCCAATCTCTGTCTCAATACCTCTGCATATAACTTGTACCCTATATTTGCTATGCTCACTTCTCTATAAATTTTTATTTCTCTCTTTTCTCCACCTTTATATATCGGACATATTATAACTTCTTTCCATTTACATGGCAGCCCTTTCCTCTCCAAATTTTACTTAATAACTCTCTCACTCGTTCTCTTATCCTTTCCCCAAGATATTTTCATTGCTCTCCATTTGTTCCGTCTGTCCCTTCCGCTTTCCCTCTCTTCACTTTTTATCGCTCTTTCCACCTTTTCTCTCGCTACCTTCCCTTCTCTCCTCTATCTTTCTTTTTTCCCTTTTCTTAAACCTCTTGGCTCCTCTTCTTGCCCTTTAAGTAATTCTATACAATGTTCCCCTTACATACAAACTTCCATAGTTCTCTTTCGTTTTTTTCCTTTTTATTTTTTCTCTACTTCTTTTTATATTCCTTCTTTCTTTTTTACAGCTATCTTTATACTTTTCTTTATTCTCTTATACTCTTCTATGTCTATATGCCTTTTTTCCAACTTCTCCTTTCTCTTCTTACATTCGTTTTTGTCTCCTCGCATTCTTTATTCCACCATTCCTTTCTTCTCCCACCCTTACTTTTTTAATTTTGTATTTTCTTTTTCTACCTCCATTTTCATCATTTTTACTATTCCTTCTATTACTTCCTCCGCTTCATTCCCCGCTTTAATCTCTTTCTCCATCCTCTCTTTATATTTCTCTATATTTTCATCTGCCCATATTTTCTTAACTCTCCATTCTTCCTTCTTCCATTCTCCATCTTTTTTGTCTTCTTCATTTAGGAATACCTCTAAAGGTTAGTGATCCGATTCCATTTCATTTCATACTCTCATTTTTCTATACTCCCATACTTCCTTTATTCACCAGCACATACTCTATTATCGATTCCCCCTTTCACTCGCAAACGTATAATCCCCTATTCCCCCTTCTTCTATGTTTACATTTAAAATTGTCCACCCTCTGTCATCGCACATATCGATTTAATTTTACCCTGCCCGTTTATCTTTTTGTTCATTGATATCCTCTTTACCTCTTCTCCTTTTACCATCATTTCCCCTTCCTCTCCTATCCGCGCATTAAAATCCCCTTCAATTACTAATTTTCCTTCTCCCCTTCTTTCAATTCTTCTTCTATATTTTTCCTTGTTTCCCCATCTCCTTCCATATATCGTTATTATCGTGTACCTTTCTTCTTGGCCTGTCTTTATGTATCTTCTCACTACACCTTGCTTTTGTTTCCCCTTCCCTTCTTCTTTGCAGCCCCAATTTTTTTTCACCCTCGTTACTATTCCACCACTTGCTCTTCCTTTTTTTTCTTTTCTCTCTGCAAACTGTATCTTCCAATCATACTCCTCTGGCATCTTATCTTTCCATTTCCAGGTGTAACTCCAGTCTGCTATAAATTCAAGTGTAGGTTGTAGCATCTTGCTGAATTTACAGAAAGGGCAAATATTTTCAAGTCATCTGCATAAGCTGAGTGCGGACTACAAATGTTATTTAATAAATCTGCTGTATAGGCCAGAAATAATACTGGTCCTAGAACTGAACTCTGCGGCACCTCACTGCTAACAGGAAACCTGTCTGAAACTTTTTGTTTACTTTACTACAAATGATCTATTTGTTAAAAATGCTCTTGTCCAAGTTAATACATTACCTGAAATACCAAACTTTTTCAATTTAAAAAGTAGTAATCCGTCAAACGTCTTACTAAAATCTAGATATATAGAGTCTAGTGTATCTTCCAAATTAATTATATTAGTCCATTTGTTTATCGTAGAAAGAAGATTCGTTATAGTATACCTCCCTGGTACAAAACCGTGTTGGTGACGAGGCATAATGTTCTATTTGATCAAGTGATCAAGTATAGTTTTTACAACTATTTTTTCCATAAGTTTGCACTCTATGAAAGTGAGACTCACTGGTCTATTATTTTTAGCATTGCATTTATTTCCTCTTTTATAAATAGGAGTAACGGTAGCCTCAAGCCATTTTGCCGGTAGGGTACCATTTTTTAATGAAGTATTCATAATTGTAATTAATGGACCGACTAAAGATGCAGCGCATCTTTTGATTATCCTGGGAATTAAACCATCTGGTCCCGGTGCACTGTTTGCTGATAGTTTTTAAATTTCAGACAATAATGCCTCTTCATCAATATACAGGTCTGACAAAGTGCCACCCGTAAATGAAGATTTTGGAACAGGATTAGAAACAATAGAAGTTGGTGTAAAAACCTACCGAATATGTTAGCAGTTTCTATGCTATCATACATAGGGTGTCCGATGAGTTTCTAACAACTGGAACAGTTACACGAGAGACTTGTTGCTTACGCAGATAACCATAAAAAGTCTTAGGATTCTGTAGAACATTGTTTTCAAATAGATTCTTTACGATTTTTAATTCACTTTGTAGTTGATTAGAAAATTGTCCATGTGCTGTGTAAATGTTCTCATTGTTAGTGATTTTAAACTACCTCCATAGTTTCTATTTATATTTAAATATCTCAATCTTCATTACGATTTCATTCACGTTTTCTAACATATTCATTATTGTTAACATTTCTCCTCCTCTTTCTTCTCTTTTGTCGTTGATATAATATTTATTAACTGTTTTTCCACCAATTTTTAAAATTTTATTTATTCGTTTTTATTTTTGCCCCACGTTGGGCGCCAATTGGTAATGTACATATACAGTATATTTACTTTAACCGGAATTTTCATAATTTATTATATAATTTCCTTGTATTAATATATTGTTTCTTAGAAAAAATGTTTCATTAATAAATAGCGATTTAATTAATTGTTTAGGTAGTGAACAGGTTTTCTAAACAACGTTTAATTAATGAAACATAAATAACTTCCAAGAAATTGCATTCGAACGACAAAAAAAGATTATGCAAAATTCCGTTAAATAATACGCTAATAAAGTACGTCTCGTTTAAGTTATTTATATATCTATTAGTAACATTTTTTTCAAATATTAAATCCGTAAGTGGTGAATAAAAAAAACCTTATACGGCACTTGAGAGAATAGCGTCTTTAAAATAACATTTCGATTAAAGACAAAAAAGGGGATAGAATTTAGATGAAGTGCTAAACAACTCCATCAAATGCACGCTTATAACGTGCAAAAGCATTTTGGTCACATCAATCCAACTCAGTGACACTAATAATGTGACGTTCAGTGGAAAAAGCTCGCATCGAATGTCGTTTCAACACATAAAACTGTAATTTTATGAGTTGTATTTGCAGGTTGCAGATTTGAACTTCTTTGCCTTTCGCCGAAACTCTAATATACGACTATGTGCATTTATCAACTACATTTTTCTTCTCTTTTTATTATACCGAAACTGCTTCTGTACACATACGGAGATGATATAAATCTAAGATTACAATAAATCAAAGCAATCCTCAATTGTCTGAAGCCACAAATTAACTTACGGGGTAATTTATGAATCAACAGCGAAAAACGCAATTGGTCCCTAAAATTACATTACATAACACAATCTTTTTATATTTTTGCTTAGAAATTCAATGCGTGCCTTATGGCTTCCGCGAAACCATTTAATGGAGTTGTGAACAAGAACCAACAAATTGCAAAGATTTTTCTTGTAATTTATATCTTTTGTAATGTCAAAGCGAGGTTCTTTTGCATTTTAAACTGTAATGCTAGTTTTAGGTGTGCATGTACTTTGAACAGTGTTTTTAATTACGCTATTTACATTATGAAACAGTCCTAATGCTACATTTATAGCACACTACAAAATTACAATTACAAATTACATGTTGGCTAAGATGGTTGTAATACTTTTCCTCAGAATGTATCCGACACATTATTTTTAGTTATATTAATACTATCATAAGAATAAAAATAAAATTATTGATTTATGACTTTTGGATTTGACGAAGAGTTAGTTATTACAAACCCTTAATGATAAAGTAGGAATACAAAAATAAATTAAAACTAAGGTTATAACATGTTTATTTACACATAAAAAAAGTAAATTATCAAAAAGAATTTGTGTCAAATTTCGACGAAAATAAAAAAAGAGAATATAAATTAATGAATAATAAATAATAAATGATCAATAAATTATTCAAATAATAATTGTTTTAATCACACAAAAATATGTATACAAAAAAACGTCTTGCCACCCGCAACAAATAAATAAAAACGCACCAGATAAGGCATTTCAACGCTTTTGCCAAAATGGCGTCTGTGAGGCAAACAAACTTTTGTTTTCATTCGAATGTGTGTAATTTCTGTTGATTTTTTGTACTTTTAGTGGTTGTTTTAATTAAGTTAGTTATAGAATCTGTAAAAGAGTATTTTAACTCAATTTATGTTTAAAATTACAAATAACAGGGATTCTAACAAACTTAACACTGGCACGACTTTCTCTACTGCCACAGTTCACAACACAACCAAATTCTGGCATTTTGGTACATTACAAATCAATTAAACGTATAAACTATATTAAAATTCTGTAACTCAATGATAAAAATCCATCTAATTATACGTAAGGTTGCCCTACAGTAGCCATTATTAAAGGTATCTGACAGCGGGTATTTCAACGCTTTTGCCAAAATGGCGTTTGTAGGACAAACAAACCTTTGTTTTCATTCCAATGTGAGTAATTTATGTTGATTTTTTGTACTTTTAGTGGTCGTTTTATTTAAGTTAGTTATAGAATCTGTGAAAAAGTATTTTAACTCAATTTATGTTTAAAATTACAAATAACAGGGATTCGAAAAAACTTAACACTGTCACGATTTCCACTACTGCCACAGTTCACTACACGACCAAATGCTGGCATTACGGTACATTACAAATCAATTAAACGTATAAACTATATTAAAATCCTATAACTCAATGATAAAATCCATCCAACTCTACGTAAGTTTGCTCTACAGTAGCCATTTTTAAAGGTCTTTGACAGGCTATCTGACAGCGCATTGAAATGCCTTATGCCTTATTGGTTATCTAACATTAACCTTAAAAACAGATTAAAACAAGCATGTGCGGTGGCGGTGAAGTGTTAATTACAGTGAGATTGCGATACCGTCTATTTGCTCCTGTATAAATAAGCAATTCAAGTAAATAATATAAAAATATAGCTTTAATGCTTGTAACATACGTTGCCGATAAAGCCAAGATAATTTGTACAGAAGTACACACGCAACAAAAGAATACCTGATAAGTATACACCTCTGATGAGCTCACAATAAGAGCGAAATTGCTGCATCAGGTGTTCTTTTGTTGCGTGTGTACTTCTGTATAAGTTATCTTGGCTTTATCGGCAACGTGTTACAAGCATTAAAGCTATCGCTTAGATAGCGCTTTGCACTTTAACACACGCATGCTGTTAGAGTTAACTGTTAGCATTTTTCTTAGTTTATACTATTCATACGTGTCAATGTTTACACGAGATGTTGCAAGACACACATTTTACGTAAATAATATAATAATAGCCTTTTATAAATGCACTTAATTAAGATGTTCTGAGTACCTGTCAGAAAGTTTGTTGCGAAGCGACTGTCGATAGCAAACTGAGGTCTTGGTTGCAAGAAAGACGTTCTGGCCAAGCTGAGGTTCTTCTGGCAGTTGGAGAACAAACGGGCCAGGGCACCAGCACTTGACAGAGGTACAGATAATTCCCAAGATCAACAAATTGCGCTGAACAATTACGGCAACTTTTATAGATGGTCTACTGTCCAGATGTTACGTTGGATCGTGAGTAAGATTTCAACTCGGTTAAGGCAGCGAGCACACCCAAATAACCACAGCAACAATCTAGCGTGGGAGCAACGGAAATCGAATCCAGACACATGGGACAATCAACTTAATTGCAAACGGTAGCAAATCCAATCCAGGGGGTGAACAAAGGAAAAAAAAGCTTGAAGTCAAAAATACATTTAAGTTTCCTTTTTGAC
Source organism: Abscondita cerata (assembly GCA_030710515.1). Lineage (NCBI taxonomy): Eukaryota > Metazoa > Arthropoda > Insecta > Coleoptera > Lampyridae > Abscondita > Abscondita cerata. The sequence goes on along the minus strand of JALBCR010004795.1, from coordinate 172,336 downwards.
ATCAAATTAGCAAGCGAAACTCGCTTACCTGCAGATATTGGATGGTTTGAAGAGTAAGTGTGTGCTTTTCTTAATCCCGTTAATTAACGGCAAATATTTAAATAGATGCAGATATTTTTCAGCACAATTAAGTAAAACAGGTAGATGACCAATTATAATCTAAATAAATGTAGAATAAAATAGCAGGTTAACCACCGGCACACACGGCTACTTTCAGACAAAGATCGTCAAACGGAGAAACCACAATTGTTAACAATTTTGATAACGAATATAATAAAAAAAGATATTTCCGCGAACGCAAATTGTCGCGCCAAAATCAAATTAATACTTTAAAATGAATAGGCAACCCAACATTCATACGCAAACAACACATCACAGAACGATACAAATAAAAATTCCCAAAATCAAATTTGAAATGTAACATAGTAAAGTTTTTAACAATAACAACTACTTCGAATTGTTTTAGAACGAAAATTTAATTGAATTAGACATTAAGGCACATTTAACTAATTTAGCCGAGAACGAACTTTTCTTTGAAATCTGATGTATTGTAAGTATTTTTATCGGCTGGTAAAACTGTGAATGTTTATCTTAACCGGTTTGGAAGGTATCGATTGCAAAGCAAGCATTTGATTTCGACGAAAACAAGTGCAGTCTTCGAAAATGAAAATTTATGGACTAAAAATGACATGACTTAGAAACTTCTTCTTAAAAAACTGTATAGAATTAACCTTTCTCTATCGACTGTGTATAACCTCGAATTGTCATCGATTAGTAAAACCACGAATCTTTACCTTAACCAGTTCCAAAGATATTCGGTGCAAAGCCATCTGCGACTTTGACAATTTCTGGACTGGAAACTAAAAGACTTATAGACTTCTTCTTTGATATAGAATTAACCTTTTTCTATTTCATATAGTCAATTGCACCTCGAATTTCTAACTCAACAGGTTTCAAAGATATTGCATGCAAAGCAAGAGCCTACCTATGGACTTGAATTTTTTTTTCAAAAATTGAACCTTTTTCTATCGACTGTTAAATCTTTGAGTCTTATTAGGATAAAGTAAGATCATCGATAAATCCCCATCTTTTATTTGGAATTGAAACCCTAAATTTTGATTTACTTAAAATATTTAGTTTGAAGAAAGTGCCTCACCAGTGCTCTTTCCGACTCTTTTCGTGAGTATTTTCTTTAATTTCAATCCCTATAACAAAGTCATTAAAATGTTAGGCGTTGTTGTAACTGCAACTTCAACAGATTATTTAAAACTTCTATTAAGGTTCATCGTCTAAACCATAGGTGTTTGAAGATCAAATTCTTTTCGCCAAAATTTCGTATGTTGGACATATCCAGAGAAAGAGGATCTCGCTGATCCTATCACCGAAATCGAGATTTCTCCCATTTTTAGTTTTTTTTTTCTAAACCAATGTAGTTTTTTCTATTTCCTTATACAAGAGGTCCAAGTTAAAAAAAAAGAAGATTCTACTAAGAAATAGAGAATGTTTTCACATTTTGTTTTTGGTTACATAGAGGCTCTATGTAAGTGACAAAATTGACAGGTTTCGTTACTTAGAGCTTGGCTAAAGTACTTTTATAGGATTATAGATATACCAATGTTTGGGGCCTTCTAGTCGAAGTGGTAGTGAAGCGTAGTATTGAGATCTAATAAAACTTGATCTAATTTCTGCGGTCAACGTTCAGGCCAGTACAAGACCATTAAATTATTAAGACGTTTTTTTTTCACTTAAAATATATAATTTGTTGAAAAAAATTTGACCAATTGAAAAGTACTAGTTTGTAGTCATAACCTAAGATTACTGATTTCCCGGTTATTCTCGATGTTCCATTTTCCGCACCTCGGCGTTTGTTAGTATCCTAAGAAATAGGGAAATTTTTGTTAGGTTGGTATTAGTTGACAACGCAAAGCAAACTGTCAAGCAATCTGCGGGACAGTACTACCAACTCAAATTTCTTGTAAACACAAAAAACTAAAAAACTGTGAATTTATTTATTTATGAATTATTACTACAGTTACTCGTTACAAAAAATATATACCTAACTTTTTCGAGAAGACATTTCCCGAACCCGTTAGGTAAACAATTATTTTGGCTTCCTGAACTGTAAAACACATTTTTCAGTTGTTCATACTGTGTTGAAACTTGATTTTTACACACAATACAATAAAGTACGGCTACTATGCGGTAAAGTACAGCTACTATGCGGTAAAGTTCGAGTACTATGCGGTAAATTAATGGCTGATTTGTCTACTATTTGAGAACGTTTTAAAAATAAACTAAGTATAAAATCCGATAAATTGATTTTAAAAAAATTACTTTACACCATACTTGACACGATAATGTACAGAATAAAAGCGCATTTAATTTTTTTATTAATAATGATATTGATGGCGCTATCTATACGTCAATTGAACAAATAAACTGCCACATGGTGTATGTTAAAAGGGTTAAACAACCAAGCTTACTTAAAATCAGTAGAAATAATTTTATCCTTTTTTTACTTTTTGATAATCATCGACCAAAAAATATACAAATTTTGTGTGTAAAATGATTTTACGCGGCTCCAGCTCCAGATAATGCTCAAACATTTAATTTAACGGAATTTAATTATTTTTGCAGTGTACACCAAAGTACATCACGTAGCGGCGTGTAAATATAATCTAAAATGAACAGAAATGAATGTTTTTTTTTCAGACTAAATATAAGGTTTTTTTACCTTAAATTCTAACTTAAGTTTTATATCAGCTGACTACTTTGTTATGTTAATGACCAAATGTCAAAAAAAAAAATTCAAAACTTATGATTGAAATTAACTTCTATTTTTTAATGCTATATCTTCAATCAAAGCTGAATGCTCGTGTGGTGGTCAGATTGTCAGAAATAAAAAAAAATTGAAGGTGAAATGGAAAGGAACTAGTCATACATACTAATTTTACAATGAAATGATATTTAATAGGCAAAAATGCATTCAGAAATAGTTGAAATTGACCGAAAGTGAGAAAGCGGTGGAGTGGTGTATATTTGGCCAATGACTTGAGTAAGGCGTTTATTTATGTATACTTTAGAGTTTACATAGCTCCAAACGAAAATGTCAGAAGGTGTTATGTCACATAATCTAGCCGGCCAATTCACTGGTCCAAAGCGTGAAATGATCTGTTCACCGAATCGTTTTCATAGTAAAGTCATGGTTTCAAAGGCTGTATGAATCAAATTTTGTCGAGATCACGGGTTTCAGTTTTAGGTATCAAATAGTCTGTTATCATGGCGCAATAACAATCACCATTCACAGTAACATTCCGGTCGGCCTCTGTTTTGAAGAAATATGGACCGGTTTTTCTACAGGTTGTAGACGCTGTGCCGGACTAAGTCTTTCCATTATGAAATGTCCAACACTACTGAGGAAGAATGCCACTTCAGTTGACCCGACGCATGCGCGATCTGCAATTAAATTTCCATCATAAAAAGTACCCCTAAATAAATTACAAGGAAAGTTATTTATTGTATTGATTTGCTAAATGGGTATGTTGTAGTCCCTTAAGGGCTTAACTTGGAATCAACGCTTACCAGAAGCTTTCATGATATTTTGATAACTTTATACATGAGTTCGCGCTTTTGAATGGTTTTCACCTTCAAATTGAAAATCGGTTAACGAAGACGAAGATATATTTCAAACTTTTCTAAGCCATTTGCAATAGTTGTAAGTGACATTTCTAGTCTAGTGAGTATGTTGCTGATAGCAAAGTGAATATTGTTAACTTATAGAGCATGTAAATGAGGACGTAAAAGGAAGTATCCGCATTCCTCCAAAATCGAGAGTCACGAAAATCAAGGATATGAAATGCTACCATGCCAAGAAGAAAATAAGTACCTTTGTAATTGCTGTAGACAACATAACGTGCCACCGCTCCGTACCCCGTTGTCAAACTTTACCAACGTTTTACCGCCTTTGCGCACAAATTACAATCGGGGGTAACATCTCTGCACTTTCGATGTCAAACCTGTTATAAAAAAATCCGTTTAAATTGAATGTTTTAGTTTTGTAACCGTTAGTGTGAAATATTTTTTAAGACTGTGTTTAATTTTTTCTTTCTACGTAAGAAGAGAATGTAGTTAAAGGTCATATTTTATTGTAACACACCATTACTAAATTAATTAATTTATGACAAATTCCGATTTTTTAATCTTTACCAAAAGTACCCGATAACCGAGAGTAAACTCAGTCACAAAATCTGGCGCCCGAGATTCGACCACTTCGTTTTAATTTAAAGAAATTGACCACATTGGGAAATAAAGGGTTAATTATGCAGAGAAACAAAAGAGAATCTTCGTCAAATATACGCGGACATAATTTGTCATTTTCTAATTGGTTTTAAGTGGATTTTAATTAAAAGCACATGTTTTGGTTTTAAGATTTTTGAAACTGTTAACACCATTTTATTTTATCTTTTGTTTTAATTAGATATAAACTCTTGAAGATTTAATTTCACCTAACAAGGCACAGTAAAGCAACCGTCATTTTTGACTTTATATGTACATATGGCTTTTATTATAGTTTATCGTACTGCAATTTTGGAAGGAATTGTTTCGATTCTATAAAATTTAAACAAAGCCAAATTATTGGTTAGAAGTTTTTATATTGAAGGTAATTTTACATTTATGTAGCTACAAAAAGTTTTTATTGCGCAGAAAGTTACACCTTTACAAATTGCTATTTTATCCGAGAAATATTAGATTTTCTTACATATTCGATACTTACATAAACTTGTTACCTTATAAAACGGTCAACTTACGTTTTACAATAACAAGATGTTTCCTTGACCAAATGTGCATAAAAAATAAAATAAAATAAAAAAATTTGAATATAAAGCTTTTGTGAAAAAAACGAGTTTGTTTGTAATTGTCTCTGCAACTAGAACTATTACTTACTTACTTACTTACTATTGGTTGTTTATAAAAATTCAAATGATCACTAACCTTCTATGAGTTTTTTCAAACAGTCTTAAAACGTTAAATTGTTTTTAAACTCAACAACACAATATAACAAATTTGGATTAAAAGAATCAAAAATTTTAAACATAAATTTAAAATATAAACGTTTTAAAACTTCTACAATAAATTTTCCATTATTTTATGTCTAATATTCCAATGGTCAGTATTTCAGTCTTTAGTTAACTGGTGGAAAAAAACTAATTTATTTTTTCAAATAAGAATAACTTTCTGTCACAAACACAAATAGTCTTTGAAAGTAGAGAAAGAATGGGTATGGAATCAATCATCCGTCAAAGCAAGATATTCGACAGTGTTAAGGAGATTCTTTTATCTAAGCATCAGCATTTATCTGTTAATTGTTTATAAGTAATATACAGAATAGACCACTAATTGGATAACTAAATGAAAATTATTGAGTTACTGCGACTAGGTTACGTGGAATACCACAAGAATCCATTTAAGTAAGTCAAATGGAAAGCTTAGTAAAGATGCAGCATAGATCTTAGGGCATAGATTTAAAGTAAATAATAAATTATATTTTGTTAAAAAAATTAGCATTACCATTGAGAGGTTGTATCCAACGCAATAATTTTTGATTGTTCTTTTCCGAGCGTATATAAACGTGAGTACGGCCGTTTAAACACAGTTAGTGGCTGGTGCTACTCAAGGAAACTTCTCTCAAGGCGCGAGTAATCAGAGCGGGTTGAAAATTAGATTCCGCTGTTAGTTGATATTAAAAAAAAAACCGTCGTTAGTCAATCAAATTAAAACTACGTGTAAAATAAATTCAATTTACTCCGTATCCGTTAATAAACTCAATTTACAAATTTTTGGGGGATTAGGAAAATAGCCGTTATTAATTCAAAGTGTGCAGAATTCTTTTGTCAAATACATTGATAGTTAATCAAAATACCGCCATCAAATAAACAATTTTTGATTTAGTTAGTTCCGTGAATTAGAAAAATACCATTTTAGTTTGCAACGTTTCAATTTGGAAATATTGAGTTTACTTGCATTTTTTTATTGGCCCAAGTTAAAAAGGATTCAGGGCCCACAATAATAAAACTAGAGTATTAAGTTTTTCTTGACCGTGAGAATTAAAATTTAAATAAAATCATGAAAGATAAATAATTGAACAGTATACCTTTTCAACCTAGATTTGCCTGTGTTTAGGGTTTAGAGCTTTCGTGCATATTCTTTGAATCCCGTGTGGGATGTTTTGAGACAGTGATCAAGCGCCCCGCGTACGTGTTGTATTGTTCCAATAGGACCATTAATAGAGTTTCCCTGAAAAGCTACTGTAAATTTTAAACCAGGTATAAATTCGTTTAAAGCCGTGAAAACCGCTTACATTTAAGGAAAACTTAATTCAAACATAACCTGTACCTTCTCTCCAAAGTATAAATAATAACACACCCTCCGAAGAGCGTAGTTTCTGACAATGTATATTCATTTCACTATTTTCCGTACCGCCGGGAAATAGTATTCAGAAGTGGAAAGTATTGTAAATATTAGGGGTTGAGTAATCAGCAGGAAACTGCTTGTTTTTCAGTCTTTGACATAAACAATGGACGAAACGTAATAGTAACCAAAAAGGCTTCAAACTTTAATAAATAATAAAGATCTAAAAAAAAAATTTTTGGAATTTTCTTTCCGGGAAAGGTTTTGCGACAAAAAATTAGATATTACTTGGTGGTGGTCAAAATCTGACAAAGCAATTAATCAGTGTAAACATAATTTTGACACATTCTAATTATAAAATTTGTGTCTGCGTTAACTAATGTTTTCCATAAATACTCTCGGACTTATAAATATAAAAGTATTTATCACGTCATTTATTTTTGAATGAAAACATTATCATGAGTTTTTTTTAAACAACAGCATAACTTTTAGTTGTGATTTTTAAAGTATTTGATTTAAACGTAAGTTGCTTCATATTTCTACTAGTACCTCAAAAAGAGATACTTTGAAAAACGAGGGTAACATTAAACAAAAGAATAACTATGTGATGATAATATTTAGTAGTGTCGTTCGTGTTGAATTAATTTGTAACGGTTGCAGTTCACAAACAATAATAGATAAAAATAAAGTGACGGCTCTAGCTATGCAACCTAAAAAAAAGGAAGAACAATATTTGGTTCGAAATAGCGTACTAAAGTTGTGGGAGGTCCCGTATTTATAAGCGTTAACACAGCAGTGTCCGGCTAAGTCGGTGAAATGGGAAAGGTCCTTGGAAGAACTAAAAATAACTGCTACGTAACGTGGCGCTACCTGCTGCGTCACGTACACGCGGTGGCTTAAAAACTAATAGTAGACTTGTTCTAATACGGAATGTAGCTTCCGCCAATCCAAAAGGCCTTTTGTTTTAGCTTACCCCGCTATACCGTCAACGCCCCTAACTCTGAAAAAGTTAGTGCCAACAACAACGAGCGTGGGTAGATTGAGACTACCCCGAATAACAATTCTCTTAAACGCTAAAGGTGTAACCGCTTGATGTCGCGTGTACTTAAGTTTTGAACGCATGCAAATATGAATTGGTTTCTTAAAACGATAACTTAGCTGTATATTGTTGTAAGTAGTTCTAATAAGAAAGGTCCTTGCTAACGACCGCCAGTTGACAGCTACTCAAAGATTCGTATGATTCGTTGGGAAGAAATAGAAGACCCAGCTCTGGGAGCAGAAAGTTTCATTTGTGAATAGGAGGCGCACCGCGTGCGTGACCCCTACCCGCTGAAGAATGTTCGGCCGTGTATATTTGAGGTGGGCGACAGCACAATCGTAGGCACGTTTTGTGTCACAGAAGGGTTTTTAATTCCTCGTTTCAGCGCCCCCAGGAATTATCCAAACAGTTAATTGTGAGTAGAATATGAAGTCCAGACACGTGTTAAGGCATACGTTGTAATTAGCAATTAATAAAACCACTAAATTAACCAAAAAAAGCAAAGAAAACCACTTACAGCGTAAATTGGTCGGTTTTATATTTTTACACTAATCTATCGTGCAATTATTGAAACCACAATAAAATTTTATAAGTAGTTTTCAGCTTCGTGAACCAACGCTAATCGCCCACAAAGCAGAGAAAGTTATCAAGATGTCAGCCCGTCGCTTTGATTAAAACTCCGTAAATTCTGATCCACCAATAGGAAAATTTGTTTCAATACGCGGTAAATTTGATTCTCGTCGCAACGCTCAACTCAAATGATTTTGGACCGTAACAAATTGTTAGATTTTTTTTAATTGTAGCTTTCTTTGTCCTTGAAGACAGGAATCCAAACTTACTTTTAACAATCTTAGAAACAGTTCCACGAATATGGAATAAATTTCGTTATTTCCTTGTCAGAAAGTGGTGTGAACAGACATACTGCAGCATACTTCCTTAGGTAATTATCCGTTGTTACAAATTTAGGAGGATTCATTACTTTTGCAACGTTTGATGAACGCTGTAATTGATTATCAATTTAAAACCGACATGTGGCTGTATCGCCATTTTGTAAATTTTTAGAACTTTTTTCTAATAAATTTCTCTTTCGAAAGGTGGAAATACTTGTTTATCACTGAATTATGTATGCTCCATACACTTCAACTTCCACGCTGCTGTTTAAAAGAAAATTTGATTAGGGTGTATGCCCTGCGGACCTTTGACCTGGTGCCTTCTTTGACACCGATACCTGGGTGATCACTCAAAAGCGGGGTCTAATATTACAACAAATTATTTAATTCAGTCTTATGTGGTGATGATATAAATCCGTTCTTGTGAAGCTGTCACTGATATACTGCAGATGAGTGTAGACTTTAAGTGTTGGTCTTTATTAATTGTACGGTGAAGTTACAGTTATCTTCCTAACGAGTTTTGTGCATGTATAAAACATAATTTGAATTACGACTTACATTTTTAAGATACCAAATAAACATCGGGTTTATCATTTGTGAACTCAAAGTCTTTATAGTCGATGAATCGTTTGTTTATTTTGGTATTACTAATTTCAACCTTTGGCGATGCATAGTTTACAGAATCAAGTCACTTGATTTAGGCAAAGTATTTCTAACTTTCAACAACTTATGAGTATATCGTCTATCTCTGCTACGTGTGGTCATTACGACACTTAAATAAATTTAAGGCTTCTATTCTCAATTTATATTATCAAACTGTAATTGATATATTTACTGCCTTACTTGGTAAATCCCGTCATCATAAATTCTTTAATTCTTTTTCTACAAGTTTGCTTAGATTACTTTCCTTAAGAATGACTGCTTAAGGATAATTACTAGGTCTTTGTAGGTGGCGCCCGCTGTTGCTTTATAAACTACCAACTATGTTCTTTGTTTCCTTCTTTTCTAAGCGAGTTTCTCAGTATTAACTCGGCATATATTTTTTTTTATTTAATACCTTAACAACACTTTGTTTAAAATGATTAACGGTTAGTTTCACTAACACGACCTAAACTTGAGCAGTGTCTAAAAGCAATTGTTAAAACTATAGATAAGATTGCTTTTAAGCATGACTTATGTTTAAGTAGTATTGTAGTCTAGGAAAATTGTTAATTGATTGGAAAATAATTGCTAAAACCTACAAAGATACATGGGTTTGTAGAGCCTCTCCTCAAATATAAATTTGAGTTTTCGGAATAGTGACTCTCTCTGAACCCTCTCAATTGCAAAAGGGTTAAATTTCTTTGGTCGGCTATAACTTGCGCTGTCGTGCTTGTATAAGGAATCAAAAGTAACCGTTGTGGGGAGAATTTTAAGCGTTACAGTACTAGTCCTGTCGACAAAACACAAAAATTCGATATTTTTTGAGAGTCATATTCCGCGAATTTATTGGACCGACATTTTTTAATGAAAAGTCAAATTTATAAATTTTCCTTTAGCGCCCTATTTTTTGCAAAAAAAATATCGGAATGCCACTCTAACGCACTTTGATTGCGCAGTTTTTTTGTAAGCAAAAATGTTGAAATTTTATGCTAAAAATTAGCGGATAAATTCTTTAATAAACAGCTTAAGCAAAATTTGTTAGGTAAACAAATAAACAAAACTCAGCTAACCTCGTAATTACGTAGTATTATGAAGGAAAATTTTTGAATAACCGCCCAAAGGCGAACCCTGTTAAAGACCTACACTTAATTCACTTCATCAAAGTACTTGATTTTTCCTATATGCACATCTTTACGCTTGTAGAGCTGATCGTCAACTGAACTCAATACGGCAATGTAAGTTTCATTTATGCAAAGTGAACGCACCACTCATACAATCGTGAACAAAAAAATTTTGTGTAAACGCCTACTTTTTAGGTTCAACACAAGGAATTTATACATTGGATGTTCTATTGCATTTGTATGTTTGCAAGCCCCAACGAAAAGTGACGTTAATCAAGACACAGCAGGCCGTTTAAACGTTGACGGGTTCATTTACATTCAGCGGTCTGCTGTTAGCACTTGCTTCTCGGACTGGTGGAATTAGTGCTGTGTTCTGGTGCTGTCGGTTTAGGGTTGTTTCAATAGTCTGTGCTAGTGGATTAGTAAAACAGGTAAATTAGATAGGTGTCGGCGGCGGTTCTTCACAACCACGATTAATAGTATAGGTTAAAACACCTCCTGACGGAGCTTGCTTTCTGAGAGATTACGTACAAGAAGTTCTACCCTTTGTCCCGGTGGTGATTTCGCAACAGTTGTAATTGAAATAAGCCAGATTTTACTGGCACACCCTCTTCTAGTTGCTACCAAATAAATCGCCCACACTATAGGGGTGCTAGCTATAAATAAAACGGATTAATAACGGGTCAAATGCTACCGAAAAAATTGGCCACACTGCATAGAATTTGGTGGTAAGAGTGAGAAGACTAAGTACAGCAGATATCGCAGTATAGTCTTAGGGTGTTTATTCGGATCGGTTTCGGAATCGGTATTAGAATCAGAATAAGGATCGGAATAACAGTGTTTTCTTGGCATTGTATTCGCAATTATAAAGAGGACGTTATCGCTAACGAAAAAGTAGGGAACGGTTGTAGGGGGTAATGCTAAGTAGGGCGGTGCGCACTACGTTTCTAATGACAATGAAATATTATGCCGTGAGATGATCGTTATCTCGGCGGCAATTATATTAAACAATTGTCGGTTTCTTACAATGAAAGTAATTCATTAATTTGTGCTAAGATTTTTTCGAAAAAATGTGATTGAAAAATATAATGGAATCAATCAATGTATATGTCTTCTAGTTATTGAAACAAAATTAGTAAACAAACGACTTTAGTAACGTAAATAATTCAGTAAAAGTGAGAATTTTTAATCGAAAATGTGCAAGTTAAATCGATTTAAAATGTAATTTCAAATCAAATCATAGTTTAACTCTTATTTATGTTATCTGACGGATAATAAACGACACAAGTGAAAGAAAAATAAGTAATTGAAGATCATAAGGAAAAAAGTTTATTTCCAAATAAAAATAATTCAACCACATAAAGTTTGATTTTTTGGACAAAAAGCTTTGCAAAAAATTTATTGCGTCCTCAAGTAGGTGAAAATGTGCACGAATTGTTATTAACTTGTAGCAATTTATTGAATCGGTCGAATAGAACATTAAATCAGAGTTCGAAACGTGCTCACTGTTTCACAACCATTAAAGCTCTAAAAAGCTTTTAACAATAGGCTCCTAACGACTAACAAAGACCACCCGTGCTGTCTTAAGTATTGTGTAACTTTCCTATTCTTATCTGCACACAACTAGGTACGTTTTTTTTCATGAAACGAATAATAAAAATCATTTAATTACGGACTGTTTGATTTAATTTAAATCGCGGCAACAGTTGCGAATGTTATTAATATAAAATTTTAAATTCTTAAATCCTTTTGTCCTCGTATAAAAATTTAAAACAGTTGCACGATATAATTTAATAAAGTGTTTATGCAAGACAGACGAAAAAATAAATTTTCTATAAGCCTTATAATTCAAGTCGTGGTGACATTTTTATTTCAGAGAAATATTAAAAACATCGTATTTTATTTTCTACTTAAATTTCATCGTTCCGAAAGTTTTTTAATGAGATTAATAAAATATATGCAATTCAAAACATTTTATAACGATGACGGGTTTAATTTCTCAATTTAAATAATTACAGAAACCGACCCAATTTATAGACGGACATATAAGGAAATATTTTTTGGATCGTATCAGTTTCATGCAAGGATACGCAATTTTGCCATTGCATGTCAGGACGACTGAATCGTTAATAACTATTACGAGATGTAATCTGACCTTAACAGAAGCTCTTTGTACAATTGCGTACTGAACTTTCTTAAAATTAATTAGTGCGTAGAAACGTGTGACGTTGAATTTGAATTTTCATCAGATTACTTAACCGGTAATGGTTTGTAACATCAATCTTTCCTCGAGGATCTCTTTAAATGAATAAATCGACATCGCAAAATGCGTTATTCAGACACTATCAATGAATTATCTATTGTAATGGACGTTTGCACTACGCCAACCAGTAACTTTGCTTTCACAACTTTTATTTATTACTTTTCAATCAATAGTTAATAGAAGCCAAAGCAGGAAGTTTAACTGAACAAAAAGCTTACCTATCGATTTCTTTAAAAAAAAAGAGAGAAGTCCGCATAATCACTTCATTATTAATGTTCTTCGAGAATTTCAAAAAATAGGGGTCGAATTGCTTTTAAAACTTATAATGGACCGTGTTGTTTAGTAAAAAAATTCTACGTATTTGAATAGACTGAAACGCTAAAACGACAAATAAATTCAATTAAAACTTGAAAATATTTTTAGTAAAGATCAAACTTTATATTGTTTCTTGTATTTGTTTTGGCTTAATGCAACCGAAATATTTTAAAAGTTTGCCCCCGATCTGGAATTTTAAATTAATTTTTAGACGCGTGCTAATATGAGAAAATAATTTTTAATTATATGAAATTAAGAAAGAAGTACAATTATTGAGGAGCAAAGACTTGAAGGCATGAGAAATAGTCTTATTTAAAATCTAAAAAATTACAAATTATAGCTGCAAAACATGCAAAATCTTGACGGCAATACTAATGGTTATACCCGAAGTCGTTATTAACTTGAATATCACAAACATACCATACCCTTAAAAGCAACTAATTTAGAGATATATCTAAACATTTTTGTAAAATTATGCTAGAGGGTTAAAATTTTTTAAAGTAAAAAAATCAAAAAATTGTACTATGATTTTAAAATAAAAGTAAAAATTTAAAAAATTTTAATTATAAACAATTCCACCATTTTAAACTGTAACGGTTGTAGTTTACAAATAACAAAAAAAAAAGCGACGGTTCTAGCGGAACAATTAAAAAAAACAATTAAAGAAAATTCGGCTCGATGTAGCGCACAAAGTTCGTGGAGACTGCTGTCTAACAAGGCGCTACTTGCTGGGCAAAAAAAGAAACAAAACCGATCAACAGGTTTTACTTAAAAATCTAATACGCTAAATACAACAAACTAATCTTAAAATACTAGGAAAATGTGACAGAAATAGAGAAACTGTCGCATATAGTTACGTACGTTAGCAGCCTAGCTTACCAATAAATAAGGCTCGCAATTAAGATGTCGGATTTCAGGTAAGCTTTCGTTATACCCGAGTTAAAATTATCATTCCAATTGAAGATTGGCTACTAATAAAGCTCTGCGTACACATATCACTTACACAAGGCGATTTAAATCAAACTTAAAACTAGGATTAAAGAGGTGAGTAACTCCCGCAAACCCAAAAGGCCTTTTGTTTTCGGGTCAATTGCTCTAAGTAAAAGCGCCTGAGCTCGTATTGAGTTGGTTAAAACAAACGTTCGGTTGTGGAGCGTACACCGAATAAAAATTTACTTAAATATTAGAGATCGAGCCGTTTTATGTCATATGTACTTGAGCTTCATACGCATTATCATTGAATAAGTTGTTCAAATACTAAAACTTAGCTGTAATCGGTAGGATGTAGTTCCGAGAATGAAGGTTTCCTGCTAGTGATGGTATCGACAGTTCGGGAAGTTAGATAGTGCCAGGATTCCTCTTAGGGAAGATGGGCAAAAAAAAACAGAAGGCGATTGGCTTTCTCGATAAAGTTATAAAGCTTTCCCAACCCCTGTAGACGTAGTATCCACCGGTTGTCTACAGCTTAATTAACGCGAAACCGTGCTGTTGTCTTTAATTGATAAGGAAAGTTCTTGATCAGACACTTCAGCACCCTCAAGAGTTATCTAAGTATAACACACAACGAGAACATAAGGTCAAGGCAACGTGCTAAAAGCATAGGTAGCAATTAGAATTAATACAACTAGGAAAGAAAAGAAAGCAAAGCTTTAAACTTAAACACCAATTTGAATTGGAAATCACCCATTAATAATTTTTGTGGAAACTTCAAAAAGTACGCCAAATCACCCGCATTTACAAAAAAAAAAATCCGCTGTTCGTCTAAAAAATTTTGTCGTATTTTATTTTCCACCAATAGAAAAGTAGCAAAATACGCGCCAAATACAACTTTCGTCGTAACATATTACTCGCGACATACGTTTTAAGACCGCTCTTGACATACGTCCTACATTCGAAAAATAAAACCGTAACAAAAAAAGTTCTGTATTTTATAGCAGCATGTAAGTAGCTCATCTCTGTAACGTGATAACCGTCCTCTACCCAATCAACGCCTTTCATTTTGTGAAGACCCAAACTACTTTTAAATTGAAATTTACTAAATAGTTCTAAGTGCGACACAGAATTTATATTTTTCTTTACAAGAAATAGTCCAGGGTTCAAACAATATGTTTTAACAAACTTAATAAACAATGTTAACAAAATAATTTTTATAGAAACTGAAACGGTTACAAAAAAAAATAATCAACAAATAATCGGTAACTTTTGGTCACCCTGTATATAAGTTGGTTGGTACTAGCAACACACTAAATAGTGGTCCCCAATGACGGTCGGCCAACGTCTAGTAACCTGTGAATTAAACGTTAGTAAATATTCTTTTAAGTAGTAGCCGAAATATAATGATTATTCGGGTAGAAAAGGTTTTAAAGTTTGGTGGTTGAAGAATAAGTGAGAAGTTAAATAGAACGGTGCAGCAGACTCTACCAATACCTTTAACCAAATCGTTGCACCCATAAAACAGTAGAATCAGTAACAATAAATGCTGCGAAACAAATTGAATTAAATAATAGAACAGTGAAAGAGTTTCATCCCCCCTGCGTCTCCATAAGAAGAATCCTAAACTAAAAATTAAAAATTTAATAACTTGACACCCCTACCGATTAGAAAATAAACAAGGGAAAAAACTGCAAAACAAACTGAATTACCTGCTCTAGACTATCCCGTAACAGAGAAAAGTAGTAGTACCTGGTAAATAAAGTGCAAGAGCAATTTAACGGGTGATGATTTCTAGGATACTCAAGAAAATGAACGGGATCGGAAGCGGATTGCGAAATACGGAGCAAGGTGTTATGAAAAGGAAACTTAGAACAAGTAAGTAAATAAGTGCCTTTTGGCACGCAAACGTTGAATTTATACCATCGTTTTTTAAAATTGTAGCGGAGAGAACGGTGGGAATATAGTAGGAGGATTGTCACGTTTGCGGAGTAGGGAAGTTGACGTCACACAAATTTACTTGTGTTTAAACTCGTCAACGCCATCTTCTGACGTATGTTACAATTTTTATAAAGTTTTTTATCTTCTTGTAGAATTCACTCAGTTCGAATTAGTTCTCTTTGCGTCTCACATCGTCTAGCTTCCAACTGCTGATTTTGTTGTTGCGGTTCTTTTATGGTTGCAATTTTTCTTGAGATTATTTCATCTTGGTCTGCTTGTCGTAAAGTTTTGTTTGGATTTTTGTAGGCAACCTGATATATGATGGAATTTCTTATTAGCGGGTTTTATGAGGAAACGGATGTTGTGGACATTCCTGCTTTTCTTTGACTTACAACACTCTTTTAACTCGTTGATCTTCGTCTTCAATTTCGCAATGAGTTCTTGCTAGACGGTTTCCGTTTTATCACTATGTTTGCGTTTCTTAACAAATCTTGGTTGAATCTCTTTTTGGACTTCTCTGTATGTGTCGTCTGTTTCACTGCATGTGTTTAAGCGGCGCTTGAGACAGAGATTCACTTCTCCTGAACACCTCATTTTTAGAGGCGGTTGAACACACAACATTTGTTCCAGTAGTTATTGTTATTCCTTGGTCTGGTTTTTTGCCAAAAAAGAGTTGCAGTTGCCAAATGAATGTCGGAGGGGTGGAGGTGTCCAACACCACCACACTTAACTGGTTCTAAGAAATCTACATTCTGTCCTGTAAACTCTTTTTCCAAGTTATTTGTCATATCGTTTCCAAAAGATTGTCCTTGCATTTAATGCCTTTATCAATATTGATCCGTCCGGCTTTCTTGTAACCTAAGAAGGGTTGATTTTTATTAAAATTTTCTCTTCTCAGAGCTGAAACTTTGCCTTTATTCTGACATCTTTGTGAATAGGTAACCGCCCGATATATGGGTCGATACATGTGGTAGAGTCCCACCCCAGCCGTTTGAGAACGATTCTACCGTAGCAGCGTGTAGTATCACCGTTGTGCAACCGACATCGTAGTTTCTCGTAAGGACGTTTACTCTTCTTTATCCTGGTTTGGGACACGTAAACTCTGTTTCCAACCCAGTCACAGTGCACGCGGAGTAAAGTGCAATTTTGTGGGTCTGCAGAAAGAAACCTCCTACTCGAAGAGACTTCAATAGTTTTTTTTTGCTACCTCCTCAGAGCGTTTTCTTATTCACCACCATGGAACGCGCCCGATTGGGGTTTCAGATGACCTCTCAAGAGATCGTGGAGACCTGACTTATCGTCGACATAACTAAGAGATTACAAAAATGGTTTTTAGTAATTTAAGGGTCGGAAAACCTCTTCTAAAATATTTACGTATTTCGTAAAGGTCGAGTTAACCACGATAAAATTGTCCAGGTAGACAAATTCGTGGGGTTTTAAGTCCGCTCCAATAACTCGGTCTATCAACTTTTGCCACGTGCCGGGTGAATTGTGCAACCCGAAGGCATTCTTATAAATTGATATTAAGTATAGTATGTAAAACACAATGTAAATAAAACGTTACACTATTATGTAAAGTGCTTCACTCGGTTAGTAAGCTGTTACAAACTAGTATGTTATTAGCGACTAAATTAAGTCTATAGTTTTGATAATAGGTACAATCGGAGACAAAAGTAGATACATGGAATGATTTTAGATTAGTTTTAAATTTTCTCAAATGCTTTTAAAAAAAGTGTCAAAAATAAAACTAAAAAAGTATTATTGGAAAAACAGTTAGCAAAATTTCTGAACGAAAATGTATGGCATTTCATAGAAATATTTTAAAACACAGTATTTCAAAAACAAAGACACTGTAACGCATTCCATTATCTCTTCACCTTATTGCTACATAAAGTTCAGGTCGTTCACTTCTGATATAAGGGTTCCAAATTATTTATATAATGAGACTTACAGAGGTAAAGTACAAAATAAAAATATTCTTATCTTAAATTTGGTCAGCACTCATCCTTGAATTAATGTTTTTAAAAGATGCCATTACATTGTAATTTTTCTGGCCAAAATGTAAAGAATGTCAAACGATAGGAAGAGTATTTCGAAAACACACACAAATATAAAACAAAATTTATTACATAATAAACATGAAAGAAAATGGTTTATTTAAGAAAATCGTAAATAAATTTTAAACAATAAATACGGAAATCAATATTAAAATATGTAAATATTTTAGGCATTATTTGATTTGAATCTAATTTCTAACAAATAAGTAGATTAAACATAGTTTAATTATTAAATAATAATTAATTTAAAAAAAGGTTAGTGCATTTACGTTTGTTTTTAAATTTTTTTAACAATTTAACCGTTACAGTAAATTTTTAAATTTTAAAACAAAAAATTAAGGGAATTTGTTATTTAAGCAAAATGATACGCAGATGACGTTCTGACGTTGCCCTTTGTTGAAATATTGTCGATTAGCGTTCTTTTGGAATCCAGCGTTTTTTATTTTAGGGAAAGTTAGGTTCCTTGATTATTTATCTATTTTTGAATCCTAAAAAACTTGCATGAAAGATACGTTCCCAGGAAATACTATACAGTGGCAAAATTCTTATAAGTTATTAACATGAATGAAGTTTAGTATTGGGACTTTGTAGGCTATTATTAATGGTAACTTATACAAATGACTCACCGGCCGACGTTCGGTCAACAGATAATACACCTTCAAGGCCCAATGCCGGTTTGCCTGCATGGATCCATCAAACTATGATGGTGAAATGATGGCTTGCTTGAATCGAGCCAAACTTATATCATCCGACATTTCAAATTGTTCACAAATAAAAACCTGAAAACCTTGATGAACATACCCCAAAATGTTAAAATAAAAACAATTATAAAATAAAAATAAAACAAATTTAAGAAAGAAGTTCACTGATCACTTCATCGCAAAGTCAGAAAAATGGCCGATAACGGTCGCGGTCGTAAAGAAGTGAGAATATATTTTAATGATGGGGAAGTCTATTTATTTATTTTTTTTTGTTTAAAGTTTTTATTGTTACTTTACTTTCCCACAATCACGATAATTACTTTACTCTTGAGTCTCAGGGTGAATTTTTGTCAGGTAGAATAGTGCTTTACGTGTGTAGACTAAATTAATTTTTACTTTGACTTTGATAATAATTAACTATTTCTTTATCAGCAATAATAATTTCCTTTTTAGCAGTTTTACTCATACACATCACCCGATGTACCAATCTCAAGAAAACCCTAATTACCATCAAAATTTTATTAAACTGAAATTACAAATTCTTGTGTTAATTTAAAACCGGCAACATTGGTTTCGTTTGAATTTTCAACACGTGCCTTGGGTGAATTCTTCAAACGCGGTACAAATGAGATGCCAATCAGTACGCAAGTGACAAATCTATTTACCAAATTCTTAATCTTAACTTACACTACTACTAAATTAACATCTGATCGTGATCATCGATATTTTCAGGTATGTGTTGTCTTCCTTTAATTGTTGAATCTCCTGTTTATTTTTTTAGGGTAAACTTTATCTTGTATGGAGTGTGAGTTACGGCTTCTTCTTTAATGTTGATAACTACACCGCTAACTACTTCAGCCTTCCAATACGCCGCCCTCGTTAAGTAAATCTCGGTAAGTAAACTTTACTTGTTTTTGTGTTTTTGCACATAAATTTAAATTTTTCACTTGCATTTATTAAAGTTTATTTTGTTTCCGTTTTGCGTTGTGACGTCAAAAAATTGCTTTATTTATTTAAAATTTTATCACATAGAACGACGTTCTTATACCGCGTCAGGTTTTTTAAAAGCCCAGCGTCGGTTTTTCCTCCTGTTTATAAATTTTTAAATTATGGCTTACTTGATTGTGATTTTTCCGTTAAATTTTTAGCTTGGACAATCACCTAAACGCTGTCATCTACAGGATGTTCTTTTAAGCTAACATTTTTTTTTAGTTTTCGGCAATTTTATTTATTTAACGATAATTACTGTCATTAATTGCGAAATGCTTTTTAATTTTTTTTTCAATTTTTAATTTATCTTTTTTAATTTTTTAACTCTTGCGCTACTACTTAATTGGTCAAGAAATTTTTATAAAATTTAGCTTCATTTTTTAATTATTGTGTTATTCGAATCTTCTACTACTTGGACCGTTATTTTGCTTAAAACACGTTTATTATTTATTTTAACGTTCGATCCAATGTCTCACATTTACACATAATTGTTTCCTTTTAAAAAATTTTAAGATTGTAACAGATGACCTTGAACATCTACTAATTGCTAATAACTATATGCTACAATTCTTTATATTAAATGGCTGGATAACATTATTGGAGTTCCTGCATGGTCCTTAATGATAGAAATTTGCAAGACACATGGGCCAATTACATCAAATTCCTGACAGCTGCAACAATCTTTCCGAACCTCAACGAACCACCTAAGAATACAAAATTAGGGCTCTATTTACAAATGGAACATCGTGAGACTGCTCTAGATGATTTTTTTGGACTTGGAGATTCGGATAACGTCACAATACTGTTGCCACTTTGAATGTTTGATAACTAGGTACGGTTTGCCAATAATAAAAAGTGTTGTGTTTGCCCAGTGTAATTTTTGTGTTGAAGTTTTTATAGGTGTCATTTACATTTATGTAGTGATTCACCATTATAATTTTTGTATTGGCAAATATTTAAACATTTTTGAGTGCGTTTAATATTTTTTTTTTATTGCTATTTTGTGCCATCAAATCGACAGCAAAGCTAATACTTTGCCAATAACTAACAAAGAAGTGTTTGCTGGAGTTGATTTATTGCATCACGTAATAGCGAAAGAAATGAGCAAACGGTAATTGCACATCGACGAACAATGAAAGCAGTAAGATAATGCGGTGAAATAGATAAAAAACGGACAAAGACCCTAAATCAAAATAAACACCATCACTTAAAAAAATACAAACAAAATACGCTTACCAAAATTACTTTTGGGCCTTTATGTTAAAATAATTAATACACAAACGGTAGATGCATCATATGCATAACCTTCAGAGTGACAGTCTGACAATCGAGTTTGCTTTTGGGTCGGTGAATCAAATGGTTGGATTTTGTTGTAGTCGATTGATTTAGTTACTATATTTAATGCTTTTCACTTCTTTGCAATAAATGTTGTAAATCAGGTAGTAGATGGATACAATTTAGACATAATTGGATGTAAGTAACGCGTGTTATCATAATAACAACAATATTGTTTAGATTAATTAGTATTTAAGTTGATGCTGGGGTTACCAAATACTTCTCAATTACAAATGACAAACAATTGTGATTGGGTTTAGTTCATGAAAAAAACAAGACGTAAAGGGTTACAGAAAACACGAAATTTACAGCTACTATACAACATTGAATAATAAAAAAAATATATTAGCCGACACTTCATCTCACACATCGAATGTTTCTGCTAGTAAAATCAACTTTATGTTCATTGAAAAGGTTTTACGTTTCGTTTATAGAGCAGATTTAAATCAACGTTGTTACAACCAATCCCTTTTATTTATTATTTTTGAATAGAAATTCATTGAATTCGAACACTTCCGCACCCAATACGAACCTAAAAGGTTTTTTCTTTAAATAAAAAAAAATCAATAGTCACCCAAAAAAAAAAAGATGCTTTTTTCTCACTACACAAAGTTTTAACATCTAAGAGTAATAGAAATAAAAGTTTATCAAGCGCACTTCGATGTATAAACTACTAAAAGTTTCTAGATATAAGCAAGGAAAAATAATAAATTGAAAAAGACAGAACTAAAAACAATAAAATTTCGTTTTCCAATTGCTTGGGCGGTGCCAGTTCAATAAACGTTTTAAACCCACTTAAGTGAATTTAAATCTTTTTGTTTTCCGATATCGAATACGTTTGTTTGTGGTAATTTACAATGTTTAAATAAAATCCACTTAGATTTAATGGACGTGTAGGGTTACGCAAAACATTGATTGATTATTAAAATATAGTCTAGTCATTGGTCAATTACCAAGACAATTGCAGTTGCTAATATTTAATCAATATATTCATGCAAATTAATTAATTAAATTATAAATTAATTGCAATTGAACTAGTAATTCTATATTTTGAATCGGCACCCTATTAAAATTATAACAGAACGAATATATTATTAATTTTCTTGACATATTCAATTTGTATGTTACTTTCAGCCCGGAAAATTTGATTTTAGAGTCAAGTATGACTGCAAAACTTTTTACAGAACTCAAATCAAGCTCAATATTAAATAATAATTTATCACTTACCTAATAAAATACTAATTTCAGTAATAAATTATTTCTATTAAAAATTGATAAATCAATAGTTGATGATACAATTACTGTTTTTACTAATATTGACAGGAGGAATTTGTTAAAGTAAATAAGCTATAATTACAAAAATTATTTTAATACCAAAGAAAGTTTTAACAGGCTGCGTCCGGTAAAAAGTTTAGTTTGGGGTATAACTAATACGTAAAAAATAAATGTATAAAAAAATGAATCAAAACACTAACTGCAGCGAAACCAAAAAACCGCACAAAAAACTTTACTCGAACACGTGTTTCAATAGCTAAGCTACGAGGCATGTTTTTTGAAGTAAGTACCGTTTTCAATTTTCGCCGCCGCAGCGCTGCGGTCTCGGTTTAGCGCATGCGCGTCGTGTAGCTGTTGGGAAACCATGGACGCCATTACGGAATTTTCCGTTTTGTAAAATGCCGCCAACGATTGAGAATCCCGCCGACTGTGAAGTGCGTGCTGTAATACGTTTTCTCAGTACTAAAGGCTTTAAATCAGCTGATATTCATCGCCAAATCAGTGATGTTTATGGTAAAAGCATTATGAGTGATGGAATGGTGCGGAAATGGGTTAGGGCATTTAAAGATGGCCGCTTAAACATTCATGATGAAGAACGAAGTGGGCGACCTTCAGTAATTACCGATGATTTGATTCAAAAACTGGAGTCTAAAGTGAAAGAGAATAGACGATTTACAATTTCGTACTTGTCTGAACAGTTTCGTGCTGTCTCAAGAAGTGTTCTTTATGAAATTGTGTCCATACGCAGGCGGCGTCCTTCTTTGACGATGGAATACAAAAGCTGGTCTCACGATACGATAAGTGCCTTAATATTACTGGAAACTATGTAAAAAAATAGAGTAAAGTATAGTCTTTCAAATAAAAAAAAATTGGATAAAAAATATTTGTTTGTTATTTTCTTATTGCAAAACGGTACTTACTTTAAAAACACGCCTCGTATCATCATCAGCGATACCGGTACTAAAATTAAAGACAACGGGAAGCTTATATATACTATCTGCTTATCATGCATTGTTAAACTTAATTGATTCTTAGATAAGCTTAAATAATTCCTAAATTCCTAATGGACCGTTATCATCATAATTCATAAGCAAATTTTTTTTTATCGTTGATGATGATGGCTTAGCTATTGAAACACGTGCCCGAGTAAAATTTTTGATGCAGTTTTTTGGTGTTTTTCTGTTGTTAAATACACGCTGCAGTTAGTGTTCCTTTCCTTTGATCAAGATGGCTTCCAGGTCTACACTACGGAACAGGTTTTCAAAAATAAAAGTAAGGTTTCTATTGTTAAGTGTGACATGAATTTTTAAATTTTTAAATTTTTCTAAAGTTTATTAAGGTTTATGCAAATTTTAATTCATACTCATGTAAAAAGGCGCTTGAATTTGCTAAGCGTAAATGGTAAGATTTGAAAATTAAATGTCATTATGGGAGTATCGGTATCGCTGACGATGGTGTTTTTTTTGTTGTTAAAAAATAAATGTAACTATGAAAATAGGGTGGGTTTCTAGATGTGCAAAATGTACTTTTGCAATATTTAGGCTGAAAATAACTCTCTAGCGCAAAATGTTTTACAGAAACGTTGTAGATAATAAAAAAATGAACACCTCCTGTACGAAACATTTTTCAACAAAACCTCAAATTAAACGTGAAAATTGCGAAAAACCGTTTTTTTGGTTTTTAAACTTTTTCTCTGGCAAAAAAATGCAATTTGCATAAAACTTGGTGAAAGTACAACTTTATTTATACTACATAAACACGATTTTTTTGCACAACAAAAAAAATTAGCTTCCGAGATTGTACGGAAAAGAAAATTTTCAAAAAAAATCTTTCACTCATAATTTTTATTTTCGAACTGTGCACCCGCGTATTTTCTTTGTTGGAATTTTTATTTTAATATGGTCTATCTATGTTGGCGGTCAAATTTTTAATAAACCCCTTACAGTTCAAAAAAACCAAAAAAAAAACGACTTTTCGGTATACGTAATTTTTAATATGTATTTATATATATTATTTTTATTTTTTTATTAATTACGTAAAAAATAATATTGTTAATAATTAAAATTTTATGGAATATAAAATATTGAAAATTGAAATATCAAATGATTTTTTATACACAAAAATGTGTGAAGGCCCTTAGATTAACGGAGTTAAAGTTGTTCAGTCATAAGTAAAAGTTAATGGTGAAAAGTAGAAATTAATCCTCTACTAATTTTTTAAAGGATTTTACTGAACATAAACAGTAAAGATGACTTGAAAGATTTTTTGCAGTATGAACTCGCTCCATTCCTTCTGTCGTTATTTACAGAAAATGGAATGAGAAAAAACAAAAAATCAAAGATGTACAGTGAATTTACAGAGGTTTCTGCTGTACCATGCTGTGAAAATGTATTACATGTGGGTTCTTACTACACAAAGTTGTATGGCAGAAAATTGACACTATAGACAAAATTGTAAATAAATATTTAAAGTATGTTCAGTGTTATTTCACAGCAAATAACTATATTACGTTCGATGGTTATCTAACTTTATGTTCATGATATGCACAAACTTGAGCATTAATTGCCATAAAAACTGCACCAATAGAGAAGAGAAAATTTTTGAAGTCGAAAATGATGAGAAGATTGTTGAAGAGCCACCACCTTGTTATAATAAAGACAAAGGACTGGAAGTAGATGAAACTAATTCAGATTCAGATAATGAAAGTTGTATTGAAGAAGATGCATCAGAATAATGTAATACCTTTTTTATCATCAATATTTTTGTAGGGTGAACCAGTGTTAATTTGTAAATAGAAAACAATACATTGTTTTAAATTAAAAATCGATTTTTTTGTTTTTTTTTAATTTTTAGGGTCAAAGGAATGGAACTCTAAACTGCAGCGTCAATTTAACAGTTTGCTTATGATGATAGCTTACCAAATCACAAACTTTATGATCGAACACCTCCCACGCAAACTTATGGCATTCCTTACCGGTATCGTCAATTCCATACTAAGAGTATGGCTACTTCCCCGCTGACTGGAAAATAGCCGACGTCATAGTAATCTCAAAACCTTTAAAATACCCTAAATTTCCGCAAAACCACCACTCGATCAGTTTACTTCCCGCAGTTTCAAAAATCGTTAAAATAATTATCTTACACAGGTTAACCTGGACATCTCCCGATTAAAAATTCTACCCGACGAACAATTTAGTTTCAAACCGAACTACTCCACAACCCAACAACTCTTACGCGTAACCGAATACTGCTACCAATCCATGGCCAATAACCAGGCCGCCGGAGTAGTATTTCTCGACGTCTCAAAAGCTTTTGACCGTGTCTGGTACGCTGGCCTTGTCTACAAACTTACCCGTACCAAACTAGCCCTGTACGCCGACGACACCGCCGTCCTAACACGATCCTGGCAATCTAAACACCTAACTCAATACCTACAATCTGCACTCAACGCCCTAGAACCTTGGTTTACTGACTGGTTTATTTCCGTTAACGCGGATAAGAGTGCTGCAGTAATCTTTTTCCGCACCGACCAGATGGCCAACTAACTATCCTCGATACTCCCATTCCAAGGACCAAATCTACTAAATACCTTGGCGTTATCCTAGATAACCGCCTCACCTTTGCATCTGACATCCAATCGGCCTCTAACAAAGGCCGTGACTCCCTAAAATCGCTAGCTCCTCTCTTATGCCGTAAAGGCTCCTATCACTGAAAATCAAACTTCTGCTTGTTACGGATAAAATTTCTCGAATCGAAGAGGTAGGTCGTAAGCCGCTTTAGAACGTGCGTCGCAAGTAATACGGTGCGACAAAAGTTTGTAATTGGCGCGCACGCTACTAATTTGCGATTGGTGGAAATGTTAATTTGCTCAATTTTTTGAAACGGACGGCGGACATTTTTTCTTTTCTCGTTGGTGCACGTTGGTGTTTTAGCGTCTTTCTTGAAGTAAAATTCTCACAAAAAAAACTATTTAATATGGGTTTTACAATGTCCAATATAAATTGGTTTTACATTAATCTGGCTACATTCACCGTGAGTACTTGGGTTTCTGTTCTATTTGTTTTAATTCTGATTGCTACTAATGCTTTTAGCACGTTGTGGTTGGCATTTTATACTGGTTATATAGGTTACTGGAATAACTCTTGAGGGTGCTGGAGTAGCTACCTTCCCTATTAATGCAAGACAACACCACGGTTTTGCAGTAATTAAGTCGCAGGCCAACGGGGAGTACCACGTCGTCAGAAATTGGTTATGTTGTATATCGCTATTGAAGGAATCACCGGTGTGCTGTTTTCTCTGTACGCCACCCCGTTAGAGGAATCCTTTAGGTCTATCTACCTTCCCTGAACTGTCGATAACGTCGCTAGCAGAATACTTTCATTTCCGGAATTACACTCGACGTATTCCAGCTAAGTTTTAGTATTTAAATCACTTACTTATAAATAATTAAGGCGCATGAAGCTTGGGTAAAGATGACATAAACGGCTCGATAATTAACATTTAAGTAACTTTATTTGGTGTATCTTCGTCAACCGTAAATTTGTTTTAAATCAGCTTAATAAGGACTGGGGTGCTTAATTTTAGGGCGGTTGTCGCGGACACAAAAGGCCTTTTGGGTTTGCGGGAGGTACTTACCATTTATTTTATTGTTTAGAGTTAGTATAAACAGCTTTGTGTAAATGATATGTGTACGCAGAGCCTTAATAGCAGCTACGTTTTGGTTTAATTTCAATGAGAACTAACTTTCAGCGTTTCACTAAAGCTTACCTGCAACGCGACATCTTAACTAGAAGCCTGATTTATTGCAAGCGAGGCTGTTGCTAACGCGCGTAACTATATGCGACAGTCTTTCTATTTCTGTCACATTATCCTACTAATTTTGTTTTATTTTTTAAATTTGTTTGTGATACTGTGTTATATGTCTGTGTCTCTCTGGTTTGTGTTCGATCTAGCATATTAGTTTTAAGTAAAACCTGTTGATCTCCTGTTGATCGGTTTTATTTCTTTCTTTACTCAGCAGGTGACGTCTTGTTAGACTAACAGTTAAAATTCTTATAGCTACTCATCAACGCTTTGACTAAGCCGGACGGTGCTGTTCTAACTACTATAAATATTTTTTTTATCCTCCACTAATTTGGTGTGCTACATCGAGCCAAATTCCCTTACTTTTTTCTTTCTAAGTTGTAAGCTACAACCGTTACATGCTCTACAAATTCATCATAAATCTCATCAAGCTCTATACGTCTCCCGTCTGGAGTCACTCCACCAACACTTACATCCAAAAACTTCAAACAATCCAAAACGAAGACCTCCGTTTTACCTTTAACATTCCTTGGTATATCCGAAACAACGACATACATCACGACGCCAATCTACCTACTATCCTAGCACAATTCCGCCCCCGCACCATCCTTCACATCACGAAAAATCAAACCCAACCCTTTCTAATCGGCAAAGTCACCGATTACGACGTATACTATCTCTTCAAAATCAAACGGTCTAAAACCGCTTTCCCCGACGACATCTAAAATTTTCCAACCCCCTCAAGATTAACATAAATAATATTTAAAATTTTGTTGCAGATTACATCCCTCAAGATGACGAGGTACAAGAACATTTCTTACCCATCAATCATGCCAAGATAAGACAAGACATAGCTTACCTATTAAAACACGTGTCCAAAACACGTGTCCGAGTATAGTTTTTGGTGCAGTTTTTTGGTGTTTTCCCGTTTGAATTTTAAGAAGTTTAATTCAAATTTTGACCCCAACTATATTAAAGTAGATATTCCAACAAAAAAAATACGCAGGTGCAGAGTTCGAAAATCGAAAATTTGACTGAAAGAAGTTTTCATTTTTTTCAGAAAATCTTAAATATCTCGGAAACGAATTTTTTTTTGCTTGTGAAAAAAATCGCGCTTATATAGCATAAAAAAATGTGTACTTTCACTAAAACCAAAAAAACGGTTTTTCGCGATTTTCACATTAAATTTGAGGTTGTGCTGAAAAATGTTTTGTACAGAAGTTGTTTATTTTTTTATTGTCGACAACTTTTCTGTAAAACATTTTGCGCTAGAGAGTCATTTTCTGCCTGAAAATTGCAAAAGTACATTTTCCACCCTTGGAAACCCACCCAACTTCCATAATTCTACTCATTTTTTGTTACATTTATTTATTACGTATTAGTTATACCCCAAACTAAACTATTTTACTGGTCGCAGATTGTTAAAACTTTTTTGGATTTTTGCTCCATTTTTGGGTAATTGCACTGGCCTACTGTAGCAAATTAAAATATTTTTTATTTGTTGGAATTTTTTTTGCATTTTTTTAAAAGTTATATTAAAAAAAAAAAATTTGTGTATATTGATTAGATCATATTTCTAACGCAAAATTAAGAGTCGGTCCCATTTATTAATTAAATTAAATTAAACCCCTTATGTAATTAGAATATTGATATTAAAAATAAATTACTCGACTTATTTGTATATAAAAATTGTGTAATTGACCCTAGGTCAAATATTTTCTTATCTCATTAA
Organism: Abscondita cerata; assembly: GCA_030710515.1. Taxonomy (NCBI): domain Eukaryota; kingdom Metazoa; phylum Arthropoda; class Insecta; order Coleoptera; family Lampyridae; genus Abscondita; species Abscondita cerata. The sequence continues at coordinate 143,894 of JALBCR010004795.1, read as the reverse complement.
GACACCTGCACGTTACAGATAAGCGAAACGCAATTGAATCCATGAATTTTCGATCTACAAGACATCAGTTTTTATCGGTACTCGTCGCGTAAACATTAAAATCGTATTTTGTGCTTTGTGTGGAATTAGTGCAATGGTTTTAAGGGCGGTTTTTAACATGTCAAGGTAGGACTTTTTTTGTTTCTGTAAAATTGTGATTTTTGTAATCAATACTTGCATATTTTCTCCTATTAGTTCGATCATGTTATGATTCACAAAAAACGAAAAGTTATTATAAAAATTACCTATTCAAACATACTTAATAATTCGAAATTTAATAATTAATTTATTAAAGGTAATGTTATGAATCATCGCTTATACCTTTTTAAAAATCTTGTAGGTAAATATGATTATACCATTTATTCAAACAAAATCAGCCAATGCTGTATAAATCAGTTCGTTCCTGTTCATAAAAGTTAAAAAAAAACAGGAAAATTTATTCATTTTTTGACGCAGTTAAAGAATTAGTACGATTATGTTTTTTTTTCATTAGGTTCATTCTTTTCCTATCTTGATTTTTTCTGTAATTAATGCTTTTTCTTCTAATCGTTGGTGTTGCTTGTCTAAATTTAATCGGCGTATGGATTTGGTTTTAGTTCAGAAAATGGTGCAGCACCTTTATTTCTGTGTAAACTACAACTGTCCAATGTGAATTTGCTAAATATGAGTCTTTTTGGTGATGTTGATGCTAACAAAATTTCGCTTGCTGATTTATTACAGGGTTTTAGAGTCGATGGCTTGGAGGGATTAATTGATGATGGATTCTTAGACGGTTATGTTTTTCATTTTGAGTAATTTTTTAGATCTAGTTAATTATTAGTTTTATCTACTATATAAAAATAAGTCGGGTTTTTCTTCCTGACGCTATAACTCCAGAACGCAAGAACCGATTTCCATGGTTTTGCATTCGTTGGAAAGGTCTCGGGCTCCGTAAGGTTTATAGCAAAGAAAATTCAGGAAAATTTCAACAAAAAAGCGGGAAAATCTTTTTCACATACAGCGCCATCTCTGATACATAGCATGTACTACAAACCAATATTTTAAGTAGATGGCGCCGGTGCGTCGCAATGACAATTAGCAAGTCGCAAGGCCAATCGCTTAGTGTTTGCGGAATAAATTTAGAAAATCATTGTTTTTTACATGGGCAGTTATACGTTGCGTGTTCACGAGTTGGGAAACCATCCGCTTTGTTTGTGTTAACGTCAGACCAAAAACAAAAATGTAGTTTACCAAAGTGCACTTCAATGAAACGGATAATTTGCGGACACGTATAACGCTTCGATTCAGTATTTACTTTGGATTCACTTTCATTTACTTAGAGAAGTTTAACTAAATAACACTTCATTTTGTAATCAAAATGAATTCATTACTGTTGGGAAATGAAATAAAATTTTTCCTCTTCAAATATAAAACAAAAAAATTTTTCTTCATTTTTAATCACCAAACGAAATGTTACATAAAACGAAGCCATCTGGTGGCGAAACGGAGTTCGCCGGGTTTGCTAGTTTTAGCATAAAAATGAACAATTGTTAACAATAAATTTGTTTAGTTTTGGTGTTATGGCTGGACTTATAAATTGAGATTTGCCTTATGATACTTCAGGATTCATTTTTGTAAACACTTTCCATTTATTGTCAGTAAGTTTAATATACTAAACTACCCGTAAAATCAAATGCATCTTAACTTCCTTATGTATGCTCAGGCCCGGAGTTTTTAAACTGCTACAAAACAAATAAATATTCACGATGCTTAAAGTAGGTAACTATTAAGTTGTTTTTTTGGTGCTTCTCCTTATGCCCCCGAAATTCAGCTGACAATATGGCTTAAAATTTCTTCATTTTTAGAAAATCAGTGTATTATGCTGCAATATATTATAAAATTTTAAACATGCCAGTACTTTAATGTAAAATTCTGTGAATACCGGTAGCCATTTTGTTGCTACTGATACTGCTATTAATACCTCTTTGAAGTAGGCAGGACCAAATCGACAGAATCCAAACTCACCTATTACATCATTTACTTAGTGCTTATTTTGTGCTAATTTGTGCCACTGATAAAATTTTTTACCTCGTGCTATTTTGGAAAAAAACGTGGCTCTGGCTGCTACCTTCATATGAAGTCAGTAGGACCACAACCAAAAATAAGGAAAAAAATTAAAACAACTACAGATACAGAATAAACATAATTTGTGCTAATTTATGCTATTAAAAAAAATAGGAAAATTGATCCCGTATCTGAAAACTACCCCTCACTACTATTCGGCAATAAAGTAAAGTACTCATTTTACTAAAAAAATAAATCGATACTACTATTCACAGCATACTAAATTGTGCGTTTAAATTGTTTATTATCCAATTTTGTATCTCGTGTTCTTAACTGAAAACTCACCCTGATCACTATTCAACTCAATAGTAAAGTACCAATTTTTAGTAGCAAAATTAATCAATACTGCTACATTTCCAGCATACTAATTTGTACTTTTAAATCATTTACTACGCGATTTTGTACCTTGTGCCCTTATCTGAAAAACCGCCCCTGATCACTATTCAACTCAAGAGTAAAGTACCAGTTTTTACCAGCAGAATCAATCAATACTGCTACATTTACAGCATACTAATTTGAGCTTTTAAATTATTTATTATCCAATTTTGTACTTCGTGCCCTTATCTGCAAAACAACCGGTGGTCATTATTCAACTCAAGAGTAAAGTAATAATTTTTACCAGCAGAATCAATCAATACTGTTACATTCACAGCATACAAATTTGTGGTTTTTAAATTATTTATTATTCGATTTTGTACCTCGTGCCCTTATCTGAAAATCCGCCCCTGATTAATATTATTTAAAAGTTACGGTACCTTTAAGCGGGTTGTAGCTGTAGGCCGTGTTTGTAACCAAAAGAAGACGGGGGGACACATCTGAATTTGACTGTCAAGAAGCGGCGTTGTAACGTTGTCTCCGCCAAAGCATACTGATTAATCGATTGAATGGACTGTATAATGAATGTGGTTTATAATAAGAGAACTTTGACAATACGTTTATTTTTTATTTATTTGACAAAACTTGTTTTTTTATTATAATTATTATTGCTAAGGCAATATGTCGCCATCGTTACTTTTTAATTTTAAACATAATTGCAAACAATTAATAAATCTAGTGAAGGTAACTGAACATATTCCCCTGCCTTAAACTACTTAGTTCAAAACAAATTGAACATTATTATTTTTAAAACATTACTACGTTCTCTACATAAAAAATAAAAAGTGAAAAGAAGAAACGGAAACATAAAACACTAACAATAATTAATAAGTTAGGTAACTATTTTAATCGTCTTTCTGACTAGGCACTGGAAGCGCAAATACTTTAGTTACACATTTTCTAAATATACCAGTGTTAGTACGAACACTCACTACCCGAACTTGTCCATTGTGTCCAGGAAATACATCGATAATGCGTCCTAACGTCCATTGGAATGTGGGTAGGTTTTCTTTTTATAAAAGCACCATTGTTCCAATGCTAAGAGAAGGTACTGTTTGTTGCAATTTTCTTTTCTGTTGGAGTTGAGATAAGTAGCCAACGACACCAAAAAGATTGTTGTAGTCGTTGTATTTGTTGATAATTATCAAGTCTATTTTGAGGTATACCATTAACATTGATCTCATGTATTTGCAATAAGAAAGTGATTTGGTGTTAGTGGTTTCAAATCGTGTGGATCAGAAGATAAAGGGTGTAAGGGTCTCAAATTTAGGATACCTTCAATCTGTGTCAATAAGGTTAATAAACCTTCATACGTTAATTTTGTATTACCAACTGTTTTCATTAAATGAGTTTTAACACTCTTTATACCAGCTTCCCACAAACCACCAAAGTGCGGAGATTGGGGAGGTATAAAATGCCAACTAATGTCTTCATTTTTGCAATGATTAGTAATTATTTCGTTTGAATTTTGTGATAGGAGGTCGTTTTAAATAAATAGCCCTTTGTAGAGAATTTAACGTTTTAATTTATTTTATCTAACTAACAACGCCCTCGCGACTGTCATTTATATTATTACCACACTGTTGCCAAACTTAAATTTTTATTATAAAATGTAATATAAATTTCATCATTAATATTTAACACACCCCCTTAATGATTAAATTTATATCTCCTTGACATAAGAAAATAATATGTACTTATTCTAAGCCTAAATCTTTACAAAACTCTTGGAATAAAGGTTTACCCAAAGGTTTGGTAAAAGATCCGCAACTTGTTTTTAGTGTTTAAATACTCAACGGTTATTTCCTTTTGTTTAACTTTATCACGAACAAAATGGTATCTGATATCTACATGTTTCAATCTTTTATGAAATTCTGGATTTTTTGAAACTTTTATTGCCGATTGATTGTCTTCGTATAACGTTACACATTTACAGTTAATCTCTAAATGAAAATCCTGCGTTAAATGTTTAATCCAAGAAGCCTCGCTAGCTGCCAAACTTAGAGCTATATACTCAGCTTCGGTCGAAGACAGAGCCACTGATGATTGTTTACGTGACGCCCACGAAACAGTGATTCCAAACACTTTAAACACATATCCTGCAGTAGATTTTCTATCTAAATAGTCTCTTGCCCAATCCGCATCCGAATATCCTATGATAGAATTACTATCATCTGTTGAATATTTAAACACCAAACTGTAATTCAATGTACCTTGAACATATCGTAAAACTCGCTTTAAACATTTCCACAATTCAAAACTAGAACAGGTTTGATATCTACTTAAAATACTAATAGAAATGCATAAGTCAGGTCGCGTACATAACATTGCATACATTAATGACCCAATCAAAGCTCTACATTTTTGTTCAATCTCTAAATTTTCCGAGGTTTCAATTTTAACATTTCGTGCTTAAAATTTGAATCCATTGGGGTACTGATTTGTTTACAATCTTGCATGTCAAACTTTATCAAAAGGTTCTTTAAGTATAAAGATTGATTTATGGATATTTGATTCTTTTCTACATCTTGGTTAATAACCATACCTAAAAAATGTTTAACTCTCCCTAAATCCTTCATTTTAAAATTTGCATGCAAAACCTCTTTAACCTTTTGTACCTCATTTTCATTCGTTCCTGCTAATAAAACATCATCAACATACAATAACACATACATTTTCCAGTTATCTGTCTCGTTGACATATAAACAATATTCATATTTTGACCTTACAAAATTTATTTTAGACATAAGATTATTAAATGTATCGTTCCATTTCTTTGGAGAACATTTAAGACCGTACAGAGATTTTCTTAGTTTGAATGTAGTCCCTTCTTTATCTTTAAAACCTTTTGGGATGCTTATAAATATATCTTCATCTAACTTTCCGTTTAAGAAGGCACTACATACATCTAATTGATAAATTGTTATTTTTAACTGATTACACACAGACAAAAAAATTCTCACTGACGATAATTTTGCGACAGGACTATAAATATCTAAATCTGACATACTCACTTGTTGAAAGCCTCTTCATAAGTCTTCGGGTCTCCATTGTCTTCATATAACGTCAGAAAACTTGTTTCGTAATCTTCTAGTTTACTTGGCCGCTTTATAGACTGCCTCAGATTATATCTAACATCTTCATTTCTAAGTATGTTGCCTTCAACACTTGTTTCTTCTTCTTCTTCCGTATCATTTTCTTGGGCTTCTTCAACGTTACTTTCTAGGTCAACTGTTTCTTCTGTCTCTTCTATGATTTCCATGTCTGGTAACATATTTTCATTGAGCTTTTGTGTCTCTAACTTTTCAGAAGCATCCGACCTTTTCTTTATAAAGATGACATCTCTTCTAAGTTCGACTTTATTTTCATTTAGAAACAATATTCTGTAACCTTTGACATTTTCTCCATAACCAACGAATATACCTTCCTTATTTTTAGGATCCCACTTAAGACGAATTTCTTTGGGTACGTGAGCCGAAACTTTGTCACCAAATACTTTTAAGTCGTTTAAAGATGCCGGTTTCTGATACCAGATTTCATAAGGCGATTTTGTTTCCACTGAACTCGTACCAGTCTTATTTAAAACAAAAGCAGCAGTGTTTACTGCTTCTGCCCATAAATTTTTGTCCATTCCTTTTATCATACATCGTGCGGCTTCTACCAGAGTCCGAATTTCCCGTTCGGCCCTTCCGTTCTGTTGAGGAGTGTATGTAACAGACCGCTGATGAGTGATCCCATGACGTTCTAACAACATTTTAACTTCAGCATTTACGAACTCCAAACCGTTATCTGATCTAAACGTTTTTAACTTCTTACCCGTTTCTCTTTCGGCTTTCACTATAAAGTTTTCAATGTTCATTTTCACTTCAGATTTGTGTTTCATGAAATAAACTCGACGATATGATGAATAATCATCTTTAATCACCAGAAAGTATCGCGAACCGCCTAAAGATGTAACTTCCATTGGTCCGCAAACGTCAGCATGCACCAAGTTTAAAACTTCATTTGCTCTTGAACTACTTCTTTTGAAAGGTTTCCTCTGTTGTTTCCCAGTTAAACACTTTTCACACATGAAATTTTCGGTGTCATCAATGTACTTAATGTTTCTCGTTTTCAAAAAAGTCTTTTACATGATTTAAATTTTGATGAACTAATCGATCATGCCACATGCTTAAAGTTTCAATATTTTCACTAAACGACAATCAGAGTTGTTTCGTTCATTTTGCTCCTCTTCGGAAACTTGATTTTCTTTTGCTACTTTACATTGTAAATATTCTATTTGGGTGAACTCCATTTTATAAAGTTTATTTATTCGCACTGCAACTGCTCGTACTTTTCCATTTGCATCAATAAACTCACATTTTTGCTGTCCGATCTCATTGAATATCCTTTGTCTAAGGCACATCCGACAGAAAATAAATTGAATTTTAATTTGGGTACATACAGCACGTTTGATAATGTTGTCTTTATGAGCTTACTACCATTAAAGGAATTTAATATTATGCATCCGATACCTCTGACGTCTAAGATTGTTCCATCCCCAATTTTAACTTTTGCAGTACTTTGTTGTTCGACAAGGTTTTCGAATAAATTTTTGTCCCAGCACATGTGTTCACTAGCCCCTGTATCTAAACACCAGTCACTTGATGACATTTCCATTGAGCTTCCTATAAAAGCATTTAAGGTTGGTGAATTTCTCTTTTATTTTTCTTTTCCTCCTTGTTCTTCTTGAACCAACAGTCTTCTATTTTATGACCAATCTTTCTGCAATACACACACCTTTTTATTTCTCTTCTTTTATTGCAATATTTTGCTACATGTCCAACTTTTGGCAATTGAAACATTTACTTTGACTTCCTTTTTCATACGTTTGTTGTGTTTTAAACCGATTACAATTACTAGCTAAAGCTGTAACTTCCTCTGTAGACTTAAATCTTTCTTCTTCCAACAACAATCTTGAAGTCAATTCCGCAAGAGTTTGCTTTTCCATAGGTGCGGACTCCCAAGCAGACCTGAAGTGCTTGTACTTTTCTGGCAGTGCCATTAATATTTTTGTCATAACCATTTTTTCTGAAATCTCCTCACCTGCTTGTTTCAATTTATTTTTAATCTCTTCAATCTGGGATATGTACATTGCCACTGAATCATTCATAAATTCGAGGGTAAAGAATTTTTGTTGCAGTAAATGCACACTTACAACGGATTCTTTTTCGTAAACCGATCTTAATTTCGTCCACATTTGATTCGAACTGTTGCATGAAAGTATGTGGGTTAATGGCCCTTGTTCCATTCGCGTTACTATCAACTCTTGAGCCTTAGCATCGTCTTTATCCCATTTTTCCATTTCATCACCTACCGATGGTCTTGTCTTTTCACCAGTCACGATATTTATTAATCCTCTTCCTTTTAGTATTACCGAAATTTGAAACCGCCATATTATCCAATTTTCGCCATTTAATTTAAGCATAGGAATTTGGGCGTGGTCCATTTTTACTTTTTATTTAAAAAACTTTTTTAATTTTTCGGCGACTACACTAACGACTATTTAACAACAAGCACAATGCCTGGGCCCATAACCTGTGATAGGAGGTCGTTTTAAATAAATAGCCCTTTGTAGAGAATTTAACGTTTTAATTTATTTTATCTAACTAACAACGCCCTCGCGACTGTCATTTATATTATTACCACACTGTTGCCAAACTTAAATTTTTATTATAAAATGTAATATAAATTTCATCATTAATATTTAACAAATTTTTTAAAAAAGTTTGTAAAAATTTAAGTTCTTTGGAAGCACCAACGAAATTTGTGTCGTTATCTGAATAGATTTGACAAGGTTTTCCTCGCATAGAACAAAAACCTTTTAAAGAATCCAAAAACATTTAGTAGATAAATCAGTTGTTAATTCAATGTGAATTGCTTTGGTAACAAAACACACAAACAAACAGATATATGCTTTGTAAAATTTACATCCTCGACCCTTTCGATCTTTTACTAAAAATGGTCTCGCATAATCGACGCCTACAATTAAAAAAGGATAAGAAGGTTGAACTTTTTCTTTCGGTAGATCGGCCATTAAAAGCGCAGAATTATGTGGTGAAAACCTGAAACATTTTACGCAGCTTCGAACAATTTTTTTAGCATATTGAATGCCTTGTGTTATTCAGAATGTTTGACGTATATACAAAGGATGTTTGGACTTATAATCCAACCGGGAATGCTTTAATCGACCGCCCACTCGCAGTAAACCATCTTCGTCTAAAATGGACACAAACTTTGAAGATTACTTCTTTTCGACAATTTATCTAAAACTAAAGTTTGAACTTCTAAAGAAAACCTGTCACTTTGCTCAGCTTTGATCAGCATTTTAAGACTCAAACTTAATTCGTTTATTGTGAATGAACCTTTATGTCAAAAGGAAATCTTGTGACGACAGTTGAAAATAAATCATAAGCAGTAGGCTATTGTAAACTTAAGTTTTGTAAAACTAAAAAACCTGTGAAATGGAAAGGTGAATTCCTTTTCCACAAGAAAAACTTGTTTTCTAACTTCTGGAATTTCAACATCAAATCAATCAACTTAGTGATCTAACCAAAATTGTATATTACTTGATAGCCAGTGAGGTCCATACCACCACAAATGACACTGTAAAAGAGCAGAAGGTCTAATCCCTCTAGATGTGATATCTGCAGGATTGTTCCTACTTGATACGTGTCTCCAAAAACTCACAGGAGTAAGTGATTGTATTTGTGAAACCCGGTTAGCCACAAAAGTTTGTAACTTGTGTGGATGCGTATTTAACCATGCTAGAACTATTTTTGAATCAGTCCAGCAAAATATGTTAAACTGAACGAAAAGACTTAAAGATACTTTTTGAACTAACTTTGCAAGTAATAAGGCACTACAGAGTTCAAGTCGCGGAATAGTCAAAGATTTTATTGGAGTTACCTTTATTTTTAAACACAGCAGACGTACTTTAATGCTTCGTGATGTGTCTACACTTCGCAAATATAAACATGTACCATACGCATCACAAAAAGCATGAAGTTCAATAGAAACGCAGTTGGACTAAATTACATATTGCTCAATCGACACTTCATTTAGCAAAATTAATTCTGATTTACATGTAAACCATTCTTTTTCTAGCGGCTCTGGAATTTGATGATCCCAATTTAATTTAAACGTCCATAATTTTTGAAGAATTATTTTGACAAGAATGATGCAAGGACTTAGTAGACTTAATGGATCAAAGATTTTTTAACTTTTTGACAAAATACTTTTTTTGGTTATTTTATTTTTGGTAAATTGAGGAATTCAATAGGTAAGTGTATCAAATGCACTATTCCAGACAACCCCAAAGTTTTGATGTTCTTAGCACCAATTGAAACAATACTATTTGGAATTTTGTCGTTTTTTTATTAATTCAAAACAAGTTTGCTGTTGGAATTCCATTTTCTTAAATTGAAGTGAGCACTTTGCAAAATTGAATACATTCCTTTGCATACTTCAATAGCTTTGCGTTCGTTGTTAAAACCAGTGATTAAGTCATCAACATAAAAACCACGTTGAATGATTGAAGCAGCAATAGGATGTGAAAATTGATTTTCAATCGCAAGTTGTTTTATACATCTCATTGCTAAATACGGAGCCGATGATGTTTCGTATGTAACTGTATTTAGACAAAATGCTTAGAGTGGTTGTTCTGAAGACTCTCTCTAAACAATTTGTTGCAATGACCTATCTTGTTCATCAACAATGATCTGTCTAAACATTTTTTCAATGTCGGACGTAATTACAAACGCATGCTGACGAAATCTTAAAATAATTTTAAAAATATCATTTGGAATAAGAAGACCAACATATTGTAAGTCATTGAGTGACCATCGTAAAGTAGACGAAGAAGAACCATCAAACACTACACGCAATTTTGTCGTATAGCTCTCCTGTCTTACTACTCCGTGATGAGGAAGAAAAAATGAAATTTGTGTTTCAGTTGCATTGTGAAGTGACATATGATTTAATTCCTGGTACTCTCTAATGAATGACATATATTGTTTTTTAAATTCTTAATCTTTTAAAATCTACGCTCAAGACTAAGAAATCGATTTATTGCAAGATCTTTAGAATTGCCTAAAAGATCTGCAGTGTATCGTAATGGTAAGCGAACAATAAATTTTCCATTACTAGCCCTACTTACATTTTAGCAAAAATGTTTTTCACACTGAACATCGTCTTCAGACGTAACTATTACATCAGAAAATTCTTCCACTTCCCAAAACTTCCTTAAATTATCATCTATAGCCTTAGAAAAATAGCAGTAAATATTTTAAGAAGGTTGACTAACATAACAAGAAATAACCCATCCTAAAGCTGTATTACAGAGAATAGGCAAACCTTTACCTAACTTTAACGATTGATTACAAAGATACCAGAAAAAAACCTGCTCTAATTATGGCATCTATTTCACCAGGTTCGTTAAATGTTGGATCGACTAAATTTATATTATTTGGAATATGCCAACTATCAATGTCCAAATAACAAGTTGGTACGCAGTCTGTAATTTTTGGCATAATTTGACAAGTGACTTTAATACAAAAATTACTAAAACGTGATTGTAATTTAATAAAAGTTTTTGATTTTATCTTTAAAGTTACGGAATTGATTCCTATTATGGAAATATCAGTATTATACCTTGGTAGGTTTAATTTATTGCAAAGACTTTCTGATATTAAATTAGCTTGTGAACAACTATCTAAAAGAACCTTAACCGAATGAGCTGTGTTTTGTAAATCAAAGACTTTTACTACAGCTGTAGTTAAAACAACATAATTTTTATTATCAATTGACGATAGTGTTAATTGAATCTTATTATTGCTCAAACTATCAGTGTCTTCTAGAATAGGAGGTTTAGATTTCTCCATTTCTCAATGTAGAAGAGAATTATGCTTTTGATGACACATTTTACATGCGTGTCGAGATTTACAAAATTTTGTTTCATGACCTGACCAAAGACAGTTTTCACAAAGTTGTAATCTTTTAACGCTTGCAATTCTACTTGAAGTATCTAAATTTAAGAAACCATCACACACATAAATTTTATGAGATTCCTTACAATAATTGCATACAACTTTTGATGCAATTAACGATATTTGACGATTCGTAAGAGATTTTGAATCTTTGTCTTTATTCAGTATACCTGATTGATTTACTTCTAAAGCCTCGTGCCAATCGGCTCTTGAACGTAAAAACTGATTGAAATCTGATAAGGTGGGAAATTCGTTAGAAATTTTTTGTTGTTCCCAATCTTGTGATAAGAAAAATAATAAGAGTGTCCCAACATTGAGTGGGCTGTTTTAAAGCTTTAAGTGCCCGTAAATGTTCGGCAACTGTATCAATGACATTGCGAATACCAGAAGCACTATCTTTCTTTAGTACAGGCAACTCAAAAAGTGATTTTAAATAATTATGTACAAGTAACCTTGAATTATTGAATCTAGCACAAAGAAGATCCCAAGCGACAGGATAATTATCTCAAGAAAATTCAAGAGAATGAATAATTTTCCTTGCTTCACCTTCGAGCGAAGCTCGCAAGTAATGAAATTTTTGAACATTGTTAATTGAATTGTTTTGATGTATCAATGATTCAAAGGTATCCTTAAATTTTAACCAACTATTATAATCTCCCTTAAATTTCGGTAAATTAATGATTGGCAATTTTATATTTTGAAGGTTGATACTTGCGGTGTTAGGAATTCTGTCAATGTCAGTTACAATAGACGTACCTGGCAAATTAATTGGAGTCACTTTATTAAGCAATAATTCTGCTGTTGCTAAAATTGATAATAATAAGTCTGTAAACTCATCCCTATATTGATAATTAACTTCCAATCCTTCTTCGCAACAAGAACATTCGATTTTTAATTGAATTTCTTCAAATTCTTCTTGTAAATGAGAAATATGCTTCATGCGTAATTTCAATTCCTTTATTTGATTTTTGTTAATTTTTCCAATAGCAACAGTATTTTTTATGCTTTTAAAGAAATTAACAAAATGAGATAGCTTACGTTTTACAATTCCTCTTTGCCGTACTAACTGCTCCATATTTTCCATCAGAAACGAATTGATTGCTGACGATGGTGATTACTAATGTACAAAATCTTCTAACCAAAACCAAATACAACGTTTTTGATGTAGGTATTTGTACTTGCAATTTTAACTTGACTTCAGCTATCCGGCTCGAGAAGGACCAATAATTAATCGATTGAATGGACTGTATAATTAATGTGGTTTATAATAAGAGAACTTTGACAATACGTTTATTTTTATTTATTTGACAAAACAATATGTCGCCATTGTTATTTATTAATTTTAAACATAATTGCAAACAATTAATAAATCTAGTAAAAGTAACTGAACACATACCCTTGAAACTTGCGGCTTAACGCAGTTTTCTTTTAAGGCTGACGGTGATAGTTTTAAAACGCCAAGAAGGAAAGAGAAATATCGGTAAGCATGCTGCTACAGGTGAGTGGAGAAATAAAACTTACGATACTCGACAGTACAATGGAAAATATTTCCCCAGATACTTCAATCGTCTCATCTAAAATAAGTGACCGATTATCATTGGTACAAAGGAAAATGTCGGATTAAAATACCTGCACGTTCACGATAACGGTGGACAAAACGGCACCCGACCCCCACCAATAACGACAATAAAATCAAATTTTTGATTCTCCTAGAAATCAATATGGCGCAGAAAGAAAATAAAGCTACAGAGCAGCTACTCATCGGCGTTCAGAGTAAACAGAGAAGAAAACTGCTTTAAATGCGATTAGCCAAATAAAACCTATAACATTGTTTATAAAATTTATGACAAAATTATTACCTACAGCAGATTTTCATAAACAATTATTTTTTACTTAAAAATGTCAAATTATGATAAAAGAAAACATTATTTAATAGTTTAAAATTTTGGGTTAAATGTTTTATGTCACGGTAAAGTTCCATTATTTTGAGGTTATCTTTTTAAAATCTCTAGTTGGAGATTATTGTATTTTAACGATAGTTACTTTACGTTTTGCATGCATAAAAAACTTGGAACATAAAATTTTATTAGAGCAAATTAATAAAATATGTCCCAACAATTTGATTCACTAGTTGTGTTTGGTTTACGTTTATTTTAATTGAACGGTGTTTTAAGTAATTGATTTAATTTGTAAAAAAAGTAAACAAATATCTATTACATAAAATGTAAAACGTTTACCAACCAAAGGTAATTTAAAGACATTGAAAAATTAAAAACAATATACAATTTTTTACACACGTAGTTGCACATATCTACACGCTGATAATCTAAACCAGAAATTGTTAACTAAAACCACAAACATATTTACTTGAATTAACAATTTATAGCTAATTAAATATTTCATCGTATAATTAACGTAAGGTATATTTTGATATTTACCTTATGGAAATGTGGGAGCCCAGTGAAACAATAACCGTAGTTGAACGTTTTAAAACTTTATAATTAACCGTTCTGTCTATAATTGAGAAGAAACATACTATATTGAGATGATTTAATTTACGTTAGCAACAATTTCATATATTATTTGGGTAACTAGTTGTATTGAGCCGAAACGGTATAACAATCATTCTTAATTGGACTGACCTAAAAAAAAATGGCGCCCAGAACAATAAATAATTATCTTTTTGTGTTGGTGAAACATCATCCAGCTAGTAATTATAGAATTTTTAAGTAGTAGTGGGTAATATTGTTTTTGGCTTCCTGAACTGTAAAGCACATTTTTCAGTTGTTCATACTTGTCTTGAAACTTGATTTTTACACACAATGCGGTAAAATACGGCTACTACGCGGTAAAGTAGTGGCTGATTTATCTGCTATTTAGGAACGTTTTAAAAATAAATGAAAAGTATAAAATCCAATAAATTAATCTAAAAAAATTTACTTTACACCATTCTTGACACGTTAATGTACAGGATAAGAACGCATTTAATTTTTTTAATGATGATGATATTGATGGCGCCATCTATACGTTAGTTAAACAAATAAGTAATCAGTAGAAATAATTTTGTTCTTTTTACTTTTTTATGATGATCTTTGGCCAAAAAATATTATACAAATTTTGTGTGTAAAGTTTTTATTTTTTTATTTTAAAGAAAAGTACTGAAAACCATATATATTTCTAATGTCGTGTTGAACCACATTAACAACTACAAGTCAAAATTATATTGGATTCTGCTTTAGTTACGATAGTCAACTTTTTTTTCAACTGACACCTTGTATATTTTTTGATGGATTTTTGAAAGGCATTTTTCCATACAACAACGTAAAAAATTATACAGTTGCATCATATATTTTATGAGAAAAATGGCATAAAATAATTAATTATTCCTCTTAATCCAATTTTACTATTAGGACCAGTTTTCTATAAAAACAATTCAAATTGGGTATTTAGAATTGTGTCAAATAACAATTACAACTACTTGAGTCAATAATTTGTTTTCTAATTAAATTTTGGTAACTTACACGTTGAGAAGTTGACATAACACAAATTTAATTTTGTTAAACATTTGCAACGCCATCTACCGATGGTTCGTCGCAACTTCCTATTTTATTTAATTTTTGACATCATCATTAACATCGGCGGATAACATTTTTTGATGTCGTGTTTCTTTTCTCTTCGGTTTACTTTTACCAGCTGGTATGTGTGCACAGTACGTAATTCATGTTAAAATAATATTTAGACTGTCAAGGTCACTTTTATTACAAATATAGTTTTAGTAAGACGTGAAATGCACTATGCTGAAGAAACAACCCAGTTTAAGTATCCAATATTTGCCTTTTGTAGCGATAGAATTACCATCCGTTCTATTGCGTTTTCTACATTTTATTTATTTAAAATCATTTACATAGTAAGCAGTTTTTGTAATATTTTGTCTCTTCTTTAAAAAATATTACTTAAAAGCTATATTATTTGCCGCTCATTCCTTATCGTCATGGTCAACTGTAATTTTATTTTTAATCAATTAATAAATTCAATTGACCTCTATACTAAACTTGAGACTTATTTCAGTATCTTCAATGTTTAATTTAATTTATTTGTTCGATAACAAATTAACAAATGACTCGACATTTTTAATATAATATAATAACAAAACAAATCAAAAAACAACAACAAAAAATAATTCTCTCTAATTCTTTTCTTCACCCTATTCTCATTATTTTCCTTTCTCTTTCTTTCATCCATTTTCTTTTTGCCTCACATTCTTCATTCATTCAATACCCTCCCCTTTCTCTCCCAGTTACACTCTTCTCCCTCTTTCCTCCGCTCTTATTTCACTGCACTGTTTCAAATGTTCTATATTTTCTCACCCATCCTTACACATTCTACTTCTCTTATCTTTGTCCTTCCACCAGTACTTGTTTTAATTTTCCTCATTCCCAACTCTGAATCTTGCGATTAACCTTATATCTATCAATCTCATTCTTTCTGTTATGTACTTTGGTTTTTCTTCTGCTATTTACTGTTCATACTTTGTATTATATTTCCGTTCTCTAATTTTTGCTCTTCTTTCCATATCTCTCCGTACTATTATTATTGTTTATTGTTTGCTCCTCTATTTCCTTTCAACACTCATACAGTATCTTATTTTCTTTCTTGCTTTCCATCTTTTCTTTATACCTTATTGCCCTTTTTCCTGTCTGTATCCTTATTTTCTCCAGTTTTAGTTCCTCTTCTACTATATAATCTGGTGTTTCCTTTTCCAATCCTAGTGTCCACTTTCAATACTTCCGTTGTATTTTCTCTAGTTTTTCCTATTCTCTCCATCTTTGGCTCCATACATCAACACATTTTTCATTATTCTTTCAAATATCCACCTTCTTTTATCTAAGTCTTACCCAAATACTCTTTCTCCTATACCCCATACCTCCCTTATAATGTTATTTCCCTTCTGCTCTAATTCCTTAATCTGTTTATCATTTTTATTATCGTACCTCACCGTATATCCTAGATATTTATACTTGTCCACCACCTCTATTTCTTTCCCTCCCCACTTCTATTCCCATCTTTTAGTCTACCTATTTCTTCTTAAATTCCATAATTGTTGTCTTTTCTATATTTACTTCTAATTTCTTTTTTTCAAGTATCTATTCATCACCTTTATCATTTCTTTTACCTCTTCCTCTGTTTTTGCTATAGCCACTATGTTATCTGCGTAGGCTAAAACTCACACTTTTTTTCCTCCTACTACAATTCCTCGTATGTGTTGCTTTTAATTTTTTCCTCTAAATTTCTCAAGTATAAAGAAAATAAACAAAAACTCAGTGGGTATACCTGTCGTAGTCTATTTTCTATCCAAACTCTTCCCAGATTTCCCCCTACTGTCGTTCTGCACTTTGTTTCTATATATATTTCTTTTATCACGTCTATTAAATCCTCATTAATACCAGCCTCTTCCATGTTTTTCTACAATAATTCCCTTTCTACCTTATCAAAGGCTGACCTTAAATCTACAAATATTGCTCACATTTTTCCTCTTTTCTGTTCTATTTCCTTGTTAATAATATGTTTTAATATATATTGTCTATTGTTCCTCTTCCTCCTCTAAAACCCATTTGCCAATATGCTAACAATTTCTTTCCTTCTACTTCTTTTTCTAGCCGTCTTCTTATTATTTCGTCGTAAATCTTATACCACATTCAGAAGGCTAACTCCTCTGTAATTTTTTTATCTCTTTCTTTGTATATTGGACATATTATAGCTTCTTACCATTTTTTTGGAAAACCCCCTCCTTTCCATATTTTTTCAAATGTTTGTTTTAGTCTCTCCCTTATCCTCTCTCCGGTGTATCTCCACTGTTCTTTCCGGGTTCCGTCAGTGCCTCCAGCTTTTCCTTTTTTAATTTTATTTATTGGTTCTTCTATCTCCTTCTTTTCAATTTCTCCTTCTTTTATTATTTTGTTTGCTTCTTTTCTCTTCTTTTTTTGATTTTTGTCTACTCCCTCTAATAGATTTTTACAATTTTGCTCCCATTTTTTTAATTTTTGTTTTTGTCCTTTTTTTATTCTGTCTTCTTCTTCTTCTTATGAACTTCCAAACTTGTCATTCGTTTCTTATTTCCTCAATCTCTCTTTCTAACTTGGTTTTGTATTCTTTTTGTGTTTCTCTACATTTTTCTTTAAATTTTTCTTAATCTTCTTATATTCTTCAATTTCTATTTTTCTTTTTTCTATTTTCTTTTCCCTCTTCTCATTTTTCATCCTTTTTCCTCGCAAAGTTCTATCAATTTCTCCCTTGCCCATTGATTGTTTTATCCATTGATACTCTTTTTTTATCCTTCCATTTACTATTATACCTCCTTCCTCTGCTATTCTTGCATTGAAATCGTCTCCTAATATTAGTTTTTTTTCTCTCTCTCTCTCTTTGATTACTTCATCCATTTTCTTCCGTAGTCGTTTCCATTTCTTTTCCATAAATTGTTATTATTTTATACCCTTTTCCTTCTTCTGTTTCTATATTGGTTTTTATTAACCCCATTACCTTTTTCTCTCTCCCTTTTTTTCCATTCTTTTCTCACCCCTGTTATTATTCCTCCTTTTGCTTTTCTTTTTTTTCTGTTCTTTCCGCAAACTGTATGTTCCATATGAATTCTTCAGGCATCTTGTCTTTCCACTCTTCCTAATTTTTCTCCTCCACCCAGGTTTCTAACAGTCCCATCTTTTTAAAATCGTGATTTGAAATTTTAAAACAATTTTAGTAAAACTAAAATAATAAACCGTAAAATTTTATTTATTGATTAAATTTTTAATGAATTTTAATTAACGCAACGGCACTATTAAAAGTAACTTAAAGAAAATAGTTTTGCTATAACCATTTTTCTGTATACAAATTTTTTTATATCATTCCTAATACACTAACCTTAATGCAACCTTAAAAGACTTAAATCTCGAAGTCCTATATTGTTGCAAGACTACTTAAGTACCCGCTTTTTCTGAAGTTGAAGAGTGGAAAAAATTATGGCCTGTAGTTGATGTTTTCAATAAACATCTCATTGATGATCCCAGGCTTTGATCGAAATAGAAAAATTTGGTCAAAAGTAAATCGCATAAGAACAAGCCATTCAAAATGCAACTCTATGTTGCTCAAATAGAGTGTGATTTCTATTCCAAATTGTGACTGTGGAAACGAACCGGAGACCGTTACACATATTGTAGAGGATTGCCAATTAACGAAGTTTAAAGGAGGATTTCCAAACCTTCATAATTTAACGGAAGAAGCAATATTATGGCTTACGAATCTGAAGGACATCTGAAGCTCAGCAATATTTTGTATTCTTGTCTTGATTACCTGTTTTTCCATTATTTTGTTTTGTTATTTCTTTACCTTCTATTTTTTTCGTCATTGTCGTGACTGGTCATGCAATGCTGTTATACTTTATGTTTCTATTTACTTTCTATAATGTTTACACACTTAATTAATATTATTACATGTAAATACTAGGGTGGGTAAAGGTTGGCATGTTTAGGTTTTAGTGGTTTTCCTAAACCTTGAAGTAAATGCTTTGCCAAGACGAACCAATCCACTAACGCACACGGTTTCCTCACCACACTATACAGGTTTATACTAATCTTCTTGGGCACCATACATAACACTTACATTACAATACAATATTTGTATAATGTACCATACAAATAAATAAATAAAAATGCAACCTTATGCGACTTTGAACGAAGACCTCGACAACCTAGATTTTTCATACAATGTCCTTTGTTTATTGATAACATTGAAACTTACTCTTTATATTGACTTTTCATTAATGTTTTATTTACTAATTAGTTGTAATGCGCTTTATTTATTTTATAGTACGAACACTTAATATCAGTTTATCCTCATACTATACAATACACAAGTTTATCCTAATACTATACAATACATATAGTTACAAATTCTTACATTGCGACAACCTTGCGAACACTGCAGGATGTTTACTAAAACCCAAATTAAAAACGTGTGGCGTTCAGGTAACAGAATCACACTTGAAACGGTAAGGAAGTTACAACAAAACAAAATAGGGATAGTAGGCGCAACTGACTTTCATTGCGGTAAAAGGGACTAGTCGGATGTTAAATAAATCTCTCCGTTGTGTAAACAATTAAATCTTAAATAAAAATTTCTAATTCTACATTAGGAGATACTTTTACTTACCATGCCCTTTTATTATGCTCTATAAGAACCATCTCATTCAGAAAACGTAATACCAATTTCCACCTACGACTGACATATTTGGCTTAAAATAGGAGTTAATTTGTTTTTCTGTAAAGACTAATGCATTGACGTCAAAAACGTCAATTAATGTTAACATCTTTTACAGCTAATTATTACTTAGTCAAAATGAGCTATATTATGTTCTATATAGAAACGTATGAACTTTATTTACCTTTGCGACAACATTTGCGTTTTAAACTAAATTTTGTTTTCTATTAATTAAAAATAATTAATTACCTAATCGTTAAGTACCTTTCTGTTCATCAACCATGTATTGCTTTTATTAAATTATAATTATTTACGCATTCGACTTCTTTGAGTGAAGAACGTTAAGAAAACATTTCAATTTTAAATTGGTTTGAATGAATATTTTTTCAAAGGGAAATTCTCGGTCGAATAAAATACCTGATACTTATGCAAGGCAATTTTCCTTCCTCTTAAATTTTATGCACGGAGCTTACGAAGTTGTGAATACGCAAATCGGGGTAGTAGCACCTGCTTGTTTCCACTTTTCACCCCAGAGGATTCCTTTGGAAATTTACTGTACTGCTAACAATAAATTTTCCTTTCTCACATTATTACGGCTGACCCACGTATATCTGACACCGAAATAAATTAATCTTTTGTACATCACAAAATTTTACGCCGTATACTAAATGTAAATAAGACAATTACGATTTTACAAATTTGAGAGAATTCAAAGATTTATGTTATTCCAACATTTGTACAAAATTAATTCTCCTCGTCTTGGGATTAAAATTAGGGCGTCGTTCATATCTAACATACTGTCACGCTCCACAGGTTTAAGCTAATTAGGATAAAATGGAGAGGACGAATCCTCTCTAGGAACCTTTTAACTAATTTAGGCTTCTCCTAAATGTTTATAGTAGAATCGAATATTTTTTATATATTTAAAACGTCGAACTTTGTTAAGCTCAAACGTGCTTAATGAAAAATAAAGAAGATGAATTATGCTATCAAATGTAAGTCACTGTAACAAGTTAAGTAGATGATACCTCAAGTTCCTATACTAAGTATTAAATAAAACAGATAAAGAGGCATTATAACAAAGTTCCTTTTATACGAACACAAAAAAGTTAATATCTCTTGAGAAAATAAGGGAGGACCTGCATAAATATCAGGAGCGTTTGGTTTCTTTTTTAATTTTATTTTTTAGCGGTTGAAGGCTTGATGATTAACTTTTTTATTGTGGTGTAAATGAAGTTTTTGTTCCTTCCACTCTCTTTGATGTTCTCACTTTGTTAATGTTGATGCGCTTCTAAATGAAGTTTTGTTAGATGATAGTGTAGGGTAACCTAATATAGACATGCGTTTCTATGTAACAACCGCGGTTTAAATCTACATTAAGGTGGTTCAATACAATTGTTTTTTAATAGATGGCGTTAAAATAGACACACATTTTATTATTTAAAGAGCCACTTTAATCCGGACCTAGGTGAAAACAAGTGGGGATTTTAAAACCAACATAAAAAGCTCTTTCTCTCTCTTTCAAATATTATTTGAAATAGTAAACGCTTTTACGTTTATAACGTATTAATTAACAATTTATATTGGGTATCATTCTCAATAAAATTTACAAATTGCAATGATTGCATTTTTGGGTTGAATAATATAATTTTATATTGAATGTGAGCATGAGACTTTCGTTGTTTAAATTCGTTGGTTGATAACATATTTAAGGTTTGGATTCTTAATAACACTAAAGTAGTTTATAAAATTTAATTTTAGAAAAATAATCAAATGTATAATTCTTACAAATATGGATATAATCCTAAATAACGTTACGTGTGCGCCTTTGGGCAATTTATAAATTGTTACAATCTTATTTAATTTTAATACACAGATTTAAATATACTAACTGAAACTAACCTGGTAAATCTATTTGACATGTACGTGCGACTTTTAACGGTTCTCGGCAGTGACCTCTAGAATCTGCACTGTTTCCTCAACTTTACTTTGTTTTTTATTAAACCGTTTTTTAATAACTGGGTTAATTATTTACATAACCACAACACTTCTTTTAATGATTAGCAAAGAACATTCCGTATTAATTGTTTATTACACGTCCATCAATCTCTACTGCCCGAGAGCGTCCCCTTCCCCACTTCCACTTTACTCGATTACGTACGCACAAAAATTGATATATTTTCTGAACATTCAAGAAGCCTCTATATTTTACTACTAGACATTATATCTCTATTTACATCAATACATTACAATTATGACATTATATAATCATTGCAATACCTATTTAACAAAGTTTATTCGATTTTGAAAATATTATTGTAATGTCTTTTCTATTTGGAATACGTGGTAAATATGAAATATTTTTCTAACGCGTTTGTTGTACGTAACACGCACTTGCAGTATTTCAAAAACAATTTTTACCATTTTAATCAAACTTAACTTTTGTAGTTAATGTAGTATAGGTACAGGAAAGTAGATTAAACTTTGAATAAAATTGGTGAAACCAAAAAGGATTTTTAATTAATATTTTCATATATTTGAATTTTTATTTAAATTAATGATGTTTTTAATTTAATTGTATACAAATTTTCTTGAAATAATTTATTGTAAAAACAAATTTTTGATTAGGTTAAAAACAACTTAATTTTGTTAATAAAAACAAACTGTAATTTATTGTTATTTGCATTTTTATGCAAACAATTTAAAACTCAGCAAACTCAATCCTTGTTTCTTTAAAAACTGAATTATATAAACATTTTTTTTTAATTTCAACAAGTGACATTTTTCGTAAACAAAGGAAGTGTTTATATGGTTCACTTTTCGTACGTAGTTTGTTACGGATTATTTGTAAACAAACTAAAATAAATATATAGCAGTGCTAGATGGTTTACCGGCAGCTCTTCTTAGTTGGATGTGGTCGTGGGTTGATAGAGGATTGTTTGAAATGAAGGCTTTTACACTGAAAAATTTATAAGGCGCTACCTAGGATTATGTGTAAGAAATATCTAGAGCCACTAGAAACTTGTATGTAGACACAGAAACAAACCAAACGTGCATAGAAATATGTATATTGTTATAGCGACTAGAATTCAATTAACACACGGAGAAACACATAGGCACGACAATAGATAATATCCTTTAAAATGAATAGCAACATATAGTTATCAAATAATAATAATTCACGAGAGCGATTTACAGGTTAGCGTATTTGACAGTTGGTAACACCGATTAATCTCTGCAAGTAATTCAGGCGACAAAATATTGTTCAAAAGGTGTTTAACAATAATTACGACGAGTACCGAACCGTGGCCAATTAATTAAATAGATTAAAAGCGCACAAAATTAATTGTACTTGAAAGATCTTTTGAGTTTACAAAGTTATTTATAAGCGCCCAAAAAGGTACGGTGTTAAACGCACTACCACGATACATATACATAAGACGCGACCTAATTTATGAATGCCATGCATAAAAAATTAACTTAGCTCGTGTAACTAGGAAGTCTTCAGTGTTCAACAGTTAATCGGTAGAAATAACAGCTCCCGTATCCAAATCTAATATTTGATTATCCAACGAAAAAAAAGAAAAAGTCAAAATGGACTCCGATGATAATAGTTGCTGGCTGCTCACAATAGATGCTTATCTTGAGTGGTGGCCTTGACCCTACGATGGCTTCAAGGTAAGTTGATTAACCATTTAATTACAGTCTACAAATTACTTTCTAATTAGTTTATTAAATTTTGAATTAAATTCCAACGGTTACTGATGACTCTGGAAGTAACCAATGAATATACACTAGTTAGTTTTGATGTAGAATCGCTATTCACTAACGTATCCGTCGACGATACACATAACATCATAAAACAACTGTGCACAACTCATGGGTTAAGAGAAGACATACCAGAGCTAGCAAGAATCTGTCTGAATACAACTTACTTTCTATGGAACAAAGATTTATACGAACAAAAATCAGGTGCAGCCATGGGATCACTATTATCGCCGGTTATTGCGAATATCTTTATGGAAGCATTCAAGCAAGAAGCCATTCGATCCAGTGAAAAGAAACCGAAATGCTGATTCAGATACGTGGACGATACCTTTGTCATATGGCCTCATGGAAAAAAAGCACTTACTGTATTTCTTAACCACCTAAACACTCAGGACGAAAGATCAAGTTTACCAGACAGAGACAGAAGAGAATAAGGAGCTTCCCTTCCTGGATGTTCTAGTGAAACGAGGGGATAACAACAAGTTGGCTTATAGTGTATATTGTAAAAAGACACACACCAACCGATACCTCCATGCCACATAACACCATCATCCACAGCAGAAGCGGTCTCTAATCAAAACTTCATTGCATAGAGCTAACAAGATTCCTGACGAAGTTCACAAGGCAGAAGAACTTCGACACGTCCAACAAGCCCTAATAAAAAACGGCTATACCAGAAAAGAAGTAAGAGCCGCCTATCGCAGAAAATTCAAAAAAAAAACGCTCGTTTGCCGTTCATTGCTGGAGTAACTGACAAATTAAGAAAATCATTGGAGAAGAAGAATATCGGTGTCAGGTTTGGAACGGTTAGAAAAATCCAGCAACTTCTACCTTTTAATAAAGATAACCTGCCGAAACTCTCAACAAAAGGGGTCTACTACTCTTCACAAAAACAAAGAAAACAAATGTCACAACAAAATTAGTCAACACCAAACAGATGATCAACCAACCATCGAAAATCAACCACTTGTCACTGATCGACATCAACCAACCGTAGCGGAACATAGGTATATAACGAGGAGCAGAAGACAACACCATCAGTCTTTAGAGTAACTTCTGAAGAAGTTAACAGCATTGTTAGCAAAACGTCAAGCAGAGAACGAAGGAAGGAAGGACGAACACGGCTCAACACGGAAGATAATAATCTTAAATTGATCTTACTTACTAGTTCATCATTTCTTGCATTTTCTGTTGTTTTCTCAGCCATTTGCGGTATTTCCTTTATTTTTGAAAATATTGCGAGCCCTTGGACCTTCCTAATCGAAATTAGATGAATATAACTATATAGAAAATTGAAACGGTTTTCATAGGAAGTACCTGTCGACCCATCATGCCATTTAAAATTTTTGACATTGAGGGCTGTAGGGGCCATCCTGTTTATATTTTGAGGTCAAAATTGACCTGTCCAGGTGTTTTTTTATAGGGTAAAAT
Organism: Abscondita cerata; assembly: GCA_030710515.1. NCBI lineage: Eukaryota > Metazoa > Arthropoda > Insecta > Coleoptera > Lampyridae > Abscondita > Abscondita cerata. The sequence goes on along the minus strand of JALBCR010004795.1, from coordinate 118,902 downwards.
AGCACAAAAACAGACTGTTTTGTTTGTGAGCCACCCTGTATATACTAAAACAAGTTATAAACAAGGAAATATGGTAGAAAAGAGAAAAAGTATACGTTAAGTTTAATTCTTTTAAATTGCATTACTTAAATTTTATTGCTATTTGACTTAAGCATTCTGAGTTCAGACTTGTGTCACTTTTGAAAATTTAATTTTTAAAGTAACACAGAAACTAGAGATCTTTTTCAGATTTTTTTGAAACAAGTAATAAAAAATTTTCTTAAGTCACTTTATCAGTTGGTAATGATTATTTTTTACTCTTACTTTTAAAAAAATGGTTTGTTATTTGACCAAAAGCAAATCAAAATTTTGATTTTTTGTTTTTCGGTACCATTTTCTTTATTGTAAAGGAAAATAAATGATTGTTACAAACTGACTGAATGACTTACAGAAAATTTTGAATACTTGTAAAATTTTTCTAATTTTTGTTTTATTTTGAATATTAATATCTCGTCAATATCAAAAGTGACACATGTCTAAACTCAGACTGCTTAAACCTACCTAAAAATGCAAAAAAATTAAGTGGTATTTTTTAAAAAAATTATCGATGACGTCATTGCAAAAAGTTATAAAGAAGTAAACAATTAATTTTAATTTCAGGAAATAATAAAACAACAAAACAAGTCTAAAGGTTTTTGTCTTAAATAATCTGGAACTTACAGGTATCAATTATTCCAGACTAAACGTTCGCACTTGTAGTAAAAGATCTAGAAGAGGAACTGCGTAAACATTAAGCAAAGGGAATGAAAATTAGAGAAACAGACCTAATAGCACTAGCTTTTGCAGGTAATATTTACAATGATAGAGGAAAACATGCGGAAGATAATAAATACGTCAAAGAGATATTTAGAAATAAAAACAAAAAGTAAATATAGGAAAAACAAAAATAAAGATATTTAAAAACAAAAAGAAAAAAGGAAAAGAAATGGTGAAATAGAGAAGAGGAGATAAAAAGAATGGATAGATAAAAATACCTAAAACAAGGACAATGATCAGATAAGGGATTTATGACTAAAAAGAAGTAAAATTCTAGGGAGATATGAGGACTGGAAAAACGCATTTTATAAAAGATATGGAAAAGAAAAATTGGTAGTGAAAAAAGTGTGATAATGTACAGGGCAGAAATTTGGAAGTGGAAAAAATAACTAAAAGAAACAAAAATAATCAGATACAATAAAGAAGAATAAGGACCACAGAAGAAATCATAATAATGGAAAGAATTCCAAAGTACTTAACAGGGAGGAGGAGACTGGCAATGCAAGAAAAAAATAATTATAGGTAGGTTTAAACTAGGAATAAAGAAAACAAAAATAAATATTGGATGAAGGACAAAAAAAGGTTATTGAGAATGTGTGGAAATAATTGAAAAGATATTAAACATATAAGAGAAGATTGTATAAAATTATGGAAGGAGGAAATGAGAAGATTGGAGAAAAAGGGGATGGTATCAAGTGAATGCAAAAGGTAGATAAGAAAAAAAGATGATTAGAAAAAGTCAGAGAAAATCAGAGATGTACGGTTGAAATAAATTTTAATAAAGGGGACTGGGTAGCCACAAAAGTTACTAATTTTGACAAAAATATTCAGAAAATGCGCAATGTTGCTGTCTTTATAATGTTATTGTATCTTGTATAATGTCATTGCTATAAATAATAACCAACATACTTTTGTTAAAAATATTTAGCGTATTATTTGTCAACTATTCATAATAATATTTCATGGCGACCTATAATAAATAACACCAAAGTATTCCGATTTTTGCAGAAACTTGTTTTATTGCCGAATTTTTCTTGTTCAGTTATAAGAAAATATACAGGTTGATTGTAGATTCAAAGCCACTTGATTTACTCTTTTATTATCCATGATAGACAAACTTGTATACATAAACGGCTTCTATTCACAATACTTCTTTGTAGATCTTGCAGCATTTCGGGTGTTACAAGATTTCTAATAAACATTATTAGTTAAGTTTAAATCCGGCTAAATTCACCGTGAGTACACATTGCTTTTCTTTTTCTGTTTGTATTAATTTAAATTGCCACGTGAAAATCTTTTTGCACGTTTCTTGACCTTATGATTTTGTCGTGTGTTATACCTGGATAACCCCTGGGGGTGCTGGAGTGGCTGATCAAGACTTTCTTTGTCAATTAAAGACTACACTACGGTTTCGCATTAGACATGCTGCAGGCAACCGGTGGCTACCACGTCTAACAGAGGTTGGTTATGCTTCATAAATTCGTCGAGGGAGCCTACCGCCTTCCGTTTCTCTTTGCATACCTCCTCTAAGAGGAATCCTAGGGTTACCTAACTTCTCAAACTGTCGATATCGTCGCTAGCAAGAAACTCTTACTCTCGGAACTGCATCCATCAGATTACAGCTAAGTTTTATTATTTAAGAAACTTATTCATTGTTAATGCGTATGAAGCTCATGGCCAACTAAGAATGGATGTCGGTTATATCTCGGGAATTATTCATCTGACAATATTGAAAAAAAATATCTAAAAAGTAAATCGACTACGTGAAATCGCGGGGAATTATTTTCAAGTTTGTAAGATGGCCGCTAGGGGGTGAAACTGTTATGTCCGATCATAAAATTGGCTCTTTCTCCAAAAATATGCAAATATAAATATATTTTAAATATTGCCGTAGTAAAAACTGCAAAATTTCTATTTTTTTTTGTTTAGGGTATTTCACTCTGTTTTAGAAAATGTAGTGGTGGGGGAACGTCAAACATGTTTTTATTTAAATGCAAATAACTCCGGTATAAGTTAACGGAATTGAACAAACTAAGTATCGTTTAAAAGAGTTTTTCTTACTTAATAATATGCAGTATAAAAATAGTCCGAATAAATTTTGACGTGATAACTAGAGGGCGCTGTTTAACATTACAACAATTATTGCGCATTATCATGAGATTTGTAAATAGCACCCTATGTATTTTTTTACACAGTTAAATAGAGGACAAAATTCCTAAACAATCGGCGTAAACCGCGAATTCCTATCTTTTTTCAAACCAAATATATCAATAAATCAAATGTTTGACCGCTGACTATGCAACATCTATTACATATTTTACGTAGAAAATGAATTTAAATTAATTGAAACTATTTAATTACTGCCGCCCTAAATGTTCAAACAGTCGTTCATCGTTTTCGATGCACTTAAGCATTTCAAACCGACAATGTATGCAAAAGAAGAGAATAAAATGGCACCCGTCATAAAATTAGTAGGCTGTGAAACAAAATTGGAAGCAATACGTCAAAATATTGAAAACAAGTGATTTTCATGTCAATATCATTTAGTTGCTATTTTTCAAAGCTTGTTCTCGATTTTGTTATTGCTTGTGATTGTTAGTGTTTTTCGTTTAGTTTGAGTTTACTTGTTGTTGTTTGTGTTACGTTAGTGTTGTTAGTATTAGTATTAGATAGTCTTAGTGCTCTGCTGTTAAGTGTTACAAAATGCTTTATACCAACGAAGAGTTATTTGACATGATAGGTGTCTATTTTGAATGCATGAGAAATGCTACAGTTGCTGAAAGGGAATATGCGCAGCAATACTCCGATAGACGGCACCCGAGTAAAAAGGTTTTTCTGCAAGTTATCCATCGTTCACAAACAACTGGAAGCGTCCATGTTCCCGCATACCGTAGACAACACAGGAGACGTACCGAAGAGAACATTATTAATGTTTTAGCTTATGTGCAGTTTAATCCACACCTAAGTACTAGAAGTATTGCACATGATCTGGGAGTAACTCGATCTACCGTTCAAAACATTCTCAAAGAGCACAGGTAAGCGAATCTTCAATGTTGAAACTCTACTGTAAATTTACAAAGGTTTACTTAATACTTATCCTACTGTTGAATCAGTAGTAATTATCTTACATCTTTCAAGTTACATCCATATTACTTAGTCCTGCATCAGGCATTGACTGCTGCAGATTTTGATCGAAGACTAGACCATTGCCACTGGCTCTTGAGTATGATAGCAGACGATCCCCAAATTCTATCACGTATATTGTGGATAGATGAAGCCACCTTTCATAGTAATGGCAGTGTAAACATTCGTAATATGCACTATTAGTCAAGAACGAATCCGCACTGGATGCAAGAAGTTCAGCACCAAGGTCGTTGGTCTGTAAATTGTTGGGCAGGGATTCTAGAAGAGTAAATTATCGGTCCATTCTTTTTTAATAACCAACTAAATGGCCACAATACTTACAGTTTTTAACAGAGTAATTGCCGATGCTGTTAGAGGAAGTGCCCCTAGAAATTCGAAGAAAAATGCTGTTTCAGCACGATGGCTGTCCACCCCACTTCGCAGTGAATGTTCGTCAATTTTTAGATGCCAACTACCCTGGTAGATGGATAGGACGGGGACGATTTCTCGTAGCCAATTTACTTATTAAAATTTTTTTTCAATATTGTCAGATTTATAGTTCACGAGATATAGCCGGCGTCCATTCTTAGTTGGCTACCCGGTACATATGACATGCAACAGGTTGATCTTTAGTTTTTTAATAAATCTTTATTTGGTGGTACTCCCCACAACCAAACGTTTTTAACCAGCTCAATACGGGCTCGGACGCTACACTTAGAGCGGTTGATGCGAAAACAAAAGATCTTTTGGGTTTGCGGAAAGTACTTATTCTTTTAATCTTAGTTTAAATTAGTGTCGTTGCATGTTCGACCAGATAAATTGCCATGTGTACGCAGAGTCTTCCTATTAGCCAATTCTCAATTAGAACGTTAACGTTAACTTTGGTGTAACTAAAACTTACCTGTAAATCCGGCACATTAATTGCGAATCTTAATTATTATTAAGCGAAGCTACTGCTAACGTACGTAAATATATCCAACAGTCTCTCTATTTCTGTCACATTCACCTATTACCATAAGATTTGTTTGTTGTTTTATTGAACTGTCTGTCTTTCTCTTGAGACTAATTGTTGTGTTTGATATAGCGTATTAGACTTTAAGTAAAACCTGTTGTGCTCCTGTTAGTCGGTTTTATTTCTTTCTTTTACCCAGCAGGTGGCTCCATGTTAGACAACAGTTTAATTTTTTAGAACTCTTTAAGAACCTCCCACTCTACGACGAAGCCGGACGCTGCTGCTCTAACTATTATAAATACTTTATTCTCCACAAACTTACTGCGCTACATTGATCCGTATTTCCTTTTGTTGGTTCTTTTTTAGGTTGTTCCTCTAGAGCTTTCGCAAGTTGTAAACCTCCACCGTTACATAGTTTTTTAAAGAAAATTCATCAAAGAATCATTTTAGCTTAAAAAATACTACATGATTCATTTAAAAAATAAAGTTGATGTTATATCCGCTTAAACCGAAAGTCAACTATTTTGTGCAAAGTTTGGAAAATACTCATCTTGTATACTTGTAAAACATTTCTTAATAAACTTTTTGTTTATCATGGATAATAAAAGAGTAAATCAAGTGGCCCTAAATTTACAATCAACCTGTATAAAAAATCGATATCTCGAAAATCGCTTGAGATAGGTATAAAAAAAACCTAAAATATATAGGATGTGCCATTTAATATAAAAATGTTGCCATATATTTCCGCAAGAACCGGCAACGTCGTATCCTTGAAAATATTTTAAGTCGATATTGATCATCCACAATTAATTAAATAACCAAATTTTCAGAATTGTTTTTCGTAAATGTCTAATGTACCATCAACCGTAAACTACTCTGTATAAGGAGGCGGTGTTACTATAAGGAAGCGCATACCCTGTAGAAAAATAATAATGTATGTAGGTTACCAACTGAATAGAATGTCATGTTCCTCATGTGGAGTGGTCTAAGGGTATTCTACAATGTTTAAATGTTTAGATAATAATCGTACTCTACATTAATAACTGACAGCAAATGCAAAGCTGACAAAAGTGCGAAAGGTGGTATAAGCAACCATACAGCAGCGAAGTTTTCTTCCCGAGTAAAGAGTAATAGGAAAATGAAACTAAATATATACTAATATTGACAATAATGCAACCATCTTCCAAGGAAAAGTACATGCCATTAACATAGCAGTAAGAAACCTAATTCTGAAAAAGTGATGGCGGCTAAGAATGAGCATCATGTCGGAGATGTGTGCCATTAAAAGTTGTGCAAAGTAATAACCTAAAGTTAAAAAAGTTTTAAGAGATTCCTACATCAACCGGCAAACTAGAATAAAGTTGAACCTGCTTGGGTTCCAGGGCATGATGGAAGAACATGCAACGAGTAAGCTGATCATCAAATCAAATTTCTACGCACGGCTTTGGCCAAAGAGATTTTGAGAAGTTTATTTCCAACTGGGAGAAAGTCAACAAGATGTGTATACAACACTAAGTCTCAAACAATATAAGAAATTCCTCAATCTAAATAAAAATAGGAGAAATGAGGAAGTGGGACTTGAGGAAAAGTGATGTAAAAAAATTTTTGTGGCACATCAACAGGAGACATCCAATGCAGATATCACTTGAGGAGTATGGAACTGTCGGATAATGACACGCGTCAATATTGTGGTAAGGAGGAGGAAATGATAGTACACAACCTTGCCAATGTCCCGTTTTTCTGCCTAAAGAGAATAAAATATCTAGGAGATATTCTTATTAAGGAGGAAGAATTATTACAATTACCAATTAGGGGACTGATCGACTTTATCAAAAATATAAATTTCTTCTGAGTTAAACAAGGGGAAGGCAGAAAAAATCATATTTTAATAATAATGATACTTGAAATAGCCAAAGAAAAACTCAATTAGATACAAACTAAGAAATGCCAGCAGTTAACTGTACCGGCAATTAAATGTTCTAAGTGTAATATCGTTATCAAAAAGGATAACTTCAAATGCAAAACACTCGTGCCGATAACAAGCCTAGTATTTTTGAAGAGTAACATACATACAACGAAAGAACACCTGATTTAGTTCTTATTATGAGCTCATCAGAGGTGTATACTTAAGTGCGGTATACAATTGTGTAAAAAGGCGGTTGGTCTTTTAAACATTTTTTGGAGCAATGAAAATAAGTGAAATGCGTGTTTTACGCCATTTCGTGTATAAAAGACATGTAAAAATAGTATAAACTATGTGCTTCCTCTTTATATTACACTTGATAATACTTGTTAAATAAAGTGTGTCTCAGGATATAAGTTTTTTTTTAAAATTAATTAATTCATTTAACAAGTATTATACTGAGTATAAACTGAGAAATGCCAACAGTTAACTGTCACGGCAATTGATTACTTTATCGATATCAAAAGCAAATAACTCTTGCTGATAACAAGCCAAGTTGAATAGTAGCATACAACGAAAGAACACCTGATGCGCATTTTGCTCTTATTATGAGCTTATCAGAGGTGTATACTTAAGTGCGGTATACAACTGTACAAGAAGGCGGTTGGTCTTCTAAACTCTCATGGAGCAATAAACATAAGCAAAATGCGTGTCTTACAACTTCTCGTGTATAAAAGAAAGTAGTATAAACTAAGAAATGCCAACAGTTAACCATAACAGCAATTGAATGTTTAAATGCAAAAACGATAACTTCAAATACAAAACACTCGCGCCGATAACGAGCTAAGTATTTCCGTATTATAGAAAGATAATGATCACCTAATATAATTTGTTAAAATAGCTACTTTTAAATGTTTTTAAAAAAATATTATAAACCTAACAATCTGACGTCTAATGTTGAAAAAAAACAGATCATCAAATAACAAAAGTTTTCTTGTAAAAACAATTTCATAATACGCATTTCTTATTCTTACAAAATTCAAAAACTTTTTTATTTTGGCGTTAAGCCCATAAATAAATAAAACAAAATTAAACTTTATTAATTCGCAGTTGAAGATTTCTTTTTTTATTGTCACTTACAAAAAAAAAATGAGGCTTCTTTTATATCCCAGATATAAGAATTAAATTTTTACGACACATCTTCAAGTTGTATTCGAAAATGTTACGTTTCGTACGAATGGGATTTATTTTGATAGCTACAGCTTTGACAAGAACGTGTCAGCCAAAAGAAACTGAATTATTTAAATAATAATTTTTTGTTGTAGATTTTTTTTTTGCTTTTAAACTTTATGGATTAAATTCGTTTATTTATCTCTTGTTTGTGTTAAAATTTGTGTATGTATTTTTATTATTAAAGTAAGTAGAGTTTTTATGTTTCAGTTCAAATATATTTTACGCTACCGGCTTAACATAAACTTTTGTAGTTTCGATATAAATTGATAAAAGCGTTTGTTATTTATGTTTAGTTTTGCTTTGTTCTTAGAATGGAATTGATCATTCACCCACGAGTTTAATTTTTTTATTTCTCTTAATGAAATTAATTTGCGTTACGTGACGTTGCAACAATGTATACACTACAATACGATTAGAAAAAAATACAAAAAGCAAATCGATTATTATTTTAGTGTTGGTATCTGTACACATATTTTATTTCATTGCTTTAGGGTATAACAGAAATAAAAAAAATTCTCGGCACGCCACATAAAATTATAAATCATATCTTGACCTCTCGGACAGGCTGAGCGTCGTTACTCCCGAAGGCATACTCTAATTGTCATTTTATAACCAAACCCCAAACATAGATTCCCCACTTGAATCTAATGATTTTATTAGAGATCAAATCGATAGCGAGTATAAAATATGAATTTATCTAATGATAACAACGGAGAGTAATATAATTTGGGCTGGATTTGTAGATAGAAATATGTTAATGAATTCTTAATTGATCTTGATATTTGCGTATATTTTTTTATAGATGCCCACATTTGAATGTCATAAATTTTATGTAAATTTTAAAGAAAAGCAATACATAATGATAAAAGATTGGTTTTTTAATGAAAATGTATATATTATAATTCGTAAGAATAAATCTTAATTTACTGTTGTTTTACAATGGTTAGAAGATCAAAATCTCTTAATGTACAGTTAACACTTATATGCTTTGTTTGCTTTTAACTGTTCTTTTCTATTTTTTTGTGAGTCATATGTTTAGGTGTTAATCATTTTCAACTATTTAAATATTTCAAAATATGTTTTGTTTTTAGTTGTAATCAAAATGAAAATAATTAAAGAGATTTGCTTAAATGTTGGTAACGCAAAAAAATGTATATGACATTTCCACATTTTGTGTTTTATTGTTTTATCAAAACTTGGAAAAATGCTAATTTAGACGTTGTGCAAAATTGAAAAATTATGATAATTAGATAATAATAATAATAATAATATTTATTGCTATACAGATAATTAGATTTCAATTTTGAAAGGAAAGTAAACGATGATTGGAACTTTACTTGTCAAGTAATGTTTTTTCAGGTAGTCAATTACTCAAAATAGAAAAGTGGAAGCTGTCAGGGGCTTTTCAACTTCAGTGAACCAGAAGCATGTGGCTTAGTGACTAGTAACTTTCTAAACAGTAAAATTATGTTCTGAAATAAATTTTTTATTGCATTTAAAGTTAAAGATGTTTGAATATAAATTTCCCCAAGTGCTTTGTATGCCTACTTTTTACGTTATTGTTCGTTCTGTGACATCATTTAAGATTTTGTAAAATACATTTTACATTTCGGCAGAACATTTGAGGAGCTCTCTTTTGTCTTCTGTTTCTACATCGTATATAACAGTCCTCAAAATAATCCGCAATAGGTGGTGTATCTTCTACGAGCGCGCCAACCAGGGAGGCTTGGGTTCATGTAGTGAAACATTTTCTTTTTTTACCATGACTAGTTAAAAATATTTTTAGAGTGCAGTCATTGAGGTACCTAAAAGAATTGTCAACAAATTTTCAAAAAATCTACTTTTTAAAGGTAGTACTAAATGTTTGTGAACTACACAGTGCCGAACAGGCTGTATATGTTACTCCACATCTTCCATATAAAATTGGTAGTAATGCAACTAAGGATTCTTTTTAGAAGTTTTTTAGTCGATTGTTTTAAGTTAGATTAAATAACGTTACAAATGAACATGTAGGTAATGTCAAAAAAATTTAACATTGTTACCCTAATGCAGAAAATTAATATCTATGACAAAAAAATACCTTATCTTGATACCTTTATTAATTTGGTCGTATTTGAAAAATTACGGGTGGATGGGACACATACGTTTCTCAAACTTTAATTTTTAAGCCAATCAAAAATTGGCCTTTAGTTCCGAAGTTAATAACATTATTAGTATTTTTTTAGATTTATCGTTATTTTTGTTCTAAACTTGGGTCTCTTTATGTTACACAATAAAAAAAATTGCATTTAATTTTTATCGAAACAATATGTTTTTGTTCATTTTGTGTATGTAACAATTCGATAATTTTATTTAGCAGATAAAAATTACAATTATAAGGATTTTCGTGTTGTAAAGTTTTTGGAAGTTTTTTGACTCGTTTCACATGTGCGGATAATAAGTGAACTTCAGACCAAAATGTTTAATGTTTGTAGTTTTTGGGAATTTACGTATCCGATCCCCATACTTGCGTAAAGCCATTATCAAGCTCTCGTATTATGAATTTAGTTAACTACGCAGGTAAGAATTATTCCACTTTTTTAAAAATAGTTTAACCTATTAATAGTTGTGAAATAAGTGTAATATTATAGAACTCAGCAAAACAAGAATTGACGCATACTTGCATAAGGTAAATGTAGGTTACCAAAAAGAATTTTTTTATAAGACAAATGAGTTTTTACGTCACACCTTCATTTGTATATAAGTATTGACATTTATTAATAAATAAATAAATCATTCTCCATAAGTCCGATCAATTACTACCTTTTGTAGAACCTGGCACGGTTGACGTGTTGGTTACCGCGGTAAGCGTAGCAACAGGGTGAATTCCATTTTTAACCCGATCAGTCTAAGAAAAGTTTGATCACCGTAAAAAACACCACCGAGAACTAGTACGATTTCTTGGACGGGGTTTTACATTGTTGATTAACTTTTGCTGATTTTGTTCTAACAAGTTGATGTTAAAGCAGAATTTATTATTGAGTCCAAAGATTGATGTAGTCTCTTGGTTGTCCTCACTTGAGGCGTTTTTGATTCATCTTCCTGTTCTTGTAAATGGTGTGCTAACGCTTTGCACTGGGTTCCATCTGACAACGAATTTGTTTCTTCGCAAAAATTTTGGAACAACTTGTTTATTCAGAATACCTTTGTTGCATCTGTATAGAGTCTGGCTTTTTCAAATTTTACTTGAGTTCGAAATGTTCCTTTTTTGATGTATTGAATGTTCTGCCCAACTGTAATACGGCATACACATAAGGAATAGAATGTGATAGATTATGGTATATCTTATAGGTAGATTTTTTTTGTAAATATTTTACTTGGATTGTGTTAGCATTGACACTTTGAACTTTTTCTTTAGGAATTTCTAGTACATCTGCAATTTGTAACGCTGTTGTAAACGACAAACATACTCTGAAGACCAAGATTGCGAAAAGTCCTCTTTCATGATTTGTAATAGTCTCCATCTTGAAAATAAGTTGTAGTGATTGAATTTGGAGGTGATACTATTTCTCTTCCTATGAGAAAATGGTCTGGAGTTAAAACTTCGACTTCCATGTTTTTTCTAGTTTCATTTAACGGGCAGAGAGAAAGAGAGTTCAGGCATGCATGGTGATGTTTCATGGTTTGTACTCAAGCTTTCCATAGGAGTTGCAGGTGGAATAAAGTGCCAGTGTGTCTCTTTCGTGGCTATTGAGTTTTAAATTGTCGTTTGGTTAATTAGTTGGCAAATCTTCTTTTCTAGAATTTTACTGGCTTGTAACGGTTGTATGTAGTTTACAAATACATAAAAGAATCGACGACTGTAGCGGTACAACCTAGATAGAAAGAACAATACTATTGAGTTTGAATTAACGCACTACATTCCTGGAAGATCTCAAATTTATAAGAGTTATCGCAACAGTGTCCGGCTTCGTCGGTAGATTTGAGGGGTTTTTAAGGAAACTGAAAAGAAATAAACTGTTGCGTAACGTAACGCCACCTGCTGAGTAATAAAAAGAAATAAAGCTGACCAACAGGAGTACAACAGGTTTCACTAAATGATCTAACACGTTAAGCCAAACACAATATTAGAGAGACACACATGCAATTGAAATATAACAAATAACAACTTAAAAATACTAGAAGAATATGTGAGAAGTAAAAGAGACTGTCGCATAAAGTTTTACGGGCGTTAGCAACAACAATTTAATTAAAGCTCGTAATTAATATATCTAATTTAGATAAACTTTATAGTTACATCCCAAATTTAGAGCTAGCGTACCAATTTAACATTGGTTCCTACAAAAATTGATGTACACACGTCACTTACACAACGGTGCCTTAATACTAACTTAAACTCAGAAAAAACACGATAAACAGGTCTAGTCAACCCAAAAGGTCTTTTGTTTTTAACGTCGCCTCCGTTATCTACAGCGTCTAGGCTCTGATGGAGCCAATAAAAACAAAACCGAGCGTCGGTAGTCGACTTCACCTCAAATAAAAATTTTCTTAAATACTATAGTTTCAAACCGTTCAATAACCCGTGTATGTGAGCTTTTTACGCATTGATATTAAGTAGGATACTTAAACATTAAAACTTAGACTAAGAAAAATGCCAACAGTTAACTGTAACGGCATGTGTGTGTTAAAGTGCAAAGCGTTATCTAAGCGATAGCTTTACTGCTTGTAACACACGTTGCCGATAAAGCCAAGATAACTTGTACAAAAGTACACAAGCAACAAAAGAACACCTGATGCAGCATTTCGCTGCGAATTTGCAAAATGCTGCATCAGGTGGCATTTGTCTTAGTTTATACTATTCATACGTGTCAATGTTTACACGAGATGTCGCAAAACACACATTTTACTTATTAACACTTAGCTATGTTCTAGAAGTATGCATTCCCAAAAAGGAACGTTCTTGCTAGCGTCAGTATTGGACAGCGTTAGAAAGTAGTTGATTCTAGAATTTTTCTTAGGGGAAGTTTATATTGAAGAACAGATGACAAATAAGGTCCCTCAAAGTAATAAATATGCAGCATGAACAAGTCGGTCGGCCTTCAGCATTCACCAGCTGTTGTCGGCTTAAGTATAGGCAAAATCGTGGTACAAAGTCGAACAATTAGGTAGCAAGAGGTTTCTAAATAGCCATTCTAGCATCCCCAGGGGTTTTTCAGGTGTAAGATAAGGCGAAAGTGTGAGGTTAATACGTGTGCTAAAGCAAACGTTGTAATTAACAATTAATACAACCTCTAAATTGACCAAAGAAATAACGAAGACCCTGCTTACGGCGTAAATTGATCGGATTTATCCTTCCGCACTCAAATAGGGTGCAATTATTGAAGCCACATTGAAATTTCACTTATACTTTTTTTTTAGTTTTGTGAACCACCGTCAATCGCCCGAAAGGAAAAGAAAATTCTAAGATGTCAACCCGTCATTTAGTTAAGGATACCGTAATTCGATTCACCAATAGGAAAAGTCGTTGTAGGCACAGAAGATTTGATTTTCCTCGTAACGAGCAACCTACGCCATACGTTTTTAACACGGTTTACGATCTACGTTAGGTTTGAATATTTAAACCAGTAACAGGTTTTCACGAAGTTTTTTCAATTATCACTGTATATGTGTGGACAATGACATCTTCTGGCAATAAATCTTTTGTAAGCTTCTATGAATGCATCGGTGGTCATGATACTGATTAATTCCAAGTGAATTGCTTTGATTGAGAGGCATACAAGTACGGCAATGTAATCTTCATATGATTTAATGCCCTTCATTGGATTGGACCGCCGTAGTCTACTCCTATGTGAACGAATGGTGGAGATGGCGTTATTCTTGGCGTTGGTAGATTTTCCATTAGTTGTTGGCTGATTTTGTCATTGTACCTTAAACATTTGACGTTTGATAAAATAACTGTTAACTGCCTTTTTCCTATTCGTTATCCAATAATATCTTTGTACAGGGTTCGTCAGTGAAGCGGGAAAATTTTAAACTCCTGTTTCTACATAAGTTTATATTTTAACCTAAATGTTTTTACAGTTTTCTGTTCAGTTACACTCGCCATTTTATTTTTTTAAATAACACTTGATAACTGAAGTGCTGAAGCCCTCCAATATTGTCTATACTGTTATGGCAGTTTGAAATCTATTATTGTTTTCTAGCGTTCTAATACTACTTGTTGCTCTTTTATTTGCCGCCTAATTCTTTACAGCCACGAAAAAGGTCAGACATTTTCTGACCCAAACGTCGGCACTGTACATGGTGTTTTAATTGATCCATTCACGACACTCCTACCAGAAGGCCCCATAAGCTTAGGACACCTTAAGTACGTAATTAAAATATTAAATAGAATTCAAATTTTTAATTTAAAAAAATTGAATTGTAATTTGAGACTTTCAAAATTATTAAAATTTAATCTCAGGAATTGAGTTCGTTAAATAAAAGTTGTGGTTTATTAAATAGCAAATTTAATCTAATCTAAAATACATTTCACAATAAAATACAAATCTTAATATTAACGACCTTATTATAATGCGTGGACAAAAAATTAAAATTCTAATTAAACCTAATACAAATACATTCTTTCACATTACATTGGGAATTAAATATAAACCTTTTTAACTAACCTTTAATTTTGGCCGATATGATAAAATCTTCTATAATTCAACATCTTTATTGAATTTTTGGGTTTTCCATTATATTAATTCTTCTTGTTTACAGAAATTGACAACAATAAAAATACAAAAATAGTTTTATTGTTACACTCTACTTTTTAATAAACTTGATTGATTTCTAATTATTCGTACGTTTTGCTATTCATATCAACAAAATTTACTTATTTTATTTTTAGTATTATTGTTATTTGTGTTGTATATGTACTTTAAACTGTGTGTCTTATAATTTTACTATAAAATTGTTTGTTTCTACATTGTAATGATGCTAATCATTATCGTTTTTTATAGTCTGGTCAAAAAAGGCACTCAATCTTAGAATCTTTGACAACACTACTTCCTCTGATACTTTAAGAAACGTCGATAACAAAGAGGAACTGTGTTTCATTGATTTATTACCATCTAATTTTTACAAAAAACCCATTTTCCGGAAACTCGTGAACTTTAAAGAAAATTTATCATTACTTATTAATGTTAATTGATTGGCTTAACTCGCATAGTAATCTACTTGAACTTCTAAGCGTATGGATGCGCATTGCAGGGATATGATTTTAACTTTTTCTGATTGAACTAATAACATTAGTGCAAAAAAGTTTGAAATTGTTTGTTTTACTTGTCAGAATTGTTTTGGTTTTGTATTGTTGACAGTTGTTAAAATATTATCATTTATTTGACAGTGCCCTTATGAAAGCGACTTTTTCTGGCATCAGAAATTTGTCAACATAAAAAAAACGTCTTTGGAAGCAAACAACCAGCATACGAAAGCAGCACAAAATTTGTCGAACCGTCCTCGAGTTATTCCCAGTATACAATATTTTTTTGGAAAGTTTAACGCCCTCTGGCGCTCTTATGGTGCACTTTTGGTTATAGGTAAATTAGTGTCAAACGCTATATTTTGAGCCAGATAACCTCTGGGAAAGCCATGTACACATCTTTCAGAAACACCCTTTATATGTATTTGGTAAAAATTCAAAATAACTTATGGTAAGATTTATAATTTATTATTATTTTGATGTCTACTTGTTATTACAAACCTTTTTTATTATTTGAACGGTACACAAATTTCAGATCTAAGTTATCTGATCGGGTTTTACTGTAGTGGGTAAACCCCTGGCCTCCATGGTTAATAATTACTTTTATAATTTTCGCCAAGAACCGTGCCACTCTATCACTAGCTGGATGTGGTACCAGTAGGACTTTTCTAAATTTAATCAAGAGCTTGCCGGAAAACAGGTTTCATTTGTATATTTTTTATACGCCACAAAACATTAGTTCTTATGAACTCTTAATTGCAACCAAACAAAAGCATTATTTTACACAAATAAATTCTTTTCTTAATTAATTATAGGTTAGTTTTTAAAATCTTAATCTTTAACTACCTTAAATTTACGTTTAATTGGAACAAAACATTTACTATAAATTCAAACAATCAATATTTCAATTTAAAATAAAAAATGTTTGTTATTTAAAATAACTTTTTCATCGCAATATGTTAGTTACATAAAATTTTATGATCACTGTAATCATATTTTTAAAAATTTAGTAATCAAGCACTACACAATTTGATTCAAAATAAGTATTTCTTAAGTTTTTTGCTATTTAAATAAAACTGTTTTTGTTGTATAATAAAGCGTAAGTTTAGTTCCGCAAATCGATGCTGTAATTCAAAGCTTTACCCTGTTGGCGATAAAAATAATTACTTGACTCTGAACCTTTTGCTTTTTTTTGCTTTAATTATGTTTATGTTTAATATGGAACTAGATAAAACGATATCGCAAGAAGTAATTTGTATTGGGTTCACAAATGAAACAAATAAATATACAAATTTGTTCAATTTTCTTGAACAATAAGAAACACAATTACCTCTACAAATACATTCATTATGGCAAGAGAAAGGTTATCGTTATGGTGTAATTAATAAATACATTAGCGTACCATTGTAATGTAGTATGTGTTTATTACATTAATTTTTCTGCAGTAATGTTATATCTCCTTATGAAAATTGTAATATACATATAGATACATTTTTAACGATTATTTATTATAGAAATAAAATAACTTATAGATAAATAATATTATTGCATAGTTTACACGTAGAGTAGTAAAAAATATATTTACGTTAAATCGTACCTTTGTGCGACTTTTGGACGCGCGATTTCAGTAACATGAGGGGTTAGCACTCATTGATTCATTTAAAACTAATAAAAAAATTAAACAAGAAAATACATTATTGTTGCTGATACAAAATTACAAAATTTGTGACGATTTTTTTATCTATCTATTTTTTTTAAATTTAAATTTTCCGCTTTATGTTAGGCGACTAATTCAATCCAGAGATTGCATTTTCTTCTTAAGTACAATCCGATCTTTAGATCGTTCTGCAATTTTATTTCAATAGATGGCGAAGAAATCGACTTATACGACATTTTCAGATAATTTCCACTTTTCTTCAATTGGCTTTGACAGTGGTACATGTGCTTCTCGTTACCGCAAAAAGGTGTTATTAAGTAAATTGTCAAATTATTTAATTGTTGGCAAGCTGATCAATTTTTTTAATATATAAAACCATAATAAATATGTCGATATTATGAATATTATCGAACGCCGTAGGTACAATTATTTTTCTTATTTACACAAGCGTCATTTTAGAGTTCTTTTTAAAATGGCTATTTGGGGGACTACTCCATAAATAAATAACGGCATAAATTAGCCAATAGATTTTGCTTCAGTGTTTACTTCTACTGATTGTGTTATTGTATACCATACATTCATTCTATGAGGCTGACGTTGTCGTTAACTCTATACGAACGAACAACGATATCTTATCAAGCAAGCGGATTTCAACTTTGGCACATCAGCCGATAGCAAACAAATCAACTTTAATGTTCATGTACTTGTGTCACCTAAAATTTATTGTTCCTAACGTTCCTGTACATCTAATAAAACAATTTAACATATAGGTACTCTAGCTCAATAGTAATTTAACAGTTCTTAAAATTTAACAAGGGTATAATTTGGTTAATGAGTCTACATCAAATAAAATGTAAAATGTAACGTTTAAAAACAACGCGACTTTTAAGCTTGTCACGGAACAAGCAAAGAGTTTGTTACGGTTTAAAATACTCTAGTTGCGCATTGCAACAAGAATCAAATTTACCCCGCATGCAATGGATTTTCCTATTGGTGGATCGGTATTTTTGGGATTTTTAATCGAAACGACGGGCCGACATCTTAGAACTTTCTCTTCCTTTTAGGCGATTGGCGGTGTTTCACGAAGCTAAAAATTACAAGTAAAATTTTAACGTGGCTTTAATAATTGCACAATAAATGAGTGCGAAAATATAAATCCGACCGATTTACGCCGTAAGTGGTTTTCTTTGCTATTTTTTTGGTTATTTTAGTAGTTGTATTAATTGCTAATTACAACGTATTGCTTTAGCACGTGGGTGGACCTCATATTCTACTCATATTTGTCTGTCTGGATAATTTCTGGGGGCGCTCGAACGAGCATTTGGGAATTCTTTATTACACAAAACGTGCCTACTATCACGCTGTCGTCGATCTCAAATCCACGCGGCCGATCATACTCCAGCGATTGGGGTCAAGCACGCGGCGCGCATACTGTTACAAAAAAATTTTCTCAGAGAAATCCTACTTATCTTCGAGTAGCTGTCAACTGGCTGTCGTTAGCAAGGACCTTCCTTATTAAAATTACATGCATCAGTGTACAGCTAAGTTATTGTTTTAAGGAACCAATTCACTTTGCATCAAGCAGTTGTATCTTTAGCGTTTAAACGAATTGTTATTCGGGGTAGTCTCCACCCACAGACGCTTGTTGTTGTTGGCACTAACTCCCTCAGAGTTGGGGCGCTGTCATTATTGTGAAGTAAGCTAAAACAAAAGCCCTTTGGATTGGCGGGAGCTACATTCCTTATTAGAACGAGCGTACTACTAGTTTTTAAGTCACAGCATGTACGTGACGTGTGTACGTCGAGTTTCCTTAATCACCAACCCTAAATTGATACCTTAGTTTTATTTTGGGGTTAATAAACAAAAAACTTAACGGAATCGCAACATACTTGAACGCGAACTATAACTAATTAGTTATTATTAATGCACCCAAGATTCAGGCGACAGAATCTCTCATTTCTTCTAGATTCTTTGAATGTTTTTTTTAAAATTGTATTTGCTATATTTGTACGTCTTTTGTCTTTCTTTGATTTGTGTTCGTTGTAGCGTAGTAGACTTTAAGTAAAACCTAGTAAATTCCTATTGATCGGTTTTATTTCTCTCTGTTACCCAGCAGATGGCGCCTCGTTACGCAGCAGTTATTTCTTTTAGTTCTTCCAAAGACCATCCCCCATCTCACCGACTCAGCCGGACACTGCTGTGTTAACTCTTATAAATACGGGATTTTCCACGTATTTGGTGCGCTACTTCGAGCCCAATATTATTGCTCTTTCTTTTCTAGGTTGCATCGCTAGAGCCGTCATTTTATTTTATTTTTTATTATTTGTGAATGCAACCGTTACAACTTCATTGAGCCTTCTTAGAAAGCCTTTTATAAAAACCATCGAAATAATCATTTCCTTGAAGAACAAAAGAGAAATATACGCCTTTTACCGCAAACTAAATATACTTAAAATACAGTACAATCCACTTAAAACGAATACTTCAATAAAGGCATGTTGGTTGTTGTAGATTAAACAAAAACTATTGGCCTTCATGTAACGACGTGTTTCTCTAACTGCACTATAGAAGTGTGGTGTCAAAAGTGACATGGTTGGTTTCAAAAATGGAATGACTGATCTAGATTTTGTTTGTAGACAAATAATGGTTGTAAAAAAGTGGAGCAATATAGAAGAGAACGAGATTATCTCCAGGTAGCTGAAATACGTCACACAGCCATAAACATATAGTGTGATGATGTGGACTGCAGTAGCTATTAGACGAAGGCATAGACATAGAACACCTTATTCAACGCATGTCACAAAGGATGTGCATAAGGATGCGACATGTAATCAGTCTTTTTTTTTATTTGTTTTTAAATTTAGAGCAATGCTTCCAACATCTTAGTCTAATTTAATTATGTTAGTGGTAGGCAACCAGTTGTTTGATTTTTCATATCAGAGACAATTTTGCAGTTTACCTACACGAAAGCTATTGAATGAGATTTCAAAATTAAATAACAAGTGTTACAAAAACTTAGCAATTTTTTGTAACAAAAAAATATTTAAAATTGTTGCACAATAAATTAAATTAAAATAATTGGATCAGATAATTAATTAATGTAGACACTTATTAGCAGAGTACCATTGGACATTCCACAACGAACATCATTAATGATTTTTTTAGAAACGTTGTATTTTTCTTAATTTAATTTTATCACAATTTAGTTAGATTTAGTACGTTTTCGAGAGCAATCCTTATCTTTGTACTTCAGCGAGTTCAATTAATTTTGTAAACAATAGGGTTAGATGTAAAAACTTAGTACTAAAATTAATCGGCGAACTATTTAAACGTAATAATACCCTGACTGTTATATCAGCGATGAAAACTTTATTCCTTCAAGAAGTTAAGAAATGAATGAATGCAAATTCATTCGTTGTTGGTTTAGAAGTTTTCAACTAATCTTGAAAGCTTTGAATGCGTTGATTTTTTTTTTGTAAATACTAAAAATATTTACTACAATGTAATGCTAGGGTACATATTTGCATACAGTTGCTTTATACAAGAAGCTTATGTTTGTCTATAGTTTTTTACAACCGAGAGTAGTTGTGATTCTCAGATGAAAATTATTTCTTGTTGCCAACATATTTTTATTGTCTTAATTGAATTTAATGGCCAGGAAACAGGATACATATTACAATTGTGTTTGATTTTTAAGTCACTTAGTTACAGTTCATTAACGGTCAATGATTTATTTGAAAGTCAGCACCTATAATTATGGTATAATGGTTGTATTTATCTTCTGGGTTGATCAATTTAAAAAAAAAAATCTGCTATTTAAGTTTGTTTTTTAAAACACAAAAAAGTAAGAATTTAAAATCACTCTTACTTGTTTAGTCTTTATATTTATTATAGTTTTGTTTAGGGTTTGAAACGTTTGCGGACCTATGTCTCACATAGTGATAAATGATGCACTGTAAAAAAGAATTAAATAAAATTATGATTATTTTAACCTTAATTAACAATACGTATATAGTTTGTCTATTACGTTTTTATATAAAGTTTTATTTTCTTAAAATACTGTAATCTATAAACTACTTATACTCAGTATACGATTGGCGCGGAGTAATAAACCTGTCAGAATTATCGAATCTCCCGTATTGCAGTGGCGTAGGTACCTGATACGTTTGGAAAATCATATTTTTAGTAGGTAAATATATTATAATAGTAAAATCTACCTTGATATGAATTATTATGTGGTTTCTTTTATTGTTTCAATCCTTACTTTGTGGAATCTATTTTTCATAGTAAATAATTTAATTCAGCAATATTCCACCGTTTAATAAGATATAAATAGATACAAAACTTTTGTAAAACACAGTATTTGAATATAAAATTAAACTCTAAAATCGATAAATGACAAATGTGTCGTTTCTCAATTTGTCTATTTTAAATTTTAATTTTATATAGGTACGTATACTGAGTTTTACAAAAGTTATGAATCTATTTGTATTTTATTAAACTGTGGAATATTTCAAAAAAAATTATTTACTATTATGTGGTTTGTTTCTTATTATTACAATTAAGAATCGATATAGCTAAATAAAGTAATTTTAAAACAATTATTCTTTAGCGTCAAAATGTGTGTTGGATTATCTATCATCAGGTAAAGTGGGGTCTTTAGCGCAGTCATTACGGCAAACGGGTTGTAATTTCTGCGAAAGATTACAGATAATTAGTTGATTGACCGAAGGGCTTCGTATACTTTCTAAATGAAAAATATGTTTAGTTTGTTATTAGCAATGAATTGTTTGTTTGTTTGTGTGTTACTGCAAATAATTTTGAAATGGAAAACTTTTCACCAGCAAAACGTGTTAAAAGTGGTGCGTTATCTGCTAATGAAAAAATTATAATTATAATTGTTCATGACGCTGTTCGATGTCAACACCCTGCAAAAAGTGTCGATGATATTGTAGGATTATGTTCTGCAATGACGGGAATATCAAAATCCACCATTTATAAACTAGTGAGCAAAAGAAAAAATTTGGGACAAGTGCTTCACCCACTTCCATCTCCTGGTCGGCACCCGATGGAATTAGATATCTGCATTATTATTTTATTTTATATTTATGTCATATATTATTTATATGTTATTTATTTTATTTGTATAGTAGATTACATTACAAATTTTACTTCTTACGTATTATATACCATTATTTTTGTATCATATAATACCCACATCTACGGCTATGATTCTCGTTTCGTCAGTACCTGGGCTGATGGCAACGTGTTTACACAGATTAAACTATTGTTCTCAGATTCTAGATGGGTCGATATGCTGCAAAAGCGGCACAATGATCGTATTTTGGTTAGAATTTATTGGTTTTACTTAACCGTAGAAGTACCGCTTTCACAAGAAAATAAAGAATTATTTCAAGCAATTATGATTTATTACTCCGCGCCAATAGTATACAGACTTTAAACGTATATTAGTTAATTTAAGCTTATTTTTTAGAAACTTTAATTAAAATCTTTAGAAGTTTGCTAAAATTTATATATCGTTATTTAATAAAAAAGGCATTGGAGTTTTGTTTGTTGTAACCTCTTGAGTGACTAAATTGAATGTAAAATTTACTTGTGTTTGTATTGTAATTCTTTAGGCATTTTAAAAACATTTAGAAAAAATCACCTACGCCTTCTATTTAAGTAAGTGGTTTATAATTTGATTCTTTAGGATTATGCAAATGTGACGGGAATTTTTCTTTAAATATTTGATTTCGGTAATTTTTCTTTGGCCGCATACAATCGTTTGTTTGGGAATTTTATTTGTTGTTACAAAGATTCAAACCCCTTTGGATTGGCAATTCAATTAACGTTATATCACAAATTTGTTTATGAAGAAAGCGGACGAATTGATTGTTGTTCAATTTTTTGTAGGTTAATGAATTGCAACCGTATGGAACTAACCTAAAAGATAATATACCCAAACGTTTCAACGAAATTCTCAAAATTTTTCGGAGTTTTATCCTTTTTTGTTGAGGTTCTAACTGGGTCGGATATCTTTAATTAAAATTTATGGAAAATTTACTAAACATACGGCTGAATGAATATCTTCTCATCCTTCATGTTAATTGTTTTATCTACTTCTTGTTCGACTTAACGACAACCAACGACCTTTACCTCTGACCGCTGCCACAGGAACGTAATTAGCTAATAATCAGCAAACTCCTTCGACCAGCACCACTAATGTACAGCAGTTTTTGTATTTGCACATGTTTTCGACCGAATGTTATATAAGTATTAAAGACGCTCTTTTGTGACAATTATCTTGTGCTCGCAAGGCCTTCCAATTAAGTAAATCTCACATATTGGCGTATTATTATTTTTCAATTAATTGCGGTTGTGCAATTACAATTAAAAAGCTTTAATTATTTTTTTTTGCTAGCGTACAATTTTCTTGTCTTTATTACGATAAAGTGTCAATCTAGTGTCAATATTACGGTTCCTTACGTTTTTAAGGGACAACTCCTATAACCTGTTCTTTGATAAAACTGAACGATAGCTAGTCAGTTTACGGGTGATATTACTAAACTGTATGTTTAGTTTGTTTGCAGTAATTTGTTTTTATTACTACTCGCTATAATTGTAATTTATCTAGTTAATGTTGGTGTGTTTGACGACACCAGTGGTAAACTCAAGATCTATAAAATTATATATTTCTCTGTGAGAACAGTTTGTTTGTTCTGTGTTTTGAGATGCTTTGAATTACGACGAATAATTAGCGAGTAGGTGGCGCCCGATTTTTTTTGCAAAGTATCTTTACATTCATATTTCACTAAAAATTTTTCACGACTTCTCCTGACTTCAGTTAGAAGACGCTTCTTTGTAACGAATAATAATTTTACAAAAAAAATTATTGTTTTTCTCAAACAAACTGTAAGATACAACTAAACAAATTCCTGAGAAGAAGAAAGTAAACAATCTAAATTTCAAGTTATACAAACGTAAAAATTTTTATAGACAAAGGTATGAAAATGAAATTAAAATGCAAACAGGACAAATAATTGATAATTTGAAAGAAAAAAAGTTCTAGTCTATATATATATATATATATATATATATATATATATATATTTTTTCAGATGAATTAGACTTTTAATAGGGCAATCTTTTTTGAATTTGATTGTTACTATTGAGTTGTTATCTACAATTACGACACGACAAGAAACAAACAAGTTGACGTATTGTAGCTTCATTTTTCAAGTCTTTGTACAGGGTTATTCACTATAAATTACCCACCTTTTATTATTTTGAATATAAAGGAAAATATATAAAGTTTCTTCACTTCACTTTACTATAAACAATTTTGGTGATTTAATTAAGGAAATGTTGTAAGAATCCGTAAAAATAATTTAATTATTTGCAAATTTTCGTACAATTTTTGCATGAAAATTATAAATTTGTACACAGGAAATTCTATAAGCAAAGCAACAATGTCATTATCAACCGAAAGCATGCAGGCGATAATAATAGGTCTCGTACTGAGCTACGCAACGTCACGCATTCCAAGAGATAGCTACGCGTATAATTACGAGAAGACGCTTGGCTTAGTTCTCAGTGCTCTCAGTTCTCTCAGTGCTCTCAGTTCTTTCTGTTTTTGCAGATTTTCCGAGATTCACCATTCGCCGAGCCGTACCAGTGTTTTGCCACATAAACCGTAATTTCAAGTCGCCGACACCGCTATTCCACCTGACCACGATTTTATTAAGATTTATTTTACCATTTGCCGACTTAATTTTTATTATTTTCATTTTTTGTGGCGTCTTCCAAATTTGGGAATAATTTGCTTAGTTTAGTTTTAGCAGTTTGTTCGTTGGAGTCTGCAGGGTTACAATAAAATTTATTAGTAATCAGAATTCGTTACCGAAACGTATTATACCTCCGACACTGGTTTTTAACGTAGAGCGCACGTTCTGCGGGCTGAACCTGGTGTACCTATTACTGTGTCGAATACGTGTGCAGCTAAAGCACACGCGGAAAGACCTGTGATCCCAATTACACTGTGCCAAGTACGCTTGGTGTAAATTGAGCAAAAGGGCCTTGTACACCGTTTTTATTCTCTTGCACCGTGCCGAGTACGCTTAGTGCCAACTGAGTGAAAGGGCCGTGAGATAAAAGGACTGTGCTAATTACGTTTGGCGTCTGCTGAGCGGAAGAACCGTCTTTACATAGCTAAAACCGTAACTTAGGGTGTGAATTCTGCGGGGGGCTTAGTAATCCCATATCCTATATCTGCACCGTTCACCGCAAGTTTCGTTCGTAAGGTTTCTATCTAGCGAAAAGAACTTTGCTTCCGTATTATCCGCTGGTTACACAACTTCTCAAAATGTAGTAGTAACCATACAGAGACCGTATCCTCCGCTAAACAAACCGACCTGCGTAATTTAAGTGTGTTTATCAATCCTGCAAAGTTAACCTCACTAAAGACACGCGCTAAAATTTAACCGATAAAACTCACCGGATTCAAGGTTAAGCTGTATAGAACTTGTCCCGGATCAAAACTCATACTGGCCGTTACACCGCCCAAGAAAGCCGCATTCAAGGAAACAGGCCCTAGTGCAGAATGTAAATAAAAGAAAAACATTTGAACTGTTAATTTATATTTTATTTACGTATAATAAATAATTGTTAATTGGGATCGTAATAATCTACTCTTCGACTAAAAGCTACCCTAGGGCAAAACCGACTACAATGTCACAACATTTACCATTTTCATGGTTTGCTTTGACAACATTAACAATTCCGTAGTAAGTAACTGTGTTTTTCTAATATTAATAACTCAATAATGGCTCAAGATAAAGATAACAACTAGTATATTTTTAAAATAAAAAGATCTTTTTAAGAATGTAAAATATATAGGGGTTACATTAAAAAAACATCATATTTTTGTTTTGCCCTGTAAACGGCGAGTAACTGAACTATTGATAGCATTTTAGAAAATTTAGTTAGAACCTTACAACTTTCATGTATAACTTTTTTTTTAAAGAGCAATAACAACGATAATAAGGGGTGGGTGTCCCGGAGAGGTAACCCTCCGTATCTAAGAAACTATTTATCGTAGAATTTAAGGAAACAAATATGTATAACAAAGTTCTATAAGAGAAACTGCTGCAAACTAATTTCAAGTTTTCTACTCTACCAATAGAGGACGTAGTTTACAATAATAACACAAAAACATCTTTTTCAATAATAAATGCACAGTAATAGTACCACACATTTAAATATTCCTAATTTTTAAATTATTTTACACCAGTCTGCTCTAGTACTTATTGCTATGTCTCGTAAATAACTGGTAGAGGTTAGTAAGAAATAATGTGTTTTTGTTATAATTGTGAACTACGTTATTTATTGATGGAGTAGAAAACTTGAAAATAATTTCTTCTGCGACTTTGTTTTTCCCTAAGCTGTGCGATAATTAATTTTTGAGATACAGTAAGTATCTTCAACATGTTGGTGGACATTATTCGAACATCTAAATTTCCAAAATGGTTATTTTTGGGTCTACAATGTTTAACTTGCCGATTAACGATATTGTTAACTGCATCGTAACCATACTCCTTCTTTTTGTGGATAACATCAAGGAATTTGTACTTGATTGTAGTTGACTACCTCCAACAACGTATTTTTGGTGTATTCATAAATAAATGTTACACTTTGGTAAATTAAATAAAATGTTAAGTTGAAAGTAAAAATAATTAAAAAGCAGGCTGATAAATAATTAATATAGAAGCGTCGAAATAAATATATAAATTAAAGATTATACAGTGAAACAGTTTTGAGCATCTTGTGTAATACAAAAATGAGATGAGCTTGCAGGCTACATGACGGATACTTTAGGCCATGGTCGGATAGCACATCCAGCACGGTTGCCATGATCATGGATAAGTAGAGTAATTATAAGTTTATAGTTTTTAAGATATTTAGGCAGACAGCGACTAGGTAAGGGTAGGTCAAGAAATTTAGAAAAATAATAGTTTAATAAATTAGGCAATTTGATAGGTGATGGAGAAGTTCATAGGAGGGGAGTGTAGAAGCAGGAGGAGCGCCTACTTTCCACGACAGGGGCCGGTGATAAGTCCGCCAAAGATGTATTTTTAAGTAACAGTAGGCGTAATCATGTTGTTCTTGTTCCATGTCTCTACTCCTGAAAAGATCTACATCGCTTTAGTCCAAACGGAAGCTGTGTATGATAAATTTGGAAGTTACCATTTGAGAACCATAAATAAATAATTAATTAAAAAAAACAAGTTTTACATAATCAATGATATTGGAGAGAGCAGCTAGCTCAAAAGAAATCATTACTTTTGTTAAATATGTGTCTAAAGTTTTTATATGTTCCTTTTATGACTATGACTAAAAAGTGTAAAAAAATTACAAAAAAAATTCTAGCCAAATAATTCAGGAGCATTGATAACACTAAATACTACTAAATCTACTCTGGCATAAACATTACTACCTTCTCATTTCGTAATGATGCCAATTTTCTTATCTTCAATACAAGATGGTAGATTTTGACAACTATGAATTTGTAGCAATTTGTTCACGACTGAACCCACGGTAACATCTTTGACTACCTTAAACTTAATTACCCTTTTCCAGAAACACCTTTTATACGATTCCATTTTTTAGAACTTTCATTCGTAAATTAAAACTACCTCTGTAGTCATTGCCTCTAAGATCCCTACAAAAAGGATTGGACCCGACGCCAGTGAGCACAAGCTTTAGCATCACTCCCATCTAAATTCTGAATAAGAATTTCTGCTTTCTCTAAGTTTTCAAGTAAAATTATAAATCTTTTTTTTTGTTTAGAATTTTTGTTTTTAAACTGTACGGTGGCGACGTGTTTTCAATTTTGGCCATTGCTAACTGAAACTTTGCCATTTTCAAAACAGTAGCGTGAGAACAAAATAATTGGAAACAATTAAAAGACGTCTCAACCTGATGCTTTATTTGACTGGTTTTTTCTTCGTCTAAGTACACTTACTAATCTGTAGTTTTTCCAAACTAGTTAAGTTTATAAGCAAATATTTTCTGGTTTTTCTGTAATACGTCGTCCGGTTTAGCATAAAGGAAATTGGCATCAAAATCAACAAGATTCTTTAATACTTATGTCAAAGGAGTCGAGTTGACATATTTTCAACTCCACGTAGCATGGTGATGAGCGTCTAGTACTTTGGATAATTTCCAAATAACGTTGCCTTTAGAATTTTTTTCACTGACTTTACCATGATCTCCCATCATCTATAGAAATTAAAAAATTGTGATAGAAAATATCTACGTTTAATCACCAAAAACTCCATCCTATATCTTTCTGCACCTTTCAGGATAAAAACGATAAGACGACTTAACGAACTTTCAATCTTTCTAGGAAACCAGTGTTTATTTTCAAGTTGTTAAAACTGCTGCTTGGTAAATTCATTCATTCATTTTAGTTGCACCAATTCTCCGGCCAAGCCATAAAATTTTATTTACTAAAACTGATGAAAGTTTTCACACCATACTCGACCTTTTCTTCTTTTTATTCTTTAGAATTACTTTTTCTAAACTTTCTCAAAGACAAGAGTTTTTGAATCCTACAAGTTTTTAGGTAAAATTTTGGCAAACAGATTTTTGCCCTTTAGTTTTTCATTTTGATTTTCAAGTTTCACGGTGGCGGTATGTTTTCATTTTTTGGCCTTTTTTATCCAGTAGTTTGAGCAAAAAATAACTGAAAGATAATTCAAAATTGACTGAACCAGCTGCTTTATTATACTGCTTTTTTCTTTGTTTAAGTTTACCAAATACCCTGCAGTTTTTTGAACTTTGTCAAATTCATAAGCAAATTGTTTTTAGATTTCCTGTAACCAATCGTCCGGTTTAGCATAAAAAAATAAGTCTGAAAGCTATTCTAATTTTGGTCCAAAGTCTTTAAGTTGGTTGCATCCCTTTTGATACGTTACTTCACATGTGAATTCTATTGTGTTCATCAAGTTTGCTCCCGTCACTGTAGCAAGTACTTCGAGTCGGAATATTATCAGCTTCATATTTGTTGCTACTTTTCTTGAATCACAATGAATCAAAGTAAAACTATTTTACCTACTACCACTGTCAATAAATTAAAAAATATAAAACTGGATGTCCTGTGCAAGATAAATATTGTAGTTGCCACAATGAGATTTCTTTATATTATTCATTATTTTTAGGTTTTACACCCACTTCAGACAACTTTAATACACTTTATCGTTCCGATCCAAAACTCTGTTTAGCAGCTTATCCAAATAGTTTTGTCACTTTCTATCTTTACTTTTTCTAATTTTTCTCCAGGCCAATACCTATTCTTGCATATCCGTTCTGCCATTGCCTCATCATGACCTTTTCTAATGATTTCTCGGTTTGCAGTTAGGAAAGGGTTATTCTCGTCGATGATGAACTTTTTCAAGTTCAAGTATTTCATCTTCAGTGTATGGTTAAAGCTTTAATTGCATTGTTATTACTTTCCTGGCTGGATAGTAACTCAGCTACACTAGCAATACCTTTAATAACTTTTTAGTCGTGTTTAATTGAAAAACCTTTGATCTCAACTTCAAAAACAAAATCAACTTCAATAACTGTTGTGACTTTCAAACGGATGATGTGGTCTCTTGTAATTGTTAACTTTATAAAACTTATCTAATTTGCCTCAATTATTGAGTAGCGTTTTGCAGGCTATTTATTTATTGGAAAAGATGGATTTCCATTTATATATAAAGAACGGCCTTATATCTCCCATCTTTAAATTTGTAAACTATTTTTTGGAAGTGAGTCTATATCTCATTTTGAAGACTTTTTACAAAGATTGGAAATTTGTATTTTTTCCAAATCTCTAAGTCAGTTATATTTCAATCTAAATTTACGTTTCTAGAAAACAACGGTGTTTTCCTCAAAATGATCTTGGTTGGACCACCAGCTCGATTAGACCACACTGAGACGTTGAGCTTTCTTTTACCGATTGTGATTCTTGCCATTCGTAAAGAAATGATTGGGTAATGTATTCATCCACAAGCTAACATTGGATATTTACAATTCTTGATACGGTGTCTAACTCGTAAACAACAGAAACACCGCTTAGTCTCTAGGAGCTTTTTCTTCCGTTTGACCATGGTTCACATCTGAGCAGTTTGAAAATGGTGTGCCTCCTGCTTGTTTCCACAAAAACCACATCCGACTGTTTTTTCTGTATTATGAAATCTAATTGCTGTTAGAATGAGTTCGTCATACTTGGTTTCTTTCTTGGTAACATCAGCTTTCTTATTTTTTCCTGTTATTTGAAACATCCAAACACGAGGAAAATTTGTTATTTGGCTTTCACTCTTAGGTTCTGAAATCTTGCATTTGTTTTGCTTTTCTTAAATAAAAAGATACTTTGCCATGTTCTCAAAACAGAAATTGAGAGACATGGTTCAACAATAGAGTATAAAATACCGCAAATTTGTTTGAGAAAACTCCAAATAATTCTAACTCTAATTAATATGACTGTTTAAAATTTTCCTTTGATTGTGACAAGTTTAAGGTCATATACTTGAATAAGAGTCTTTGATATCAAATTCGTGTTTTAACGTTTTAACATCTTCGAACTAGGGGTAACTTTGAACTAATTGCCTCACTAAGTTTTGAAAATTATTGACATCATGTAAATTGATATCTTTGTCAATCTTATTAAACAGTTTCCAAAATCCGAGCTAATCCCAAAGTTCTCCTGCAAAGGATGAAACGTTCGGGTCACTTTCTTAAAGTTTTAAATTTTTTTATGTAAGGAGACTTGCCGAAATGGAATGCATAACAAACGATCAAATTTTTACCTTAGATTTGGTAGACAGTCATCTCCAAATTGATGTTATTAAAGGTATGCTACTACATTTTAATTTCATTGACCAAATTCATTAATTGATTGAATTCGGATACTAATTTTTAGACTAGATACATTAAACATTATTTAAATTTTAAATAGTAATTAATTAAAAAAAAGTTACATGCATTCTCGTTTACTTTTAAAAATTATTGGTATTAAATTTTTAAACGCAAATATAAACATAATTAAATGCTTAAGTGAAATTATACAAATATGGCGACCGGGCGTTGTCCTCCTTGGCAATATTGCTGATCAGCGTTGTTTTGATTTCCAGCGCTTTGACTCCAGTAAAATATAAATATTTAGGAAAGGTTTCTTGATTAGTTACTTATTTTCTCTGCTTAGGATTGTTTAGAATTTGACTCCAACACGTATTGGCTAGTTCTAATATCAACCTCTCGATTATACGTTTTATGGTAACAAATTTCTCACCGTACTCGTCACCGCTGACACAAACAGTTTAACCATCGTCGGCGTTGTCATCGAGAAATATGTCCGTTATTTTTAAATTCAAATCGTGCAGTATTTCAACAATGGAAATGGGTAATTCTAATTTTTCTAATTTAATTCCTAATTGATATACCTCCGCCAACAGGAATTTATACTCTAAGGATTCTAGTCATCCTTACTTGTGTCAGTTCTGAATGTTTTCAAATTCGGTCACGTCGGTGGGTCACCAAAAAAATTATGAAAAAAACTTTATGGAATAAAAGGAACTTGTCCTTGTCAATTTTAATTTTCCACGTGTAAAAACAAAATATAAGACTAGTGGTATTGTAACACGTCCGAAAATGAATTTCAACAGATGTGTAAGAAGTTACATAAGTCGATTATTATAGCCAAGTAAGTGTTGTCAAAAATAACAATATTTTTCTTTCTTAAGAGATTGTCCAATAGTAAACAAACACCGAGAATCACGCAACAGCTGTTCCGCTCTTTTGGGATTCTTCAGGAGTTTATATACAACTAATTAGTGTTCTGACTTCTAGTGTAGACTTGTGCAATCGTAACTAGGACTATTCAGAAAAGAGAATCGATTCATATCTTGTTGTCTGTTATGAGACGTCGTTATAGGCGGTGTAATTTGTTTAAATTGTTGCTTATCTGCACGTGATTGATTGTTTTAAATAAAAATTTTACATATACTTCTTTAAAACTTGGACCGATTGTTGATGATTGTTGTTGTAAATCTTCAAATGCTATACACAATTTCACTGTTTATTTAACATCAAACTATTGTCTTCTAATCATTGCTCGCATAGTTTCTCATTCAGAGTGACACAGGTTAAAATGCATTAGATAAGACTTTTTTTTATTTGGTTTGATTTTCAAAATGTTTCTAAAGATTCACCTTCTAATTGTTTGCGCGTAAAAAAATTATATCTTTCAAATGGAAAAATGATCCTTAAACTTCTTTAAATAAAATTTCCAAACAACTTTTATCTGCTGTTGCCCTTGTAAAAGTGTTGTAAATTCGCACCTTATCGTCTCCAATATAATATAAAATTTGACCACATTTGGTAGTTCCACTTTTCTTATTTGTTTCTGTAATTTCCAAGTAATCGTCATCGGAGAGAATCGCCCATTCTTAAACTCACTCGTCAAAACTGACCGACTGCGCCATGTAAAGTATGAAGAGTTTTAATTCTAGTTAGATACTAATCGGTACTAGATGTTCCAACACTTATTAGTCGTATATGATGTACCCACTATTTGGTAATATAGTCGACAGCGCGTTTTTGTACAATAGTGAACTTACACTTGTATTTTTTCACTCCTGAAGAATTCCAAAACGACAAAATAGCTGCCGAGTAATTTTTGGCGTTTGCTTGCTATTGTACAATCTCTTGCAAAATTACAGAAAGCCATTCGAGATTGTTATATAGTTGGCTATAATAATAAAAAAATTGACTTATGTAACTGCTTACACATCTGTCGACAAAGTTGCTTAAATAAAAATGTAACTTTTAAAAGTTGACAATAAGTCATTCTACTCTCATAACAACTTCGATCTATAAATATTTACAAATTTTTACATAAAAATAACGCAATTCGTACATTTTTTAACAATGTTTGCAAATAAATATTTTTTGACAATTTCAAAAGCTAGTTAAATTTTTTGTATCACTTAATTTATTAATTTTATGAAAGATATTTAACAGCATGTTACAACATAGTGTATAAGCAGGTATGTCGGGTTATTAGCCCAATCCGTAGGCGAGTGATTTCAACTGAACAAATACTTAAAGGATACTTATACCCTGAGTCCCACGGAAAAGTTTTTTATGTTAAATTATGTGGTCTCTTGTCACTTATTTGTAGTTGTAGCTTTTATTTATTTATTATGTCAAGTTATATATTAACAAAAAGTCGTATTTGTGTGTCTCGTTAATATATTTTTCAATTTAAAATTTTATTTTTTATTAAAATTTACTCAAGCGAACGCTACATATTTTATTTCTGGTAGAATTTGAGCACAATATAGCAACATATTTTGTTACATAAATAAATAAGAACAAATTTATATGGTAATGTAAGTGTTTAAAGCGTATTTTAATAAAAATAAAAAAGTGATTTACGCAGAAAAATCATGGTTTGATCCCGGTTGTCGTAATTTTTTTAATTAATAAAACTATTATCAATGTTACTATTAATATAATTTTTATTATATGAATTTAATATTTTTTCAAAATGTTAAAACAAAATTGTATTATAATGATAATAAAATTAATATTAAAAAAAAACTGCAATGGGAATCGAACCCTAGTTGGAGAGCGTAGTAATGTAGGCAACAAGTTAATCGGTTTGTCCCAAAATCTATTCGGTTAATAAATAAATATTTTTTGATTACTAATTTTTTAGGAAAATACTGCTTAAAAATTAATTTGTTTTTATTTTATCTATACATATAATATTGTGTTGGAATTGTGCAAGAAAAAATATATACGTTAATTTTTAATTTAACACAGTAAATTCTTATGTCAATTTTTGGTGTAACACACGGTATACGTGCCTTATACGATATTTTTATTGTATTTTTGCTATAATGTAAAAATAATAAATTTTTTTAATATTTATTATTTTGTTAAATGACTTTTCAAAACAAAACGTCAAACTAATTTTGAGCATTTTAGAGCATTTTAACGTTTTGTTGTAAAACAAGGTGCAGGTTAAAGATAATTCAATTTAATTGCAATCAAAAATTATTTAGCTTATTTTAATTTTTTTTAATTAAAGCTCAAATAAAACTTGCCAATTTTAATGATTTTCAAAAATGTTTGTATTCAAGCCAATTGGAGTTTATTTGATATAAATAGTTTTGACATTTTTCAATAATTGTATTATAGCATTCAATTACTAAAAGATGAAGTCGTTTACGTATGGATCAAAAGTTTATTTCAGCCTTTTTGGCCGTCACCGAAACTTCTTAGGATGATCCTCTTTCTGTAAAATATAAAATTTGATCACAATTCTATTTTTATGGAGGCAAAGATACTTTTACGATTACGGTATTTTATGATTATTTTTAAATTAGTCCTCAGAGTACGTTTCGCTTAAACAAACGAAAAAAACATGTCCTTTATTGCATTTTAGAGTGATGAAAAATATAAATTTCCCGCAGTGAAAAATTAATTTTTTTTCAATGCAATATACAGTGAAGGATATAACCAGAAAAAAAAAGATAATACGTTTTTGATTAATTTTTTTTGTGACGTCGAAAACCTTTTAAATTTTCCTGTTTGTTGTAGGATTTCGGCTTCCTTATCTTATCCTTTTTCCTCCTATTTATTTATATATGTGAAAACTCAGATACAAATTGCTCTTCATAACTTTATGAGTAAACTTTTGTTTTTGGTACGCATCCTTTTATCTAAAATTGATGACGGTTGAAAGGGATTATTGTCGTATTTTGAAAATATGAATGAACTATTATGTGAGAGTGGGGATGTAGATGCTCCGGAGTACCGCATCCTAGGAGATGCCTGCGACGCCGTACCGGAATCCTACTTTACAAACTCAGCAACCAGCACCTGTCAGTGCGCTTTCGGCATCCGCATTAAAGATATGCTTCGTCTAGTTTATCATTAAAATTACGCGAGTTTTTTTTTCATCCCGACAACGTATTTACAATTTTTTTTTGCACGAATAAAAATGATTTTGTTTTTTGCGTTTTGTGTTTAGTGTCGTTTCATAATTTTTCTCAAGTTTGTTTTCGAAAAATGAAATCGGTGGTGATTGATAGATAAATACGAGGAATTCGAAAAAGGTAGTAAACGTTATTTTGAAAAGCGAGAGTATTATGTTTTTGCATAATAAAAATAGACATAAGATGACAACATATGTCTTTTTAAAAAAAAAATTTTTCTAATTTGATGATCGCTTGCACAAAAGCTTTTCCTTTGACTTTTCCTTGCAATTTTCTTGGATGATTTGTTGGTGTCATTTGTCTTCGAAATTTTAAGCATGCTTTATGTTCAAACGCTTGTGTTTATTAAATGTTCTTTCAAATAACACTGTCGTTATTAAATATAAATCAACATAAATCCCTTACAAAAAAAAACGCAAACTTCTGGAGCAACAGTTAGATTCAGCGCCCAAATTATATCTTAATTTCTTACCTAATACCTGTTCTGTTGCGAGTTCTTAGAAAAATATTTAGAAACATGATAGCCCGTAGAAAAAAAAAAATAGAAAACGTTGTAATCTAAGCAGTTTCCGTGCTTTGAATCTTCAAGTATAAGAATTCTATAAATTATTCTTAATTGGAACAAATAATATAGTCACAAGAGCAATACATTCCATTTTAATTGAGAAAAACTACACAAAACGAATTAAGATTTAACCAACTGCATGTAATTGTAATGGAAACAGAATTATAAAGCACATTTAAATTAAACTTATTTAGGTTTGAGCCGGGAATAAATTTATTGCTATGTTATGCTTAGCTTCTTTAATTAATTTAACGTAAAGTATGATTTTAAAGGCTATATGCTTCTTATTTTTTAAAGTGTATATGTAAAAAATTTAATTGTAAGATTTGACTAAACGTTCCCCATGTTTATACAAAAAAAAATTACATTCAAAATATTAGCAAAAAATTTGTAAGAAAATCTAGAAAAAATTAGCTTTCTTTCTTCCAGATATAATTAATGGAAAGAATTTAACACCACATTAGAAGATTTTGATTAAATAAATAGGATTAGTTATCAGACAAAACTATTACGTTTTTCTATTTTCTATTAGTACACTAGAAGTCTTTTTATGCTAATGAACTTGCTTTGTAAATAACTTCTCCAGTATCATAATTAAATTTTTAAAATAGGAAAGTATAGAAAAATGCTTCAAGGTATAAGTATCATTATTTATTATTTTTACAAAAATTTTATAAAACAAAATTATTTATAAACTAACGTTAAGTTTAAATACTAATTTTAAAATAAAAATTTGAATTTTTAAAAATAAAATTATAAAAATATTATTAAGTTAGCGGAAAAGTGTGTCGAGTTGGGAGGTAGTTAGGTACGTAGAATAATTTTTCAAAATTAGAATATTTGTATTTAGAATTTACTTTGGTTTATAAAAACTTTGTTTTACAACATTTTTGTAAAAAATAATAAATAATGGTACTTATCCTTGAAACAATTTTATACCTTTCTAATTTATTAACACTCTGTACATGTGATCTAAAAGTTTCTTATCGTGAATTCATTTTTTTAAAAAGCAGAACTTTTTATTTAGAATGGGTTTTGGTCGTAAAATGAATAATAATTTTTTTCCTTATTGAGTACCTCGTAAGCCGGGGACACACGGTATATGTATTTTCGTTAATTACTATTTAAAGTAACTATTTTTTAATTTCATAGAACTATTTTTTGAGAAAATTAATTAAAATTTAACATTTTGTCTATTTCAAACTGATAATTTAAAGAAAATGTATTTTCTGAGAATAGCTTTTTCAAAAGTAATCCATAAAAACAATTTTTGGCGTTTAATTTAACCGATTTAATTAAATAAATATTACTTGAAATCTAACAATATTAAAATCAATTATTTTCGAGTTATTGGCAAGTGAAGGTATCGCTTTGTAAACCAAAGTGACCATGGTTTTAGGCGCTTGTTAAAGTTCTATTTTTTGAAAGTTTATTGTGAAATAACAAAAGTGACTAGTCTCAAAATTAAGCGAGTTACTTACGAGGATATATTGAAAACTCTTAGCCTACTATAGAACCAAACAAAATTTCAATGTCAAAATATTTTATTACTCAACATATTCTCCTCTTAATTGGATACATTTATTACAGCAAACCTGCAACGTCTTTAGACCTTTCAAAAAAAATGTTTCTTCTTGCTCTGCAAACCAGACCTCCACAGCTTCTATTACCTTGTTGGAAGAAAATGTACCACCTTTTAAACTTTTTTTCAATCGAGGAAAGAGGTGATAGTCGGACGGAGCCAAATCGGGTGAATAAGGGGGGTGTTCTAGTAATTCAAACCCTAAATCACCAATTTTTTGCATGCCAACATGAGATTTGTGTGCAGGGGCGTTGTCCTGCAAAAACAAAACACCTTTGGATAGCTTTCCGCGTCTTTTCTCTTTAATATTTTCCCGTAGAGTGGTAAGTAATGTCGAATAGTAATCTCCAGTTATTGTTCTACCCTTATCCAAAAATTAATCATGATTACTCCATGGCAATCCCAAAAACTGAAGCAAGAACTTTTCCAGCAGATTTTGGACACGAAAGTTCTTAGGTCTTGGAGAACCAGAGTGTCACCATTCCATCCATTGTTGCTTTGTTTCTGGATCGTAGAAATGTACCCAAGTTTCATCCATAGTAACAATTCGGTTTAAGAAGTCTAAATCGTTTTCAAATCAAGCACAGATCGAACGCAATGCTTCTACCCTTGCACGCTTTTGGTCAACATTTAAACAATTGGGGATCCATTTTGCAGCAATTTTTCTCATTTCCAAATTGACGTGAACCATATGATGAACGCGATTGTATGAAATATTCAGTGCTTCAGATATCCGTTTTAGCCCAATTCGACGGTCTGATAAAATCATGTCATGAACTGCATCGATATTTTCGGGGACTGACACAGAAACTGGCCTTCCCGATCGGTCATCATCTTCAATGGAAAATTTACCTCTTTTGAAGCTTGCATTCCAATTTTTGACGGTCGCATACGAAGGACATTGATCACCAAGGGTATTAAGCATATCTTCGTAAATCTGCTTACCTCTTAACCCTTTTAAATTCAGGTACTTGATGATGGCTCGATACTCCAATTTTTCGATTTTCACAATTTCGGTGGACATCTTTTTTCATTTAATTTATTGCGTGACTCTGGTTTACTTTTTTGACGTCAAACTTTACACTGACACTTCTAATAAGTTATTGTTCGTTGCTATGGTAACGCAATATTTTGTTTATGCAAGGAACTGGTCTAGGCTAACTAGATATCAATACATCCTCGTATAAGGTTGGTTTCCATTATTTTTGACAAAAAAATGTACAAATCACTCTTTAAATACCACAAATCACTTATGTATTTTAAATAGGCTCCATAAGTTTGACCAGTTTAAAGTACGTAGTTTTGAAAAAAGTCAAACTTGAAAGAAATAGTGTATTTTTGTAATTTTCTTTTTTTGAAGGTAACCCAAAAACTACAAAAGATAGGCAAAATTTTGCAGAGTACAAATTCGTAAGTTTTGTTTTTGTCTGCACAAATTTTTAAATTTGCATTCGCTTTAATTTGGTAAAAAACCTACAAATCGGTTTTTAAAGATTTATGTAACTCAAAAAATTAACGAGTTATGATTAAAAAAAGTTGAAGAAGAACATGAAGATGAGAGTGAAGATTTTTAATTACTTGAATATTTTTTTTCAATTACTTATGAATTAATAAATAATTTGATTTGTAGTTGAATTTATTTGTTTTTTCAAAAATTAAGAAAATTTAATTAAAATTAAACTGTTTCTTTAAGGCTTGATAAATTAATACTTTTTTTTAATATTGTACAACAAAAAAAATAAGAAAAAAATTTTGCAAGGTTTAGTTATTATAAGGGTCGATAACCGTTATAGGATGTGGTTTTTGGGAATTTCAAATTGTCAATTCATAATAATTGAACCCTCAGAACTGATGTTACTTCTATCGATTAACAAGCCCAATCCTGCAATTATAGAATTATTTTCAAATAGGGTTAGTTTTAACCGCTAAAAATAAAAAGTAATTTTTGGCACAAGGTCAACTTTAAAGTAGAGGGTAACTAGAATTTAAATTTAAATTTTAGAAAAATTGGTGCTGCTTAAACAAATTATCCGGCGTTACCGATTTTGCTTTCATTTGAACTATTTGTAAACGTTACCGATTCAACTTACAATTTTAATATGGATATTTTTATTAGCAACACTACAAAAAAGACTTAAATTTTATAATTCTGTATACATCTTAATTTTTTTATTTTAAAATGTTAAAAAGCTTATTGAAAAAGGTAAACATATACAAAATATTAGAAATAAATCTTTTGTAAATATTTATCCAATATTTTAAATTGCTTTATAAAAAATATTTAAAATATATGATAATATCATATTTTAAATAAATATATTTACAATATTTGAATTAAGTTTTCTAGTAGTATTTTTTGAACATAAAAAAATGATATTAAAATGCAGAATTACAAATAATACAATAGTATTAAATCAATTTAAAAAAAGTGAAAGCAGCACATAATATTATGTAAATAATAGTAAATAATGTTCAAACATATAATTGTAACACTTTCATATATTAATAAAATATTTTAGGAAAATATTTGTTAAATATTTTAAGTAAACATACAGTATGTCTGTAAAAGTTGTCAACATATGGAAATTTTTTTTACTATTATTCTTACAAAAAGTTATTTTCTATAAAAAGCTTTGCATGTTCTAAAATACAACTATCAGATATTAAATTTCACAGTCGTATAGGTCCGCAGTTTGTCAAAAAATATGAATTTTACTCAAAATTTATTATGGAAAAAACTTCATCACAACTAAAAACTACATTCAAATATGAAATTATATCAAAATTTGTAAATAAAAAGTTTACGTAAAAGAATGTAATTGCACATTAAAACATAGCTTTTTATACTGAACAAACTTTTCATAATTACAGTTTTTGATATTATTACAAATTGTACTTTACTACTGTACTAAACTCATACTTTTTGTCAAACCCATATAAGACAAAAAGGAAATTAATTTCTGATGATTGTATTTTAGATTTTATAACACGCAGAACTTTTTATAAAGAATAACTTTTTTTGAAAAATTAATATTAAAAAGTTTTCCGTATGTTACCAACTTTGCAGACATACCGTATACAAAATATTCAAACTATAAGTTTTGTAACATCTAGTGTCGACTCGTGTTAGCCATCACGTACGCAAATGGTTCACATTAAGCAAATATTTGAAATAAATCTCACATAAATATTTCAAGCAAATATTTATCAAATATTTTAAATTACTTTATTTAAAAATATTTAAAATAAATAATATCATATTTTAAATAAATATATTTAAAATATTTGAATTAAGGTTTCTAATAATAATTTCTGACATTTAAAAATAATATTTATGCAACATTGCAACTAATACAATAGTATTAAATCAATTTACAAAGAAAGTACAAATACATTAGACATTTTTACAAAAGAACATTTCTCATACATAAGTAATATAAACAATATTAATTACATAACACTACACAAATTCATAAGTATTGTAACATAACATATAAACACTACAAATTACAAAATAAAATATTAAATTATAATCGTAATTCAAATTTCCTTCTTTCATAATAACTGTATTTTAAAGCCTTCCAGATGCAAAAATAGAAACGAAATAAATATTGTTTTTAAATTGAATTGTAGAAACAAACTTAATACAATGAGTACGGTAATAGCAATTACAAAATAATTTAATATTTTAAGAACAGGTTGTGTTTTATGATTGCCCGCGGTTTTGCTGGTGATAGAAACGAAGAATTCAATTTTTTTATTTTCTGGTAAGAAACCGTTTTCTTGTCGCCACCAAAAAGTGTGTCGCATAAGTATAGTATGTAGTATGCTTTTGATTATGGTTTCTAGGGTCTGTATAACTTTCGTTTATTAAGAAATATTAATAATTAAAATTCCATCTACCTTTTAGTGTAGGGTGATATTATATATTTACAAAACCATTCTTGTATACTGACTTACATCATGCATATGCTTAATTTATTTTTAATTACATAAGAAAATAATAATGATTATAAGAATAAATAACACACTTTTTTTTCTAAATTAAGCAGCTGTACAAACTTTGTCCATTGTCTTCGGTTTTGAGATAAGGTTTATGTTCCTTGCCAGCTTAAATTTCCAGTTTTTAAGATATCCGCTATTGTTTTGTTCCACCTTTTTTTAAGTCTTTCTCTTGGTCGCTTTATACTTGTTTTTTTATTTACCATATTATTTTGGTTTGTCTGATGTTTTTTATTCTATTTAGGTGTCCAAACCATCTTAGTTGTTGTTTCTCTATATTTGGTCTACCATTAGTTTTGCTTTATTTCTTCGTTTGTTATTCTGTTCTCTTTTGTGACTTCAAAGTTTCTCTCAAGTATTTCATTTCAATAGACAGTATCTTGTTTATTAGTAAGTGACCACCCGTTCACTTAGATTTTTTTTGTATTTTTGTTTTCTACTACCATTACTTTTGGCTAATTGATGTTTATCTTTAAGTTGTAATTCTATTCCATTATAAATTGATTTTGGTTTTACAGCTGTTGTATGTGAGTGTTTCAGTGACGCAGATTGTTTAAAAACAAAACAGCTAAAAATTTTTTTTAAATTGTTTTAAGTAAGACGTTTCGCTATAAGTTTTATCAATTAATGTCTTAAAATTAATTAATTAAAATTTAAACAAGTTAAAAACACAACATTTATTTAAAATGAGTATGTAACAAACTTTTGTGACAAACATAAAGTTACAAAAAAAATCACTTTTCAACGCACACTCTGTAATATACAAGAGTTGTAGTAAGTTTCTGGTTTCTATCTTTATTTCTTTGTTCCACCAATTTGTTTTCTTTTTGTTTTGAGATTATATGTCTCTCCACAAGTTTATTTGGCCGTGTTTATTATAGTTTTTTTAATTTGTATCCATAATTTTTCAACATTTAAACTTGTTAGTTTTATTTTTAATTTTTTATTTCTTTTTCTACCTCTTCTGTATATTTGTTGGCAATTTCTATTTCTTTCAGGATGTACTTATGTTTTTATTTTCATCTTTTCTTGCACGTTCGTTTTAATATTTTAATTTTTGTTAATACTAAATAGTGGTTGGTGTATAGTTCAGCTTCTCTTTCTTCCTTGTGTTTTGTATTTCATTTCTGTTTTTTATTTATTCTTACGTAGTAAATGACGGATTTCTCTTTCTGGTCACGACTTCCTGATATGTCTTTATGTTAGTAAAATGTGTTTGTTTATTATTAAGTTATTTCCTATGGAGAAATCTATTAATCTGTTTACGTTTTCATTGTTACATACAAAACTAGACTAGAAATAAAACATTAGAATAAATACAGTCAAACTCATCAATAAAATTTGGTAAATTTGTCAAGAGTCAAGAGAGTGCCAAACGGAGATGAAGTGGTAAGAAACTTCCGCCCTTCGTTTACCAGAAACCCGACTTGTAAGAAGGGTACTTTCTAGGACTTACCTTATTTAAAGTATTTTAATTACTCTAAAAAAATTAACAAAACGCGCACAAACACAACCAATTACATAATAAAAAAACCTTTTTCAACAAGAAATTAATATACTTTATTGCACTTAGAAACATTTAAATATTAAATATTTAAAAAAATGAGTAACATACGACCTAAACAACGGTAATAAAGATTGTCACAAGAAATTATAGTTAATTCTATCTATCACGTGACCCTATAATTTATAAAACTGTTAATTAAACAAGAAT
Organism: Abscondita cerata; assembly: GCA_030710515.1. Classification (NCBI taxonomy): domain Eukaryota; kingdom Metazoa; phylum Arthropoda; class Insecta; order Coleoptera; family Lampyridae; genus Abscondita; species Abscondita cerata. The sequence continues at coordinate 76,098 of JALBCR010004795.1, read as the reverse complement.
ACGAAAAGAATATTGTTTATGTTTTCACATTGAGTTTTAAGTTGACTTGGTACGAAGAAGCATAAAAACCAATGTTGTGCCAACTTTTACTAGCAAAATGCTAAGTGACCAAACAAAAAACTCAGTTATCTCAAAGTTAAGTGGTAGGGGAAATACGTACAAAATGACATACGGTTTTATTTTTGGCCATAACTGTTTATTGTTAATACATAGCTTAATCATTTTTTTACTCTAATAATCTTTGGTTCTTATGTATTAAAATAAAACAATAATCCTTAGAAAGAAATATCAAAAATAAAATATTCTTAGGGTTAAGTGATCTTAACTAAAACCATTTTCTCCATAGCATTATGGACAAAATGAAATATATAATTATTGGCAAAGTTCACAAATGAAACGCTTGGTTCTTTTAGGACGTCAGCACAAGAAGCGTGGAGCCCAATGTAAACAGTTTAAGCACTGTAGCCAGTCGTCTCCTGGCTTAGAACGTGAAAAAGATTGTTGCAATATATGCAAGGACAGTCATCTTCATCATCATCATCTTGAAAGTTATTAGGAACATTTTCTTCTTCACTGTCCTCTTGAAATAACTTTACAGTGACTTTTGCTTCTTGTTTGTGGGGAAGCTTTGGGTTCATTTTTTAACTTAATTTCCTCCATATTAGAGTTGAAGTTAAAACTAAAGATGTCTGCCGAGTTTTAGGCTTACGTTTGCCTTGTCCACTGATAAATCGTCCTTTTGGGACTGGAGAAACCTCCTCAATAGGGACAGTAAGGATAGAAGACGATGTATCTTCTTTATTAGCGCAGATGGTTTAGTGTTAGCTGCGACTCTTTCTACGACTTACAGGAATTTGTTGCTGTGTCGATGGACCAGCAATATTAATATTTTCTAAAGTTGTTGGCTGATCAAGCAGCTCACTAAAATTGTCTTCTAGTGGTATGTTTGTTGTCTCAGCAGGTTCATACATATAATCAGGAAAAATTTCAGGATTAAGAGGCCAAATTCCGGTGCTTTTAAACCCCTGGCAACCATTTTGCACTGTAGCTGCCTTGCCGTATGCGCTATTGAACAATCCCGCAATTTGGAATTGTGTCACCACACGTCCAGGATGTGCTTTCAACCAATTTGATATTTCTTGATTAAAATAGGTCTTCAACGGTGCGAAGAAAGACACATCAAGTGGCTGCATGCGGTGGGTGCAGTGGGGCGGCAGACAAATGATATTAATACCGTTTTGTTTGGCGTATTCCAATGTCTCAATACCTTATGGCTGGCATGTCCGTCGACAATCAATATTACCTGATCTTCAAGACTTGATTTTACGAAACTTTGGAAATGTTTGATCCACTTCAGAAATATTTCTGTTGTCATCCATCCTGATTGTTGAGCAAACACCTAGGGTACCTGGGGGGACCTTCGTCAACTAGCTCGTATTTCATATTTTTCCTCGTAAATATCATCATCGGCGGAATAAACGTACCAACGGCATTCACACAACAAACAACAGTGGTGTTTGTTCCGCGCTCCGCACTTGTTACAGCGCCAACTTGCTTCCGTCTAGTAGTAGCTAAAATTTTTTGGGGTTTTTGTACTGTGGACAAACCGGATTCGTCCATATTATAAATTCGGTGCGGCCTAGAGTTTACCTTTTCCAGTAGGTTTCTATACAGCTGATAAAACTTTTCGACTTGAGGCCGGTTAATAGCTTGCGCACGGGCTACCGAAGTAGCTTCAGGATTGCGTAAAGAAATATCTTTATTTCGTTTCAAAAATCCTTCCAACCATTCTTTGTCCAGCTTTTTGTTTTTGTGGGTTAAATCTATGTGCAAAACCATTTTTAGGCCAACTGAAAAGCTAGTTCTTGCACCGATGCTCGTGTCAGTCCAAATAAACGAGATTCAAGCGATTTCAAATGCTGCACTAACTGCCTTTCTACTTCAGACGGAAATGTAGGTTTCCAACATCCAAGACCTTTTGTATTAGACCCCAAAGTTTTGTTTTTACCCAAAGCATGTCTTCGGAGCGTTGCTTGAGGGATACCAAATGTTTTAGATGCCAGTAACCAGCCCATTTCATTATTTCGAACTGCTTCTATAGCTCTCGCATTGAATCTGAACTCCATGATTGTCGATCAGTCGTGCGTTTATAGTTACGTGGCATTCTGGTATTCTGTAAAGAAATGACCAACTAAATTAAGTAGAACTCAGAAACTGAGTTCTTATGGACAAAATGACATACCGTGTCATTATGTCCACTAGCTCATTATGTCGTTTTGTCCATATAACGATGGAAAGAACAAAATGAAAAAACAAGTATAAAGTAGATATTTTTTGCGTAAAATATTATTTGAGGTACACAACAAACACTTCAGGGATAAAATAAACCCATTACAAATAGATACAATAGCGAAAAACTTACTAGTTATTGAAAAACCCTGGCACAAAATAAAACTTATAACATACACTAGCGCGCAGTCGACCATAGCACCGACACGAATGAGACGAGAGTCGCGTTCAAGTTTTCACAGGGTTGTAAAACCGCCCAGGCCATGTGATTCGGTGGTCAATTGCTCTCTCGAATGCGCCAAATTTGAATTATGCCGCCTGTGTCATTTTGTACGTATGTGTCATTTTGTACGTATTTCCCCTATTCTAAATGAAAATATAACAATAACGGCAAAACGAACTAGGGTCAACGGCCCACTTAAATACACTTCAACAAGAATCCATTGACAATTTTTCGATAATAACCACGTGATATATACACATTTTTACACTTGGAGGGCTTATCGACAACTGACTCAATACTGTAAAGAAATTTTCTTTTATGCGGAGTAAGCGTACCACTCACATAATTATAAAACCAGAAAAACAATTTGTAGATGAAATGCACTGATTTGTGTTAATTTTATTCCAAAAAAGGTAAAAATCTCGGAACGGAACGGAAACAATCAATAAGTATGTCTCCTAGATATCCCTAAGCAAAATTACAAAACAATCGGCATTGCTAACGTAAATAAACCAAGAAAGGCAAAAATTTTCAAACAAAAGCGAGCACGTGAAATCAAACTAAAACGTAATTTGATGGCCAAGTTCACAAATTAATCCTGCAAAATTGTAGCTTTCAGTTTTTGGCCTCTAAGCCAAATGCACAATCTAAGGCAATATTCTAATTTCGAATCTTTAAACTCGTGTATATAGTGAGAACATGGATTACGTACAGCAAATGTACATTTTGTCGTGGCAGAAATAAACAACCTTTATTACACGTCGTTTTACCTCCATGCAAAACAGGCCTTAAAAAGCCAAAAGTACTTTTACAAGGTTTTGTGATTTAAGCAATTTCTAGCATTCAGTTACAACATTTTTTTGAAGTTACTAAAATTAAATAAAACAATAATTTAAAAGGGAAGATATTTTTTTAATTTTTTGAACATCTAATAATGTTTTGATTATTTATATTTTGTATTCAATATTGATTCAATCCAACAAAACTTATTGAATCAATATTGATACATCATTGAACCAGTAATGCAACATTCAAACGTTGGTGCAATAATGCTCAAACGGAGTTGTTCTTATTATTAGTTTATTATTATTTATTTTAGTTGCATGTTTACGTTTTTAGTGGATTTTCTAAACCTTGAAGCAAATGCTTTGCTAAGACAAATCAATCATCCTATTGCTATCGTGCATAAACTTTACAATTGAGAGTGTGTTTTGAAACGTAGCCATTGTTTATTAAAATCACAATAAAAGATAAATATTTTGGCTACTGCATCCAAATATATTTGTAAAAAAAGCATTAAAAAATTATTTCAATATCGTATAGTGTAAATGTAGATTTAAGTTTAAACATTGTATCAATTTACACTGTAGAATTTTATTCTTGACATTTAGGTAATGGATTTAAATAATATAATCCCAATTTCAATATATTCATCTTACCAGTGATCCAGCCGACTGCAAGTAATTGTAATGAGAATAAAATGATAACGCACATTTAAAATTAAAAAAATTTTATTGTAATTTGTTTAGGACTCTAAGCTGGGTACAATTTAATTGCTTTATTACGCTTAGTTTTCTAATTAATACAGACACGTAACGGATAATCCCAAAAGAAATTAAAATAAATTGTGTGAACAAGTTTTAGGCTATAATTATTTAGAGGTTTTTGGGCTTGGTTTCTTTCTGTAAACATTCAGTATGCAAAAGTTTTAGTTTTTCTTAACTAAAGAGATTCCTAAAAATTAATTGTCTAACAATTGGATCCCGAAAATTCAGTTATTATTAATATTTGTTATTTTTAAACAAATTTTATGTCTGTTTAATGAAGCAAAAGAAAATCGTTTACTCAAATATACCTTGACTTGAGAGGTATGCGAGTTTGAAGAGAAGACTGGACCTGTCATTTGGTAAAAGAACAAATTGATTGATGATAATGATTAATCATTGATACAAAAAAATGTTTCTTTTGATGTTTTACACGGTCATTGTTGTTAAATCTCAACAAATGATTTGCTTAATTAATTAAAATTTGTTAAACAAAATAAAAAAAAAATTGGTTTCGCAAAGGTAATCATTTAAGACACAAATCTGGAAAAAGTTATTGGCTTTTTTGCAAACATTTTCTTCCTTTCTTCCCTCTTTACACTGATTTGTTGTTAAATGTCTATCTCTACAATTTTAAACCAGTAGATTTCACCTACATTTTTTTTGGTGAACGTCCTACTTTTATGACACTTGCCGTAATTTGCCAGAAAAAGTGAAAAAAATTTTTAGTTTAAAAAACCTCCTACAACTTCTCATCTTTCTTTCTTTCGGACGAACTTATACTCGTAAACTATAAAATGAGTTGCTATAGGTGTGTGTCAGAGCTCTTTTTTGTGGGAATAGATGCAAATCAACGACTAACATTTAACACACCGACGTTTCGTTCACCACAAATAATGGGCTTAAACATTTTCGCGACTGTTAATTTTAAGCTTATGAAGGCGTGTTAAATATTAGTCGTTGATCTGTACCTATTCTTACAAAAAGAAACTCTAACTATAAAGCACACTTACAGTAATACGTTTCTGTGAGGAAATTTCTTTCTAAAACTTCTGTAAAATAAGTTTCATCTTTAAAGAAAACCATTTTCCTGGTCTAATTCACTTCTGTTAGAAAAGATTATCTTGTCTTTCTACTCATCGCTAACAGTCGTAAACAGTTTTGTTGGCATCTATTTGGTGATTTGGTGTAAAACGTTTTTTTGCTAAAGGCTTGTTAAAGTTCTCACATAGTGGGCAAAATGTAGGCAATTGCAGCTATTTTAGTAGGTTTTGTTCTCCACCTCCACGAAAAAGGTTTATTGGGAAAACCTTATCTTTAGACATCTTCCTTTGTAGTATATCTAGTTTTTAGTGAAGCTAGAAAAGCCTTACATTTGTACGCTTTAAATAGATGGGTTTAAGTGTTGTCTAGTTTTGGGTTTGATGGTAGTCGTTGATTGGAATTTTTTCTTAATGTTTCGCTAACGTGAGTGATTAGCTTAACCAGTTTCTTTGACATCGGAATAGTTAACACCCTAGAATACAGTTTACCATAAAGACAGTAGGTAAAAAACTGGTTTTCTTAACAGTGCTACTAAAAAATCAAGACAGTGTACAGAAAACCTACACACACAGGCTCAAAGTTTGAAATCATCAACACACTGACAAAACGAGCTTAAAAAATTTGTGAATCTGAGAATTTTTAGACAAAATTTAAACACCTAAAAAGTGCGCTTAACGCTAATAGGTACACCAAAAAATTATCAAAAGATCAATAAAGTCCAAAAGACTAAGAGAACCAGAACCCTAAAGTTGACTTATTACTGTTCACGCATATTTTCCATACAGATCTAAAGTCACAATAGGAGAAATTCTGGAAAAACCGACATCAAAAGTATCATGAAACCAACCAAGGAATTTTAGCAGATCATCAAACCAACAAAAGACGATTAAGACCCTCTTTGAACAACTGGAGTTTATTGTATACCTTTTTCTTGTGGCAAGGTATTCATATACACCTCCAAAAAATCAATAAAAGGCAGGCTAAAAAAAAAGACACACCAAAAAGTCAGCTGTAGCAGAACATGGTTTTAGTAATGAGGTTTACCAGATACTATTCAACTTATTATTTTACTTCTATGCAAGCTTGTAGCTTGTTTTACTCCAGCACACCTTTCCATCTTTTTTTAGGCCTTTTTACAGCTTATTACGGTTATTACAACATATTGGTTAGCGAAACCATTGAGATTCACAAACATCCGGAAAACTCAAACAAAAAGGAAGAAACCCTGAAGCTCAACTAAATCTGATTCGGAATTGACCGGCGCGATGCAAGCACCGCCTCTTCAGAACTAGCATAAATTCAACCTGCAAAGTAAAAATCATTAATTTACATACAAGATCAGAAATAGATTGACCTCTGAAGAAACTGACCTCTCGTTTAGTGAAACGTTACAAAGTAATTCAAACAAGGACGGCCTTTAGACCCAAATCTAGACAACACTAATTCGCCAAGAGCCCAAAAAATTTAAACAAAGGTAGGATTGAGTTTTAAACTACGTACTACAAGAACTTTTTAAAACATAATCGTATGATCTATACGAAAATGTATGAAAAGTAAGATCTCCAGGGCCCAGAACCTGCACGGCGCAACACGCAGCGCTAGGCGAAGTCTAGCAACATCGTAGTGTTTGTTAGTCCGTCTTCCACAGACTGTTAGTCCCATTGAGCGCAATATTGGCCCAGCAGTCATTTTTGAGAGACCTTCAAATTGTTCCTCCGGCCAAGTGCGTCAGGTTCTGCAAATGCGTTTGAAGACAACGCGCGTCTTTATGTATCCAATTGTAGAATTTGGATGGGAAGAAATTAATCACCCTCGTTACGGTCCGACGTCGCGTCGTTCCTTCAATTATCGTCCTTTTCGTGCTCTCAAAAATGTTTTGAGTGGGCGGAAGTTTACGAACGACAACAAAAGTTCAACAAGTAGTTCTCACCTTCTTTAGAGAGACGGTGAGTAGCTGGTATGAAAGGGAAAACTGAAGTACGTCTCCCGGATGCAAAAAGTCAACAAGTGCGACGGCGCTGCATCAAAAAATAAATAAATGTTTAAATTTTTAAACCTTTGTTGCTGGTAATTTCTTCAACGTCCATGCGTTTAGCGTATTAACTTGGGTTTTGTTTAAAATATTATTGAAAGAGCTGCTGAATTAATAATAAACGAAAATATGCCGGTTGGCAATTTAATATCGCCAATGTTTATTTTCTCTTTGAAAACTTCCCATGATGATGTCTTGTTCAACGGACCGGAATAATACACATGGTGTTTACCTGACTTTCTGCTCCGTAGGCGGAATAATACACACGGTATTTGCCTGACTTTCTGCTCCATATACTCCTATAGAAGGCTCAACATAGCGTAAGGTACTAGAAAAATAAGATTTCCCTATTGGGCGAATACCTAGTATTCTTCAACAGTTAATGTGGTTTGTGGCATCTCAAGCTTTAGAATTAGTAGTATTTCTCCAAATTTATTGCCCTGAACTAAAAAATTAAGTTGATCACAAATTATTCCGCTTATGTAAGTAAACTCTTGTTTATAATGATCCTTTAATAATGATTCAGGACAATGAATCACTATTTAGTAGTAAATGTCGTTATCATGTTGAAAAAACTCAGTTTTATCAAAAATATAAAACAAATTGTAGTTTATTTTCAATGTTTATTTGATTTTAGTTTTATTTTGATATTTTTCCTAGAGTGTTATTTAGTACTCGCGCTTGAATAGCACCGTTTTGCCAATTTGATTGTAAGAGCAACCTTTGGATATAAAAAATAACACCTTGCTTCAGTGGATTGAAACCTGGACATTAAATGTAGAAATTATTTTTTAAAGTTTTGATTTGTATTGGGACATTCTCAATAATTAATTTTATTGTGTTTGGAAAATGTCCTCATTTGTTTTGATTTTGTTTTTTAACATAAAGGCTTGGGATTTACATACAGAATAGTGTTCTAAGTTGTAGGAACTTCTTAACCTTTCTACTAAATGGGCTTTATTTTTGTGTCCGGGCGTACATAGTAGTACACGCGTAAACTTTGAAAAAGCCTATCCACAAAACGTTTTTAAATCTGTCCCTAAAATTAGTTTTAGTAAAAGTTACTACCAACCATGTTTAAGTGTGCAATTAAATTTGTCTTTAAATACAGTTACTCAGCAGTTACTAAACTAATTGGTTTAAATACAAAACAAATTTTAAAATTCTTTCTAAATGTACGTTCAAGATTTAAAAGTGGCGGTCAATACGGGCTATTGTAATTAATTTATATATTTATTAATGTATACAGGGTGGCTTAAACTTCTAACATCGGAGGATAGCTTAGTTAATAGAAAAGATATAATTTTCAAATTTTTTCAGATTTAGTACAGTTACTGAATACACATTTTAAAAAATATTTTCAATTATATAGGATGTTCCATAGAGCCGTGGCAGCATAAACTTACATATTTTTAAATCTAACGTACCATATTTTCTTTTAAAATTTGAAAGATTTCATTAAGAGCTTTAAAAAAATTATAGCATATTTATATATTATACAGGGTATTTTAGAAAATATAGCCAATTAGCAGTAAAAATGACACGTACTTTAACGCTCCGTTATAAAGTAACTTAAAATAATTTAACATGTATCTCTATTAACATGTTAGGTACTTACCTGTCATTATTTGTGTTTAGTATTAATTAATTTTATTATTTATTATTATTATTTAAAATGCAAATCAAGCAATTTCTCAACATTTTTGAATGGATCACCTTATACGTCTTTTTAGGGATTGTCAGTACAATTAATTAGCTTTTAAAAGATAAAGTGTATGTATGGTATACGTTAACAGAAACAATAAATATTTTATGAAAACCAAAAAATATTGTATTTTACGTGCAAAAATTAAGGTATCTTCAATATTTTTTTAGGCATAATATTAATTATCACTATGTAACAGTACTCTGAAGATAATTCTTATACACAGGGTAACGTAAACTTCTAGCATTGGAAGATAACATCGTTGGGAAAAAATTATAATTTTTAAAATTTTTCAAATTTAGTATATTACTGAGAACACATTTTAAAAATATTTTTGATTATACATGGTGTTTCAAAAGTCATAGTAGCATAAACTTATTTTTTTTTTAAATAGAACACACCAAATTTTCTTTAAGGTTTTAAACTTTAGTGGAGCAATGAACATAAGTGAAATGTGTGTCTTACGATATCTCGTGCAATATGGACACGTACACTCATGAAATTTAAAACTTGGACACCACAATTTCTGTAAACAAAGTTTGCACATTGTGAAGCGGGCTTAAGGGTATCATTTATAATTCTAACAGCAGGTAGTCTCAGCAGGGGTTATCTTATAGAAGGACTGTAGAATGAATCATTACACTAAGCACGTTTTAGAAAATAGGTAATTTACCTTGCTTACTTAATTTTTTTCAGCAAAAAGCCCAGATTTTAACATTATCAAAAATGTTTGGGCTCGAATACTTGTTGTTATCCAAAAACAACAAGGGCCAAATTTTATACCAGTAAACCGTAATGCACTAATTGCAGCCATTGATACCGCATGGGAAATGATTAATATTAATTATATTGATACCTTGGTAGCGTCAATGAGCAGACGCCTCCAAGAATGTATCAATAATAATGGAGGTCACACCCATTATTGATTTCTTATATTTATTTATATAGTAATAACTTTATTTAAAAAAAAGTTTTCATTTAATTTTAAACTATAACTTGGTATCTTAATTATAATTATGTAATAAATTCTTGTCAAAAAACTAAATATATATACGTTGACAATAAGAATTGCCTTAGTTTTTATTTTCACTTTTTATATTACCTACAGAAAAAAATGAAACGTCATAAAATATACATTTTGTAAGGACTAAATATTATGAATAGAGAGTTTAATGATTTTTTTAATAACTTACAATAATTAGTAGGTTAGATTTATTTAAAAATAAGTAATAATCAGTCAACCCAAATAACCATATTTAGTTTTTTGATTTAATTTAAAAGTTATTGCTTGTAAACGTTTTTTAAATCAAAATTATTTCTAATTTTATTTTGTAAACATTTCCTAAACAAAAGTTTGATTTGATAATTAATCGAGCTATGGTGTTTAATTAGCAATACCTTCAAATATATTCTTTAAAGAAAAAATTAAGTAAGCAACGTAAATTACCTATTTTCTAAAACGTGCTTAGTGTAATGATTCATTCTACAGTCCTTCTATAAGATAACCCCTGTTGAGACTACCTGCTGTTAGAATTGTAAATGATACCCTTAAGCCCGCTTCACAATGTGCAAACTTTTGTTAACAAAAATTGTGGTGTCCAAGTTTTAAATTTCATGAGTGTACAAATATAAATATAAATTCTTGTGATGACCTCATAATAAGAAGAAAATGCTCATCAGGTGTTTATTCGTGTTTAATGTTAATTACTTTTATGTTAAATTATTTCAAGGTACTTTATAACAAAGTCTTAAAGTAGATGTTATTTTTATCAATAATTCTAAAATACCCTGTACAATACATTGACATGCGATATTATTTCAGGGTTTTTGATGAGACCTTTTCAAAAAATATAGTGTGCTGTACTTAAAAAATGGAAGTTACATTTTTTTGGAACACCCTGTATAGTCAAAAACGTTTTTAAAATGTACACTCAAAACTGTATTAAATGTGACCAATTTTAGAAATAATATCTTTTTTTCCCAACGATGTTATCGTCCAACATCAGAAGTTTATGCCACTCTGTATATAGGAATGATTTTCAGAGCACTATTACATATTGAGAAATAAAAGTCTCTAGCTTTTCTATAATTTTAATCTAAAATGTATAAACAATTTATGGAAAAATTTAAGACACCTTAATTTTAGACGTAAAATACATTTTTCGGTTTTCACAAAATATTTACAGTTTCTCTTAACTTATACCCTACATATACTGTATCGTTTAAAAGCTAATGATTTGTACTAACAACCCCTAAAAAACTTATAGGGTGATTTATTTAAAAATTTTTGAAATATTTTTAGTTTGCATTTTGCTTTGTCCTGTATTAATAAAGTGTCGTATAATAAAACTAGTTAATACTAAACATAGCTAATGACATGGAAGTAACATGTTAATAAAAAACAAAGCGTTAATGTAGATGTCATTCTTACAGCTAATTGGCTATAACTTCTAAAATACCCTGTTTAATATATTGACATTCTATATTTTTTTAAAGCCTTTGATAACATCATTTATAATATTAAAGAAAATATACTGTGTTCCATTTAAAAAAAATGTAAGTTTATGCTTACACTTTGTATAATTTAATATATTTTTAAAATGTGCTTTCAGTAACGGTACTAAATGTGACAAATTTTGAAAGTTATTTTTTTTTAATAAGTAAGTTGTCCTCCGATGTGAGAAGTTTGCGCCACGCTGTATATTTATTTTACAAAAAGAAAACTATTCCGTGTTTATGATATAAACACAAGTCAAAATTCAGCCCATTTTTTAATTTTAATATAAACTTATACAGCGGGCAATTTTAAGTTGTATTGTTACCCACCACTACTATTATTTATTTGATGTAATTAGTTAAACGGTGTTGAACTACCTAATTAACTCTGATTCTTAATGACGTTTCTTTATTTAATTTTGAAATATTTTGTTACTGTATACCTGTATACAAAGAAATACAATCACTGTAAGTGATTACTTTAACGACTTTTATTGTTTAAGTGCATTTGTCTTATAAGTTTGGAGTCGACTCGTTCCAATTGTTTCCATTTTTCAAATTAATTCTAAAACATCTTATTAATTTGTCCAACTCTAATTAATTACTATGCAGATTTAATGCAGATATTGTTTAATTATTATTTTATAAATTATATTAGTTACCGCCTGACTTTTTCATCTCCAGTTATTTTTATCTGTGTGTTAATCATGTTAAAAACGGGATTTTCTAAAAACTTGATTGGCACAATACTGTGTTTACATAGCAGTTAACCGACTGATAAAGTTAACCAAAAGTCAAAAAATCAGGACTTAAGCTAATGGAGCATTCCATGCCAACTCAGCAGTCGATTCCACGTCACTCTCTCGAATTACGCTCAACATTGGTACATCGACTAGTACTAACTAAAAAAGAATATTTTCAAATTTTTAGTTCGAAAGGCCGCTTCCTGTTCTCAGGAGCCCATTTGGAAGTTTTCGGAAATCATTTCACTTCTAGGTGCCCTGAATCGGTTTTTTGGTACTGATGCTGTATTTTGGTCTAAAAATGATCAAAAATACATAGGATATTCCAAATTTCCCGTAGAATACAATGCCGCTATCCGTTTTTGTTATCCAGCAAAAGAAGCTCGAAAAACAAAAAAAACGTTTTTTCTTTAAAATCAGAAATCATTGATGAGGTCGCTTCAAATTGACTTAAAATTTACCAGGAGACTCTTTCATTATTGGTCTTTCGAATGTTTATAAGCGTGCAGTGATCATTAGGTATAAAAAAAAGTTACATGCATTTTACTGATTTTTCATCAAATTCGGCTTAACAGCTTATGCGAAAATCAAAAACCCGACTATGACCCTTCCATAGGATGCGAGGTTAAAAAGCACCGTCTTTGTTTTTTGACCCTTAAAGACACAGATGCTTTCTTTTCTGGAGGGTATTAAAGAAAAAATAATTTATTTAATTTAATTTTTTCGTAAGTTTTTTAATGTTTAAAAATATTACATTAAAAAGTAATCATACTTATATTAAACTTCACGTTAATACTACACAACTCTACAGATATTATCGATAATTTATTCATAATTTTCTTACACATAGAACAGCGCCTTATATTTGTTAAATTTGCTGGCTGTGTGGCCTAGTTTTATTGTAAATTCACCTGCTTTTTCGGTAACAACAATCTGACACAATATATCGGCGAGAGGAATCAATAATCGAGTATCCGTCTCTGGCCATTTGCATCAATGAAATCTCAGCGATACGCTCCTTTTCAGAAATGTACACTATGTAACCGACTGCCCAATTTTCGTCGATAACCAAATGACAAACATGTTCTCTGCCCAATCAAATAAATTTTTGTTAAGCAGGTCGAATCTGATTGAATATTCTTTGTGAAAACTTGTAATCTTGCATGCAACAACGCGTTCTGTAACAGGAATAATATGATAATAAGCCCTAGTACCAGGAACAGTCTGAGCATTAACATAAGTTGTAGCCCGCTCTTGAGACAGCTCTTCCCTGGAAACTAAGATGAACCTCATCGTGGGAAAACTACTCTGACATAAATTGTGAAACTCGTTCACCGACGAAATCTGGTTCTTCAATTCCATCACAAGGTGATTTGCCATGAGAAGTTGCAAAAAAATCTATTCAGCTTTCAGACTATGTGTTTTCTTATGCTCACAAAAAAGAAGAAAATTTGCACAATTTTTGTATTGACCAGGGCAACCGTAACTAATATATTTCTGACAGATTTTAACCGTTGCGATATTGTGCTTCAAGTCACCCGACAATATGAAAAGACTCGAGTGCTCAAGAACATCATTATTTTTGAAATATGTCACTCCTTTCTTATACGCGATGTATTGATGAGGGATGAGCTAACAAAGCAAATAAGTTTTGGCACGGTTTACAATTTCCGCATTATACTGTTTTCAAAATGCGAGAGATTTTAAAGTGCGGACCCTCACCGAATTACGACTTCTGAGAATTAGCAAAGGTAATTCTTGGCGAATTACCGCCTGTATACGCAATGGAAAAGAAAATCTCCGTGTCTTTGAGGGTCAACAAACAAAGGGAGCGCTTTCGAGACACAAAATTTAAACTCGCATGTAACTAGGGCGACCCATGGAAGAGTCATAGGCAAAAATTTACAAAAATTTGATGAAAAATCGGTTTTTTTATGTATAATGATCATTGTACGCTTATAGACATTTAAAAAACCAATAATGAAAGAGTCTCCTGGTAAATTTTTAGCCAATTTGAAGCGACCTCATCAATGATATCTTATTTTGAAGAAAAAAGGAATTTTTGCGTTTTCCGAGTTTCTGTTGCTGGGTAACGAAAAACGGATGGCGGCATTGTATTCTACAATTAATTTGGCATCTCTTATCTTTTTAATCATTTTTTTAGACTAAACTGCCGCGTTAGTACACAAAAAACCGATCCAAGGCACCTGGAGGTAAAATGATGCCAGAAAACTTTAATAAACAGAGAGCGGTTTTTCGGGTTGAAAATTTGGGATTATCCTTCTTTTGATAGTACTAATCGATGTACCAATTTTAAACAAAACCTGAGAGGGTGATGTGGGATCAACTGCTGAGTTGGGATGGAATGCCCCTAATACAAATTAAAAAAATTCGTTTAGTTTTAGATTTATATTGTAATCGTGCGATTTTGTATAGTTTAATAAATATATAAATTGAATGCAATGTTTTTAATAAATAACTTTGTTTACTGCACTATGTATTTTGAAAGTCGTTGTTTATACAGGGTGGTAGTGACAGGAAGGTGAATACCTCCGAAAATATTGGAGTTAGAAAAAATCTTTTGCAATAAAAGTTATGTATATCAATGAGCTGCTCATTTTAAAATTATTTTTGTTTATACAGGGTGTTCCATAAATGTGCGACATACCAAAATTTCTTGGGAAATTATAATGTGACTTTATGCACTATACATAATGTTTAAAATAGAGGGTTTTTGCATTATTTCACTTTTTCCGGAAAAATTGACTTTTGGAAAATTAATTAACTCAGTTATCCTGGAATTTATCCAACTGCAATTTCGCAGCTTCAATATGCATACATGGGCTAACTACAGTTAGTTGTTCACCTTTCCAACCTCATTTGGCTTTGAGTAATCACTTATTTAAATTGAACTCCCAAAATTCATGGATAACTTGATTTTTTTAAATAGCACCACCTAATTTTTTATGTGCCGTTGAACACAGAATCTCATAAGCTTTCTAATGATAAGATTGTAGGTATCTAATTACTCAAAAATCCGCAAAAATCTGTAAGAGTTAGATACTTACAGAGTAAAAGTTAGATACCTACAACGTTATCATTAGAATGCTTATAAAATTTCACGTTCAAAGGCACATAAAAAATTAGGTGGTGCCATTTGAAAAAACCATGCTATCCATGAATTTAGGGAGTTCAATTTAAATAACTGATTACTCAAAATCAAGCAAGGTTGAAAATGTGAATAACCAGCTGTAGTTAGCACATGTAATGCATATTAAAGCTACGAAATAGCAGTTGGATAAATTCCAGGATAACTGATTATTTAATTTTTTGAAAGTGTCAATTTTTCTGAAAAAGTGAAATAATGCGAAAACCCTCTATTTTAGACACTATGTGTAATTCATAAAGTCACATTAGAATTTAGCAAAGAATTCACATTTGTAATAAAAAATGGGTAGTTCTATTTAAAAAAAACATAACTTTGGTATGTTGCACTTTTATGGAACACCCTGTATAAACGAAAAAAACTTTAAAATGTGCAGCTCATTGATTTGCACCACTTTCACTGCAAAAATTTTTTCTAACCCCCAATATTTTCCTCGCACAAATAGGCCACCCTGTATGTGGACGGAATTCCACCTATTTCTATACGAAACTGGTTATAAGGTTTTGCATCGGTTTTTTAATACAATAAAAAATTTACCTAAAGGATTATGAACACATAAGACAAAACTAAACCAAATATTTACTTTTAAAACGCCTCGGGGATGGGCTTCCTTAAAGTTCACGGGTGTACATTCATGAAATTTAAAACTAGGACACCTCAATTTCTGTAAACAAGAGTTTGCACATTGTGAAGCGGGCTTAAGGGTATCATTTACAATTCTAACAGCAGGTAGTTTTAGCAGGGGTTATCTTATAGAAGGACTGTAGAATGAATCATTACACTAAATACGTTTTAGAAAATAGGTAACTTACGTTGCTTACTTAATTTTTTTCTTTAAAGAATATATTTGAAGGTATCGCTAATTAAACACCATAGCTCGATTAATTATCGAATCAAAATTTTGTTTAGGAAATGTTTACAAAATAAAATTAGAAATAATTTTGAATTAAAAAACGTCTACAAGCATAAGGTATAGTTCATATTAATATGCTTATTGTAAAGCTTTGTACACACCTGAACAACAAACCGAGGAACAAACAGAACAACGAACCGAACGGCAATCGGAACATTAATTTGGACGGTGCTACGTACGAATTTTAGAACAGATCCGCAAGTCCTGATTGTTTCACGAAATTTCCCGCAACTTGTCGGTTTTTTCTCCGACATCAAAGAAAATGCGCGCGAATTCGTTTGCAGGTTTGGACGAATCTAAACAAAACGGCGAACAAACTTATGCGGGAGAATTAAATTATTTATTTTTTGTCCTACCTTTTGTGGATTTGTTGTGATTTAGGTAATATTATGGAGTTGACAGAAGAAAAATGTTTTAAATTAATCAGTGTTTAAGAATGCAAGAAAAAAATGATGTCCCTATTAGCATCATTTGGGCGGGAAATTTCCAAAATAAAAAAAAAGCGAAGTAAATTATAATTTTTACTCTTCTTTGTGCGTAAAATTTGGTTGGCACTATCTTCTTGTTTTCCGCAATTTTCTTCTCAATAATAAATATATATGAACTGAAAACTACTGAAAATAATTATGGAACAGCACAAACGTTCCGTTTGTTGTTCGGATTGTGGAAATCATAAAAGATTGTTTGTCGTTCTGTTTGACTTTCGGTTCGTTGTTATGTTTGTTGCTCGGTTTGTTGTTCAGGTGTGTACGAAGCTTTACAACTTAAGCAACAATTTTTGGCGAATAAAGATTAGTTTGTGATGTACTATTAGAAACACAAATTTATATCATATCAAATTTATGACAACTTAAAAACCAAGAACGTGTATGTTATTGCTAAGAAATTATTAAGGAAAAGCGCAATTGCAGTGTAAATATTTATAATTAGATATTTTCGAAAGTTTATAAGTCCTCTATTGTAATCTTAATACTTAAAAGAAAATCCTGTTTATTAGCGTTATAAGGAAATTTTTTTTTAATAACTAACAATAATTAGTAGGTTAGATTTATTTAAAAATAAATAATAATCAGTCAACCCAAATAACCATGTTTAGTTTTTTGATTTAATTTAAAAGTTATTGCTTGTAGACGTTTTTTAAATCAAAATTATTTCTAATTTTATTTTGTAAACATTTCTTAAACAAAATTTTGATTCGATAATTAATCGAGCTATGGTGTTTAATTAGCGATACCTTCAAATATATTCTTTAAAGAAAAAAATTAAGTAAGCAACGTAAATTACGTATTTTCTAAAACGTGCTTAGTGTAATGATTCATTTTACAGTCCTTCTATAAGATAACCCCTGCTGAGACTACCTTCTGTTAGAGTTGTAAATGATACCATTAAGTCCGCTTCACAATGTGCAAACTTTTGTTTACAGAAATTGTGGTGTCCAAGTTTTAAATTTCATGAGTGTACATCTAAAAAGTACTCTTATTCAATTTTTAGAGTTGTTAGTGTAAGTCATTTGTTTACAGAGTTTTTAGAGTATTTTATTCTGTAGCAACCTAATTATGTTTTCAATCTTAAAAATTACCTATACTTTTAGTTTTTGTTGTTAAAATTGTTACAGTATCCAATTTAATTTAATGTATTTTTTGTAGGTCTTTACTGTAGCTCTAGAATTTGTTTCTGTCACGTCAATCTTTCATACTTTTTCTTATATTTATCAATTTAATGGCGTCTTGATTTAAATTTGTTTTTGCTTCGTTTCCAATTTTTCACTACCTAATTTTTAATTCGTTCACATAGCGAACGTGACAACATTAGAAAACAAAATTTGTTAACGTTTCAATCATAAAATGTGTTTTACAAATTAAATTTCGTTCCGCGACTTAAATAAATTGCATGTTATAACAATGAAGTTGTCTTGAATTTTTGTTTACGTCGCAAAAGGAATGCGTTAGCGAAAGCTATTTTGACATTATTAACCGATATAAAGTGAAAGAATGCGCGGAACGAAATTAATTCAAAACCAAAATAGACTCTAATAAATTATCAGTATTAAAAAAAAGAACAATATAAAAACATCGTAATTATAGACTGATTTATCGTTCGCATATACATAGATACTGTAGATTTATGAAATTCGTTCGAATATAGGGATAGGGGGAAAATGTTATTTTTTTTTGTAATTTTGGTTGTCAAAAATATTGAACATTTTTGTTTTATTGCTCAATTCTAATTATCTAGAGAAAATTTTCAGCACGTAGTACACGTACTATATACAAAACACGTTGGTGATTGACCTTAATAAACACATTTTTTTAGTTCAAAACCTTGAATTCTATTTTTAAAAATAAAATTACATAAAAAAATAAAAAGTTTCAGATGTAATTTAGTTAAGAAGTTGTCGGCGTTTTCTTCCGTTAGAGGAGAAAAAAAGTGAATACTACCATATCATTCTGTTACAATAAATTATACGGACGGGGCATCAAAAGAAATCGTGATGGATACTAACCTATTCATTAAATTTCATACGTCTACATATTAACAAACCAACTAATATAAAATACCATTTTACGACGTTTATATTTCTATGCAAATTATCTATGATTATAAATAAAACAAAATTTTATATTTTGTCAGGAGTAAAAGTCAGAAGTAATTGGTTTTTTCTAAATTTGAAGAAGACTGTTATATAAATAAATATGAACTTTTAGTTGGAGAAAAAAAATATGCTATTGAAATACCGAACTGATCTCGAAGTTACGCACAAAAAATTCATAAGTAAGAGATACCGTTTTGAAAGGTTCATTGCCACAAGAATATTAACACCTTCACCTTAAATATTTGATGATTACCAATTGTATTAAATAAATCGGCAATTGTTGCTGTGTCAAAGCAACTGCTTTGAAAATAATGGTTGCAAATTGGTAATATACAAGCTTAATTACATGAATTTTATTCATGGAATGAATGAATCGGTATTAACTGCATGTATATCTGTAGAACAATTCAATAGAAATTTATGATAAATGGGGAACCTATAAAATAATTTTTTTAAATATTTTTAGTTCAACAATAATTCACATATTATTCATGTCATTGTTATAAATAGTAATATGAAAGTAGAAGCAGTGACTATATATCTTAGACATTCAACCGCTTTAATTGGGGACCAATACCGATAGATGTCGTAGGATCATCGCCACTCGCATCGCCACTTACAGTGGCGTAACCATAAAGCATTTAATAAACATTAAAATTTATTTAAAAATTTTATTTTAATTTGTTTATTGGTGTGTTTAATTATTGAACTATATAACAAAGGTTCCGTAAACATGCACACGACATCTATCGGTATTGGTCCCCAATTAAAGTCTTCTGACAAATGAAGACCGGAGATTCCTCAGATAATTTTAAGACAATTTAACCCAATTCACCTAGTCCGAAAATGCTTCCTAAGGGAGCTAGAGCTCTTTGAAGATGGCGCCTTGTAAATAGTTTTTTTTAAATACCTCCAGAATGCTTCTACTTAGAAAAGCATAAACTGGTATGCTTGTTTAGCCTTCAGGGAGGAATCGATTCCATCAATTGCGAATTTCTAGTACCGGTCATAGGCGTCCGTTTTGGGTAGGTCAACTGTTATTTTAACGCATAACTTTTTTGTCTTTAACTTTTAAGCATTTGTGACACTAGATTATTAAATTTTCAGGTATTCTAGTACTCTTACTTTAAGTCATTAGGATACACCGTTTTCTAGAAAAATGGATTTGACATTTTTGTTTTTTGTCATTAAAGTTAAATTTACATTTTTGCACTAGTTGGCTCTGAACTGCCAACAAAAGTAAAACTACCCGTTTTTCATTGTCAAATTGTTGTCAGTTCATGAAGTTTATCTTTTAATTTTTACTTTACCAAGCGCCATCTTCAAAGAGCTCTAACTCCCTTAGGAAGCATTTTCGGACTAGGTGAATTGGGTTAAATTGTCTTAAAATTATCTGAGGAATCTCCGGTCTTCATTTGTCAGAGAGTTTCTGGACACCCTGTATAGTCACTGGTAGAAGTAATATCATTTATAATACTATTTGGGAATCAGTACTTTCCTTACAAGTAAGGTTACAATTGATTACACTTTCCGGTTCCGATGATAATTTACCTTTCAGTCTTTTATGAGTATTTTGTCGACTTAACCCTTTCCGTACGGCTGACGCAGCATATGCGACACCGAAGGTATGTATCCCACAGACCGCTGTCGCATATGATCGACGACATGTATACTGTCTCCTGGACGACTGTCTGTTGGGATGCGACGCATATAATTTTTAGTTTTGGCATGCAGACTGCTGTCGCAACGTTTGCGTTTACCGCATACTAACTGCTCAGGCGGTTAACGCATATGGTCGATACCGTCGATCATCCGCGTCGTCCGGCAACCTTGCAAGTTTAGTGCTAGTTGAATGCAGTGTTTGTGTTTTCGCGCCAGTATGTCTTAAAATGTCGTCGGAGAATGCCGCTGGTCCGTCGAGGATCTCGTCAAGACCAAAAAAGCAAAAAACAAGTCACGATAGCTACTGTGGATTATCTGATGTTGAAGTACGTAATATTTTAAGTGTTATGGACAGTGATCATAATGAAATAAATGAAGATGAACCATTTATGGATAGCGGAAGTGAATATGTACCTCAATCTGATAGTGAAAGCGAGGGATGGGAAAGCCAAGAAGATGATCTGGAAGAAGAAAACCAGGTTGAGACCAATGATGAAATGAATTTAAATAACGATTCAGAGAATATTGAACATTTCGATATTGTGTGGGGTCAAGAAGATTTTCGGCCTAAGAAGCACGTGTTTGACAATAGCAGTAATTGTGTAAGAAATGAAAATCTTTTAAATGAGACTTTAGAGATAAACTACTTCTTAAATTTATTTACTGAAGAGCTTGCCACTATTATTATAGCCGAAACAAATCGGTATGCGCAAGAACAACAGGCAAAGAACTGGAAAGATATTGTTGTTTCTGACCTTTTTGTTTTTATATCTCTAACTTTGCTAATGCCTCATGTGAAAAAACGGACATAAAGGATTACTGGTCAAAAGATAGTTTGATGCATACTCCGATTTTTGGTGAAAAATGAGTCGTGATAAATACCTTACTATGCTGAAATACCTACATTTTTCCAATAATGCGGAAAGCGACCCTAATGATCGTATGCGTAAGTTAGAGTTGTGATAAACACAATAAAATCACAATTTCAAAGTCAGTTTTACCCTTTCGAAAATCTCGTTATCGACGAGAGTATGATTTTATTTAAAGGTCGCCTGAGTTTCAAGCAATACATTAAAACCAAACGGCACCGTTTTGGAATAAAGTTGTATGTTTTGTGTGATTGTGAAACGGGCTTCGTTTTAGATTTTCTGGTGTATATCGGAAAAACCACTGACATAACACTCATCGACAATCTTGGACATAATTTTTATAGTGACAATTACTATACTAGCCGCTCGTTATCAACATTTCTTTATAATACTAAAACTAATTCTTGCGGAACTGTCCGTCAAAACAGAAAACAGATGCCCGATTTAAAAAAAAAACTGAAAAGGGGAGAAATCGACTGGAAAAGTAGTGCGAACATACTAGTCTTAAAATGGAAGGATCGTCGGGACGTGGTTATGTTATCAACTTTCCACGAGAATGAAGTATTAACACTTCAAAAAATTGATACGGTAACACAGCAATATCAGAAGAAGCCTTTATGCGTAATTGACTATAATAAACAAATGGGCGCTATTGATCGTTCGGACATGATGATAAGCTCCGTAGACAGTACACGAAAAACCATAAAGTGGTACAAAAAATTATTTTTCCATACACTGGATCTATGTATGTTGAATGCCCATGCATTGTATTGCACCCAAAATGCCAAAGTTCCTGTTTCCCAAATTTCATCGGGAAGTTATTCGCCAACTTTGGAGAGGTTTGTTTACATTTCCCTATTTATTTTTCCATAAAATGGAATTTGTTTTATTTTCAGATACTCAACAGAAAACACCAGATCAAGTCGACGTGAAGTTGGCACTGTCAGACTGATAGAGAGACATTTCCCGGAAGAAATTTCCCGTAAAAATGGAAAATTGCAAAGACGACGATGTATAGTTTGTGCCCAAACTAAAAATAATGTGAAAAAGCGTAAGGAGACTAGGTTTATGTGTAAAGACTGTGATGTTGGCCTCTGTATTCCGTGTTTCAGAATTTATCACGAAGAAAGAAATTTTTAGTTATAAAAAAATGTTTGTTTAAAGTGTTTTTGAAATATTTTTGATTTTTATAACTTTTAATTATTATTTCTAGAATAAATGTTTATTTATGTTAGTACATTGCTCTTTTACAATAAAATCATGATTCCACAACTTTCGAGTATAGTGACGCACATAGTCGACAGTCGTCTGTTCGGCACGGTCTAAAGTTTCGTCTGTACGGACCGAATTTTCGTGTAAGGTTGCCGTACGGAAAGGGTTAAATTGTAGTGGACAGCTCCTTCACATTTATGAATCGTCGTAAAGAATTTTTTGGCAGTCGCACTGATGTAACTTTCGACTGTAGGTGGTCCAAGTACTTAGTTTACCTGTTCATTGGGAATGAACCATGGAACGTTTATTTTTTGTAAGTTTGACTTCGCTGTATTACTCCATATTGGTGATGCATAAAGCACTAGAGGTCGGATTAGTGAATTATACATCGTAATGATGAATTTTGGCTTATGTGATGATTTCATGTTAATGAGGGGGTGTAACTCTGCCAACCTCGCACATCCTTGGTTTAATTTGTAATTTACATGTAGATTCTAGGTGAGCCGTGTATTAAGTAACACACCTGATATTTTATGGCTGCGTCAGCTGGATTCTATGGAACGATATTTTTGTCGATTATAATGTTGGGAGGATTTATGATTCTTCTTAAAGAGAATATTTTAGCTTTGCATTTAGTAGGGTTTATTTAGATGTTCCATCTTGTGTACCATGAGCATATTCGGTGTATTGCAGTTTCACTATGGCGTGGATAAGGTCAGTGTGTTAAACCAGGATTGCGGTATCATTTGCGAAGGTCGCTAAGGTTACCTCTGTGGCGGGAATGTCTGATGTAAATATGTTGAAGAGTACCGGTCCCAGCACACTTCCTTGCGGTACACTTTTGTGGATTGTTTTTGTTTCAGAATACATCGTTAGAGTTGATGTTGTGTAGAGTATGATTTTCTGAAGTCAAACTAAAATCATGGTACTAAGTTAAATGGCGTTAGTTCATTCATTAAGTGACAGTGGATGATTTCCTTTAAGGCTTTTAAAAGTGAAGTTAACAAGCTTTTTGTCCTGTAGCTGGTTTTTAGTTTTTGTCTATGCCCGGGTTGTGAAATACCAGTATGTGGCCGTGCTTCCATTTTGTTGGAAAATATCCTAGTCGGAGACATGCACATATTTTTTTTGAACTGTAGAATTATGCGAGCGGTGCGTGCAGATGTTAAAGAAAGCTCCCTTTCCGTATTCACCCTTCCAAGTGTAAACATGAGCATACAGCACGTTGTTGTTTCCGAAAATTTTCAATGTATTCTTATTGAGGTATGTTTAAGTGTTCTTCATTTAGAATACTATGTAACTTTGAGGTAACTAAAAGCGGTTGTGTAAAGAATTTTTTCGTTTCTGTTAGCATAAATTTGGTTTTATGCTTTTCCGTGACACTTAGTAACAAAAGATGTCTGTAACGTGCCCTTTAGGCACATTTGTTAAAAAGAATAATTAAGACTTTTACCTATTCACACTCTAGTAGGCAACCTTACAACACATTTGCATTTACCGTTTACCATAGCCTAAACTAACAAGGTATTTATATTATATTATCGATTTAATTTATTAACAACACTTAAGAACTATTTAATCGAATCTGGTACACAAAGGGTAGAAGTTTCTTACCACGTTATCTCAGCAAAATAACGCTTAGTGGCATGCATTTAAACGTGATATAAATCTAATATAAAAATTGAAAAAAATTAATGATTTCTTAATTACCATAAATTCTAATTTAAATTCTTTAAAAAAAATTATCAAATATCAAAAAATCTTCTAAGACCTACCCAGCCCAGTTTATTATTTAAACACCTGTTACCATTTATTTTGTAGTTTTCTGTTTTATCACACAAATTTATAGGGCTTAATGCACTGCATTAAGAATTTTTACATTATGATTTATACAAAAAAAATTTAAAATCTGCATATTATTTAGAATTTTTATTGATTTTTATGTTTCAAATGTTTAACAGTCTTTGTAATTGGTATTTGAAAACCTATAATACAATCCATTGCAATAATGTTTTCACTATTGTAGGTTACTTATTGCCATGGATCTTAATTATTATTATATAAAAAAAAATAATAGAACAATGAGACCCAATTTATTTAAGAAATTTAAGCACATTAAACTTAAAACCATCAGTCCGCTCTCCATTTCAAGGTCTTAAGTTCATATTTTTCCAAAGTTATTAATTTAGTATAATAACAATTCTATTTAATGCATATATTTTATTATTATGTGGTTAGAGTCACTTTTTTTGGTTACAGCTTGTTGATGACCTCAGCAGACGTGAAAGAATCTTGTTGATTTCTCGATTATGACAAAATTTTGTTTGTACTTTACATTAACATTTTTATTCTTCGATTTACTGTAGTTACTCACTTTTTGACTATTTAACTTCTTATAAAATTGTCTATAGCATTATCAATAAACCACACAAGCAAAGGAATGACGACGCAAGCAGCAACAACGATAACACAATATTTAAATGATTTAGTTTACTTTATAACTTTATATTCACGATAATTTTATTTCACATGTAGGATGTTTATCTTCAATGCTCTTAATATGATTACCCAAAAATACTCAACTTCTTTAATTATTAACTGTTGTCTCAACATCAACTTCCTCGTCTTTAGTTACCATTCGACCCCAATTATTTTAACACTTTTACTCTTTGGCTCTTTACAACCGAGATTTATTATTTTAACATGTTTACCATTTCCTTTACCCTTCACTCAATGTCAATTTCTTTGACCTTTTAAGTGCGTTTGTATTCAAAAATTGAGTTCATTTCACACCTGCACTGATCAATTTCTTAATTGCTGAGAAACGATCTTTTTCTGGAGTGCATTGTGTATACTTCCATTTTATCGATTTTTGATGATAGTTTTAAATGCTTGGGGAGTTATGGGGACTATTGGTTCTGTTGTCAATGGTTGGTTAGTTTTAGTATGGTTGATTAGTTGTGCCGTTTTATGTGAAGCACAGGTAGTTTTTGGAGTAAAGACATTTTCGTAGTGAGCTACAAAGGCTGCTGCTTTTTCTTTTTTAGTAGCAAGTGGTATATTATCTACGTTTAGTGTTAGAATTTCCTCGCAATTCGCTTTGTGGCTTTTCACATCCCGGTATCTCCTGGCTGAAAGTGGTCGA
This sequence comes from Abscondita cerata, assembly GCA_030710515.1. Classification (NCBI taxonomy): domain Eukaryota; kingdom Metazoa; phylum Arthropoda; class Insecta; order Coleoptera; family Lampyridae; genus Abscondita; species Abscondita cerata. The sequence goes on along the minus strand of JALBCR010004795.1, from coordinate 50,462 downwards.
TGTATTTTTGATATATATTAATTTGCAATTTGTCCAATTTGCTTTTTAATCTATGTGCCAATTTGTTTAATAAGCGTTTTCTTTCCGGGTTTCTGCTTCTTTGCCATTCTGTTTGACTTTTTCTTTAAATTAGTTCTGTAATTGCAAATTGTAGGTACTAGTATTTAGGTTTTTTTAGTGATTGTGAAGGTAAAGGTTGCTTTCTCTTTGCTGTTTTTTATTGATGTTGTTAGGTTAGATATTGTTATATCTATGTCACCGTTATTGTTACTGGCAAGTGACCAAAGTCAAGCTTTTCTACTACTTTTTGAAACATTGGTTTTGGCGAAGTTCTTCTGTAGTGCAATGTCCAATATATCTGGCAGATAATCATTTCAATAAGGGAGTATTTCTCAGGAATTTCTATTTAAAAACAGTATTTGGTCGCATACCTTTCCAGTTTGGATTCCTCGAGATTGTTGACTGTGCATTCCCATAATTGATTTTTGGAGTTAAAGTTACTACTTGCCTATAAGTACAATGTTAGGTTTTGGTCATTCAATTTTATTCTAGCTCCTATTGTTTCTAGGTTTAGTGTTAGGGATATGGTTGTGGATAATTTTCTTTTTATTTAGTAAGGCTAATCCGCCTACTGCTGTTTAGGCATTTTTGTTGTATCTAAGTATTCTGGTATTCTTGTCTGCTTCAGATAGATGGGTTTCGCTGATACATGCAATATCTATGTTGTGTCTGGCAAGAAAGGGAAGGATTATACTGGAGATGAAGTTTTTGATTGAGGGGAGGTAAGGGGTTATCAGGTCAATGAGGATTTTGACTATATTACTGGTTGCTAATAGATTACGCAATTAGTCTGCATATGAGGGGCTTGGGTTGGTAATATAGTTTATATTGTATCTCAGAGCAGGTTGGTTATTGTTGCTATTATTTTTCAATCGGTTTTGTAGAATTTCTATGCGGTAACTACAACCACGCTAACTTACAGGATGTGGGCTTCTGCAGTTGGCGCACTTGGGAGCTTCCTGTAGTTGTTTTTTGCTTTGTTGATGTTAATGGTTGCCTCCACACTTCATGCATTGTTACGGCTAATTTGTAAACAAACTAAAATATATAGCAGTACTAAAAAGCCTGGGCAGCAGCTCTTCTTAGTTGGAAGTGGTCGTGGGTTGTTAGAGAATTCTTCTAAATAAAGGTCTGTACGCTGCTCGAAAAATTTATAAAGCGCCACCTAGGATTACGTATAAGAAATATCTAGAGTCACTAGAAACTTGTAGAAACAGAAACAAACCGTACGCGAATAGAAATATGTATATTTTTACAGCGACTAGAATTCAATTAACACACAGAGAAACACATAGACAGGACAATAAATAATAACAATTAAAATGAATAGCACATATAGTTATCAAATAGTAATAATTCGCGAGAGCGATTTAAAACACGAATATAAATTCGAGGCACAAACGCCCCAAATAGGTTAGCGTATTTGACAGTTGATAACACCTATGAATCCCTGCAAGTGATTCACGCGACAAATATTGTTTTAAATGTAATTAACAACAATTGCGGAGGGTACCGGACCTTGGCCAATTATGTAAATAGATTATAAGCGCACAAAAATTGATCGGGTACTTTAAAAGATCTTTCGAGTTTACAAACTTATTTATAAGCGCCCAAAAAGATACGTTGTTAAACTTACCACCACGGTACGTATACATAAGACGCGACAAAATTAATGAATGACATGCATAAAAAATTAAGTTAGCTCGTGTAACTAGGAAGTCTTCAGTGTTTGACAGTTAATCGGCAGAGATACCAGCTCTCGTATCCAAATCTAGTATTTGATTATCCAACGAAGAAAAAGCCAAAATGGACTCCTTTGATAACGGTTGCTGGGCTGCTCACCAAGGACTAGAGAAACGGCTTATCTTAAGTGGTGACCTTGAACCGACAATGGCTTCAAAGTAGGTTGAAATTTCAACGGTGGTGTAATATCAGATCCACTTTGATATTTTTATAATTTTGGGATTATTATTCTTGCTAGCATAACCATAATTAAATATCCATTGACTAATTAAAACGGAGTATGTCAAAAGAAAGACCTAAAATGAAGAAAAAAACTGCTTGCAATTATTAGAACCCGTAAGAACAAAAATTTTATTAAAACAAAGGAAAGTAAAAAAAGGCACTTACACCGGAACCGTAATCGAAGACTTATTTCCTAATTAGAATGGGATGATTTTGCTTCAATTGATATTACAAAACACATGTCTATTTGTTTAATTGTTAGACAGCATTTTCTATGTACACTTTTTCGCAACCGACAACAAATCGGAAATGAAGTGTAACTTTTGCAAGAGAATTAGGACAAATCATCGAAACCGGCAACTCTAAACAACTAAACTCTTTTGAAGACTGTTCAATATAAGAATGCATATTCAAACGCATTAGTGTAAACACGGCTGCCTATACTATAGGGAGAAATTGAGCTGTAAATCAATTATTTGCGAAATAATCCCGTCACGTAGTGTACAATAGTTTTTGATGTGGTTATAGTTTTGGCAGCGAAGACACTGGGGGATGTTTGATGGCATTCTTTTCAGTTAGACGGTGACTATTGAATGATACACGCTTTTAAAAGAAAAAAAATGTTTGGCGCTTTCATTACCTTCTAGATCCACTGCACAGACTGGTAGCGGTTTTTTATTTTTAGTTAGTAAGCGAATGACTTTAATTACTGGGTACTGTGTTATTAAGTTTAGTAGAAATTTTTTAGAGTTTTTAACGTTTTTAATCACAACATTAAAAAGTTTGCTATTTGAGTTTGGAAGGTGTGATATTTAATACTGTTATCTTTAAAATGGTTTGTTAAGATTCTATAACCATCATCTTTAGTTGAATTAATTCTTAATATATTTGTATTGCAGAAGGTTTTGAATTCACCGGTTGCTAATTTCTTAATGTCTGCGGTTAGTGCAATGTGGTTTATTGCGTTATGAAAATAAATTCGTGGTATTTTTGGTTTTGCTATCGTTGTTTTGATTTTGTCGCCTGCATTTATGTGTTGATTGTGATCATCGTCGGGTTTATCGTTTGGGTCGACCTCTTAGTTAGTAAGTAAGTTGTATTTGTGTTGTGTTGCGTTTGAACTTTTCACGTCTTTTATTATCCACCACATTGCAACTACACAGTAATCATCGTTTCTAGACGTCCGTGGCATAACCGACAAGTAGTGTCGTTATTAAATGTATTCTTTAACGGCAATGTGTTTCGTTAGGAGCACTGTCGTAGTCTTCAGCTGTGTTGTGATAGCGTTCGTAGTTTGGCAGCGTGCTTTACGTAAAGTTCAACTATTTATCAGTTCTTCCTTGTCCAATCGCCGATTGATGAACGACTCAACTTACCCAAATGACCAGGCACCTGGTGGAGTGTGACTTTATTTAGACTTGACATGGTCTGGCTGCCTGATTACGACGGTAGTCTTTTCTATATCGATTCTTGCATATTCTTCTTCTTCTTGAAGTCGCATATCCGTTACCGGATGTTGCGCACCCCTCGCATGTATATGTTTGTGCGTGACAGTAGACACATATACATGGGACCTACAATTTAACGCCGATTCCGAACGGCTTAGTTGAGAGGTTTACTAGGCAAGTATACTCTCACTGGTTTGCCATTGCCTTGCGAGAGAGTACGGCCGAAAAATTCGATGTTTGCACCGGGAATTGAACCCGAGGTGCCTGCTTAACACCTAACGCACTTAACTGCAGATCTACGACCGCATATTCAATGATAGGATAAATTTTGCCTAAAAAACAGGTGCTAAACTGCTCAGGGGGTAGATAGACCCAAATTGTTTTCTTTTATTATATATTCCTGATCTGGTTGGACTAATCACCAGATTATACCGTCTTTTAGGATTTTTTTTAAGTTTATCTAGTTCTTCCGATTTCAAATGGCCACCTTAAAAAAACCACTTGGTCACTATGTGATAGACTCCATTTTTGAAGTTATTTATGTGGGTTATCAGCATTGATAATTACTGATAATACTTGCAGTTTGTAAACTGCCAGCCTGTTTTCTCCTCTGATATAGATGTGTAGACGGGTAAGTTCTATCATAGCTTCCAGTGCTGCGGTGAGCGTTGTTTTGCACTTAAACGAGCAAGTATTTGAACCTTGTCTAATCTCCTTTTGCGTGTGAATGTTACTACTGAGGTTTTTGAGATAAGACTTTTAGTGCCCTTTTAATCGTTTTTTGATTGTGACTATAAACTTGCCTTTTACTAAGATTCGAAGGTCATCTGTGTATCCTTTTCAGTTCTGCTAGAGATCTATGCATAACTAGGTTGTACAATAGAGGGAGAGAACTCTACATTTTGAAAGCATTTTCCAGCTATCCTCATTGTCAGAGTATGCTCATAAAATTTCATAAATAGTGTCTGTATCTAGTACCTATACCCCTTTATTATTAAGGTCGGATTGCTATAGTTGTCATAAAAAATTGTACAATTGACCCACCTCTCAATTTGGTGTCCGAGCTCACTATGATCGTGTGGTAGGCATTAGAGTCACATCCAATGATAAACTGTGTTTACTAGTCTCTCCATCCATACGCTGGGATAGGTGTCCTTGTAGTGAAAACAGACCTATCCAAGAACTATCTCTCTTAGTTCCTTAATAATACGAGACAATTTAACTGCTACTATGTCATGTAAACAGAAGTTAGTTAATGGCAATATCTTCACATGTCGTATAGCAAGTACACAGATCCTGAGTCTCGCAACAGTTTTGCTATATATTAACTCTCCATCAACTTTACCATGGCTGCATTGTTTTGCAAAGGGCAACGAAACCCGTTCCACTATGCTGCAGATTTTACTTATTTTTTTTAAAGGTTTGAAATGTACCTTGATTTGCCTTTTACTTACTTACTGCGTCTAGCAATCTTTTTCATTAACAGAAAATGGTAGGATTACTTCAGCTTTTTCTACTTTTTGACTGAAGAAGTATTAGTCTCATATTTGACACCCAGGATTTTGGACCTTAAAGGAAGATCGTTTGATTGAACTGCAATTAAATCACCACGCTCCCATATGCTCCACAGGTTCTTCACTGCTTTTACAAGTTATGTCTTAAGGTGCTCGTTTGCGTAGTTAATCCTTAAGATGCCAGTTGAGAATCAAGCACCTTTTGGAGGGAGCCAAGTTCAGCGTAGATGAACAGCTGCATATCAGGATGGAAACTGTTAATCACCGTAATTTAGTGTCCCTCAAAACAGCACTAAAGGACACAGTTTGACTTTGCTGTCTCCTCGTCTTCTCAAGTGTTTGCTTTAGAGATGTAATAAAACCACACCCCAATGGAATAACAATGACGTCATTGTCACCTAATTACTAATTGCAAAATATAAGATAGAGACAAAAGAAATAAATAGTCCATAACAGGCAGTTATAATAATTGATATAATATCTCCGGGTGCCGATTGACATTAACATAAAATCGTCGATTGCATAAACAGTAGTCATTGAGAAAATGGTAGTCATTATTTGTAAATAGTGTCGATACAACATTAATAAATTTCAAGACAAAGCAAATGGCAATAACATGTCCCAACTAGATTTCCAATTATTATGGTGAACAATTTCTCAACCCCAAAAAATTTGAGTGAAAAGCTTTTTCACAGTCAAAATTTTTGTGTCAAACAAACAATAGATTCTTAAACACGACTTGTTTTAGTTAAAACTTTATGCGCAAACGCCACACTAATTATTTTGATAACCCTGTATATTTAAAACCTTTTGTAGAATAGGTGTTATTTAACTGTTATTTGTCAATTATAATCACAATCTAAAATGTGTTTAGTATATTTAGTGCTGCCATACATGTGGTTAAAAATTGCCATATAGTAGGTGGTATTAAATTCTTTAAAAAGAAGATAATACGAACGACTTGATTCTTACGACAGCTTGATGTATAATAAGGGACCATGGGTAGTTGACTAAAATTTAATGAAGCGTAACTATAGCATAATAATCATAAAGCAGTACGATTTGTTGTGTTGTCATTCATGTTAAAATTTGTTAAAATATTAGGTAAATGTCCGTCAAAATATGTTTGGTGATGGCATGGCGGTCTATAAATCGAAAGAAAAACCTAAATAACATTTTTCAAAAATAAAACAATTTTTTTTTTATAATTAACCGATTTTATTGTTAATTGTTAGATAAAAATGGTTTCTAAAGTTTTGGCTATTGTTCTTTTGATTAATGTCATTATGACATAACTGTAAGTAACTGACGTTTAAGTAAATGACATTTCTTTGATCAACGGGTATCAAAATTTAAGAAAAATTTCTATTCCATTTTTTTTACTTTTCAACAATTTTATGCTAAAAATTTACTTAACACCCTGTATGATCTCACTCGTAATATTTCTACTAATGATAAAAAATTACTTATTAAAATACTTTTCCGGTTTTCAAAAAGTTCTTGATTCCCCGTTTGTAAATACACTCGTCAAAGCAAAAGTCATTAGGCTATATCTACATTCTTAGATGGAAGAAGTTCTGAAGAAGCTGACTTGTGTTAGCGAAACGTTAGAAAAATTTTATTCAACAACCGCTTTAGCCCCGAATTATTTTGATTATTGTTCCATATTATAGTATAATAAATAAATGTTGCAATGACAGGCGTGGAAGCAAGATCGTCCTATAACTTAAAATTGCCCGCTGTAGTGACGCCAATTAAATGATGCATCTGTAACAATGTTAGGCATTCTAAATTTGCTCTCTTTCTAACTGCAAAATATTTCATGAAGCTCGACGCATACGTAAACACAAAAATTCCATAGCCGTAGCGTATCAATTCAATTTTTTTGTACACTAAAAGTTTAATGTTGCGTTTTACTAGAAATACCCCCCGTATAATATAAATAGTTAAAACTAACTCTATCTAACTACAAAATTTTATGTAAATTACTTTGTTCTGCATACTGAATTTAAACGTTTAATTTTACTATACTATAAATAACGTTGATTTATAGTTCAATAAAACCGATATTTTTTCATAATTTTCTTTATTTTATATACTAAGTAGATTAATTAGTTTTGCTTTCAAATAACATAAATTATTTGAGAAACATTCTACATTTGGTCCAATTAAATTTCTTTAATATAATTTTGTAAATTATCACGTTTCATTTACGTATGTTTACTCGTATTAGAAAAATGGTTAAATTTTTCTTTGAATATTATAGTGATATTGATACTGATTTATCTTTTATTTTTTTTCTTATAATAAACACTCAGTATTGTTATGACTTCCAACTTCTTTTTACTTTTTTTGTGTATCGTTTTCTTATTTTCTTGTTTTTTCATCATATCTATTTATATTCATGTTTTTTTTTGTTGGTTTTGCTTTGTTTTCTGACAAGCCGTTTTTTTTTTTTTATTATGTTTGGTTTTTTTCTTCTTTGTTGGGTGTATGTTTTGTTTCCTTTCTGTATGTTATATTATATATTATTTTTGTCATATGTTTATTATAACTGGAGTTTTCCGACCAGTTCTCTTTATATTTTTATTCTCTTAAAATAGTTACATTTGATTATTTCTTCTTCCTTTCATTATTTCTTTATCAAATAGAAATGCAAGTTTATTATACAAAACTTTGATTACACCACCATTACATTAAACGCATTTGTTTTACTAAAAAATTTATATGCCAGTACTGCGCGTTTTTTTCCTTAACAAAGATTATACCAAAGTTTACCTAAAAATTATTTACAGATTCCCAAAGTTCATAAAACGAAATGAGACTGTAGTCTTTGTTTAAAACAAAACAACTAATTTACCATCAAACTTGAAATTCACAAACTCCCATCTCAGTTCATTTATTTTCAACTCAATTTGGTTATTTGTAACTGCACACAAAACTTACAGTTGTTTTTCTTCTGATAACTATAATAATTCGTTTTGGGGTATTCACCAAAACTTCCAAGGTTTTTGTCGTTACACTAAGATTTTTTAAACACGAATAATTTATTATGACGAATTACTTGATAAATGCTTTAAACAATATTGCATCTTTACAATTATTTTGCAGGTGTAAGAGAAACTCAAAGTATCCGCAAGCGTTGTTTTGACTTTTAGTCAAACAAAATCTTCTGTTTAATTTCGCAAACGGGATTATTCTTTATCTGTTTCATCAATATAAGTTTAACACTTGCATACAAAACAATTTCATTAATTTGTACGCTCATTGTTCAATATTTAACGATTGTTAAAGATAACAATTATGATCCGCTACAATTTCATACTTGTTTTTAGTTACATATTACTTTGTAGTTTAAAATCTGCTTACAGACTAGTTTCAAAATATAAAATACAAACTCGGGGAGTGTGTCTTCCTCCTCAATTTCTACATACACAAGAAACCTTACAAAAACAAGAAAATAATTTATTGAGTCAACAACGCAAAAAGGCGACATGAGGCAAATAATTCTATGAAACCTTTGATAAAAAACTATTGAGATAAACAATTTTTAAAGCTTAATTGTGAGAAATCAAAGATAAAGCATTTCACCACACCACGACTGATTTAAAAAATACCAAATGGCAAAAGGAATAAATATTGCAGCGAGAATAGGTACGTAAAACATACGAACAAAATATACTTAAAATACAGTTCAACTCACTTAAAACAATTACTTCCATAAGACCAAAAAAATTTACTCCTAAAAAAGTAATTTTTACTAAAAGGGGCAACAAAACTTTCTGCACATTTTAGTAATAGAATGCTATAAAGGCGGAAACAGAAGGGTTCGAATTATTTTTATCAAAATTTGTTAAGAAACCAATAATAGTGTGATAAAATAATCATACGAATGTTTTTTTTGTCAGCATTCTGAATAGTTTTCAAAATTAAATGAAAATAATGCATTATCTTAATTATAAATTTTTGCAATAATATAATAATTATTTTCTTAAAGTTTATTAAGAAAATAAAACTGCAATTGTTTTAATGTTTTTGTAGAAATTTGTGGTCAAATGAAAATTGAATCAGCAAAATTGTCTCATTGACTTTAAGATCTAGGTAAACAAAATTTTTAAATCTTTCTAAATGTTTATTATATTTTTTAAAACTAAATTCTAGTATTGTTTTCTGGTTTTTTCTGTTGTGCGTTTTATGTTTTGTTTGATCATCTAAATTTGGCTTAATCGTTTTTATATTTTCCCTTTGTGTCTCCCTATCTATCTCTGTACTTATATACTCTTTCTGTCACTTACTTTAATGTTGTTGTTGTATGTGTTGTCTTTACATTATTCTTTTCTCACATGTTATCGCTTGCTTTAGTTCTTGTATGTTTCTTTTAAATAGTTCTATCTCTCTCTCTCTCTCTATTTGACTTTTCTACCTTATGAATTTTTTTACGTTTTGTTCTCCAAAGTCTAAATTATATTTTTTCCTAACTGCATCCTAATTCGTTAGATCGAGTCTGTTTTCTATCTTTCTTTTGTTTATTGTTTTTGTTATGGACTTTCTTGTTATCACTGTCTTTTTTAATATTTACTTTATCTTTCATAAATTTCTTACTTTCTTTTGTTTATCATTTCGTTGTCTTGCTTTCCCAATCTTGTTTTTACGGTTTTTGCCTATCTTCTTATCTCTAATTTGTTTTGTTGAATGCCGACTGATATGAATGTGATTAATTATTTTCAGTCAACATCATATGCAACAAAAATTAAGATTATTTAAAAAAATTGGAAATTCAAATTTCTTAAATTATTCTCAAAATTTTCTGAAATTTAAAATTTCTTCCAAAAGTGGCTATAAATTCTGATCGTAATTCTACTTTATCCTTCTTATGAGATTCTAGTCACAAAATCTGAAAACTGGAAGAGCGTTTGATGATCAACGTAAACCTCGTCTATTGAAAAAATGTTTTAACCATTGATTAATTAAACTGTATCAAATTTCTGGTTTTTTTTAATTATATGTACATTTTGCCTTTCTTCTTTGTTTTGTGCTTTGTACAAAGAATTTCGGAGACTAAAAATTCACTGCGGAAAAGATCACTTGGATCGAGCATCAGAGTTTCAAGCTATCCCTTACAATGATCCATTGAATGTTTCGAACATGAGAAGTTAATGAATCTCAAACTTCAAACTAAAATATTGAAAAGAATTAATTAGGCTTAATGATGAAAAGTTTTGGGAAAACCTGCTCTTCTTGTCCCAATAAGAAAGTGAAATTGTCGACATCAACTGATAAAAATGCAATGATGTTACACTAAACTGTTTAAATTCTAAGCATTTATTCCACTTGAGAAAGATCTCCCTGAGCTCTCCTCCGATGATTTTGAATGCTTTCTAGTTTTGAGTTCTGATGTTTCAGCAGACATCATTTAGTTTTGTAATAACTGTTTAGGATGATACAGAAGTTTTGTCCTAACATTTAAAAGACTTGACTTTAAAAGTTGCAAAATAAGATGGAGTCTGGCTTTTTCAATCTTTTACTAAGTCTGTGAATGCTTCAATATGCCCAACTATCTATGGAGCAAACTGTGCGGTTTAATTAAAATGAATGGTAAAATACGACTTATTGCAGTAGAGAATATCATCAGAAGACTAATTCCTAAACTGGATCGGAAATTGGTACTTATCTGTCACCAAAACAACTGGAATTCGGACTAAAGGAGTATGTGAAAATGGTGTTAAATCTTTTTTTGAAATAAACGGGTCTTCAAACAAAGTGCTTCTTACTTAATTCTTTAGCAAGGGAAATCATCCTAAAAGGAGTTTTAAAGAAAACTTCTAAAATCTTCAAATTCTTATATCAATGTTACTCTACTTCAGCTAACCTCGCCTACAGGAATTCAACAATCTTATTTGAAGTGAAATGTCAATAAAGAGATCTTTGTAGACTAATGTTGTTCAGTCTAGCTTTACAACCAATTATGGATCAATTTTTCTTAAACTTAATGTATTTTGTTTGGATGATGGAGTTTTGGGAGGGAATCCGTAGGAACACAAGAATTTAAATATAAAAAGCGAAGTCTTCTTTTAAAGAAAAAATAATCATAACCTGATTGAATCCTTTTCCAATATTTCACCTGGGATTAAAGTAATTGATACGCCTCTTGTGTGCCCTATTTGATATGTCAACACCTGCACACTTACAAAATAAATCGGAGAAGGTAGAACTTGTGTGTCAGCGTCTCAAGTTTCTTCCGTATAATTTGGTTTTCTACTTATTACCTCATTGCTTATCCACCCCATCATGTAACTTTTACTGACATCTCCATCTTGGAAATTCTTAAAGATTTTGGATAGATGGGATAATTCTATAAAAAATGTGATGAAAATTACATTAAACGTATAGTTTGCCTAACCAAAAATGGATTATCGCCTTTTTACCCACTTACTATGGAAGCCTCGGATTGCGATAATCCAAGGATTTGTGCTTCCCAGCTTTTTGTTTTGTCTGGGAGTAGCTGCTTTGGTCTTATTTTTAGTAAATACTCTTTAATTAAGAATAAGTTTAGACTAACTTTCACACGGAAGCATCTCATTATGGAAATAGTATCAATAGCCTGAAATACCTTATTTACAGAGCAATTAGGATGAACTAGTTATTCAATCAGTAATATTCGATCTACAACTGGAAACTGTATATAAAATCAGATATAAAGAAGCCTGCAAAAAAATAGAATTCAGTACTTGGTAGTTAGCCCAACTCTCCGAATAATTTGGCACATTCAGAATCTCTATAGCAGTTTATCTTGGTTGCGCCTCTCGTGCATGCATATGTGTGTAAAGTTACTGCTGATGAATATGGCGATCAATTCATGATTAACTTGATCAAGAATACTAGGCCGTTGGTCAAAACATTCTAAACTAAATAGATCTCTGTCATCGGGCAAGATTCCTGTAATCCGGGGATTTGCAGGGATGATGGAAAACGTCCTGATAGTTTAAGTCTAATTTCGTAGAATAATGGCAAATCACTTTTATGGGTTGCAACCTGTTATCACACTTTATCTGGAAACTGCGTTGAAATCTGATGCTGGAGCAGTTCACAGTTAATTGTGAAGAATAAACTTCATAAGTATAGAGCTTTCCTAGTTGACTATGTGTCCGTTTTCTTCGCTGTAGAGACTTTGGAGAGCTAGTGCATAGATGCTCAGGTGTTTGTAAATACCCTGGTTCTGAAATCAGAAACTGTAAGCTTCTTTTCTAAAACAAAAAGTAATTTTTTTAAAGACGAAGAATGACAATGAAAATATCATCCAACTTTAAAATACTACACAAATAAATTGACGTTCTTGTTTATAGGGCTATACGGCTTAGATTTTTTTCATCTTTTGAGCAAACTTGAAAATAAACCTTAATATTTTGAAACCATTTGTGTCAAGTAGACATTACAAAAGCAACATTTTAGGAAGTAGAAAATTTTAAGCTTTATAACGCTATAATAATATACAAGGTGTCGCTTTTAAGAAATTCAATGAAAATTGAATTTAAGATGGGGGATGTTTGAACACAGTGAATGTATATGTAAACGCAAGTTTGTCGACAGACGTGTTAGCAGTTACATAGTCGATCCTTCAATTATCATTGCCAATTATGTGTAGGCAAAAAGAACTATCTCGAATCGTCTGCTGTAAGACCTCAAAAGATTGAACAATAGGAAACAAACACCGAGAACTACTCGACAGCTGTTTCGTCCTATTGGGACTCTTCAGGAGCGAGAGAACTTGAGTGTAAGTTCACCATTGTACAAATGCGTGCTATTGACTATATTTCTTACTAAAAGACACATCATATAAGAACAATAAGTGTTGCGACACCTAGGTGTCGAGTCGTAACGTAACACGTATGAAAATAAAATTTGCATTAAAATCAACTTTATCGACAGATGGATTAACAATTACATGATCGATCTTTCAATTATTATAGCCAACTATGTGTTGGCCAAAAAACAACAATAAAGCAGGTGATTCGAGATTATCATTTTTGCCAACACATAGTTGGTTATGATAATTGAAAGATCGACTATGTAACTTCTAACACATATGTCGACAAAGTGGTTTTTAATGCAAATTGCATTTTCTTACGTATTATGTTACACAAGTTGACACCTAAAGGTTGCAACACTTATTGTGTATGCAAATTTGTATTAACTGAAGTTAATGTTTGAGTAACATTATAAGGTATAAAAGCACAAAAACTCTAATCCGTGTAATTAGAGACAATGAATGATAAAAAATGTTTTTATGTACTTTATTACACTACACTACTAAATGCTTAAACGTTCAATTATTTCAAAAATTGTGGGTCTATGTACGGGTTTAATTATGTAAAGATTTACCAAAGTATGTCCAAATTGTTAGAATCAATGTTGAAGCTAAACCTTTATTAGGGCAAATACTAAAAAAATTGAAAAAGCCAACGAAAACTTTATGTTAGACTCCTAAAATTCATTTATCTTCACCAAGCTAGATTCTAGAACTTTGATTTCGTATTTCAGTTTTTTTGTGTAGATGAAGCAGTTTACAGTAGTGGGAGAGACGTTGCCAAAGTCCTGTCTTGTCGTGGCATGGTTGATGGGCTAGGAATGTCCTTATATTCCGTCATTCTGAGGAATGTGATCTGCAACAAAAATTTTGAATATTATTTATGTTAGTCTTAAGGGGAGCGGGGGTTTAAAGGTCGTCTGGGAAAGCAATCTTAGGGCGTTTGATTTTGAAGAGATAGGATACGTTGCAATCGGTAGCTTTGCGGATGAGCGGGTTGAGCGGGTTTGATTTTTCGTGAAATGGAGGAGTTGTGCTAGGATAGTAAATAGTTTGGCATACTAATGTAGGTCGTTGTTTAGAATGTACTAAGGAGCGTTAAAAGTAAGACGGAGAGCTTTGTTTTGGATTGCTTGAAGTTTTCGGATGTGGGTGTCGACGGCGTGATTCGAGACGGGAGACTCATAAAACATGATGGAATTTATAATAGATTTGTAAAGAAGACGTATGTTTTTCGGTGATGGGAAAGTTTTACAGTATAAGAAAGAAGCTAGCGACTTTAGGGAGCCACGGCCTTTGTTAAAGATCGATTGGATGTGGGATGTAGAGGTGAGGCGGTCATCTAGAATAACGCCAAGATATTTGGTGGATTTGGTCTATGAAATGGGAGTGTCGAGGATGGTTAGTTTAGGATACAATTTTGGAGGAAGGTGGTGGAAAGTCTGTTAGGAGCTGGGTAAATTTGGTTTCTAAAAGTAAGTTGTGAGATATAGGTCCGAGGGGCAGGATAACAGGAGTATAACGGAAATTGTTGGTATTAAAAGGATGTTTTGGGTAATTGCGGTGTCTACGATATCAGGACGGAAGTTGATTGGAATAAATGTTGGTTTGTTTGGAGCGAGTGCGGTGAGTTGCGGATGTCTATCTAAGTAAACGGATAGGATTCGTCCTTGTGATTGTAGATGCGGCTATTCCAGGATGTGTGTTTGTAGTTGAAATCGCCTGCGGTGATGGTTTGATTCTGGTCAACAAAGAGTTTGTCTAGGTCAGTGTTGGTTAAAGAAGATGTTGTCTCTACGATGATTGAAGTGGCCTCGATGTGATCCAGGAAAGGATTGAGAGCAAGGTAGTGCTTGACGGATTGTTTGACATAGATTGCGATGTCGCTGCCTTGACTTTATAACATGGGTCAAGTTCATTGGTTTTGTAACAAAAACCGTTACAACTCTAGAAAAATACGGTGAGGTGAGAAGAAATGATAAGTAATAAGCCATTTAAATGGTTCTTAAAAAAGGATTTGTTGACTTCTTCGGTCGGATTGGATTGGCTGAAGGATGAAAGCATATTTCTAAGAATTTCAGCAATACGGGCTTGTGTGTTTTGAAGTGGGACATTGGTTGTTTGAGGTTTAATTGTTCGTAGTGCAGAGGGTTGTTGCAGTTTGCTGGTGGTTAGTGCGGGTTTTGTGAATAAGGCGGGGAATAGGGTAGCGGAAGTTAACGTTGGTGTAAACCAGCCGGTCTGTTGGGATTCAACGAAAGTTGGGTTTTCGCTGTAATTTACCGTATGTGGTTGGCTCATTTAGCAGGTTGATCTCGGGTTTTGGTGCATTCGTAGCATGGGTAGGGTTTGCTGCATTTCACATAGCAAAAAGGAGCGGTGCATTTACTTTGGGAATGTTCATAGAGTTGACATCTATAGCATTGGTGGGACTTGGGTTCGGATTGCAAGGGTTCAACACGGATTGCTACTCTGCAACAGTGGGTTAAGTTGTAAATGGATATTTGTTCTCTTGGTATGAGAACCAGGAATAGTGGCATCGTGGATCTGTTTCGCTTAAAGAGTTCGATAACTGTCGATGTGATGTAATTTTGAGATTCTAATTAGGCTTTAATCTGATCAGTCGGGGTGGTTTTGGGAATTCCGCGGAAAACAACTTGGATAAAGAATATGTATGTTTGGGTAATTGGTATTTGTCCATGAGCAAAATCATGGCGCGGTAATCGGGGATGGTGGCGGGTGTTATTTTAATGCCTTCCGGGTAAGGTGGTTGATTGCTAAAATAATTTGGGATAGGAGGTTTTGGGTGAGGTGGTTGTTAACTAAGTTAATCTGGGAAGGGGCGACGGAGTGGTCGTTTTTGGATTCTTTGTTGTTGGATGTGGCAGAATCGACGTCCATGCGGGTGGCAGAATCCGTCATCGTCTTATTTCCCCTGGTCGTTTTCTTTTTTCTAGCGGGTTGGAATTCTTTATTAGCATTTTTGGCGTTGTCGACTGTCGGGGTGGCGAGAGTGACTTTTACGGAAGTACCTGCTGGCAGCACTGAGGATTCTTTTAAATAACTTCTTTAACCTTTCGATTGCAGAGACGAGTTCGCTTGGTGTCATAGACGCACAAACATTATACAATAATTCCGCCGAAGCGGACATTATTGCCGATGGCGACCTTGTTTTAATAAAAATAATTGAAATTTAAATCGCAAGTAGGCTCTGATTATTCAGTTAGTGTTCAGTCTGCGGAGTGCAAGACTAAACTGTGTAGTCAAAGTTGTTCTTTGTGAGCATGATATAGTAGTTCCGGTCAAATTTTTTAATGTTGCGACATGATACTATTTCAGATATCAAAGACGCAATCTTTGTGATTTTTATGTACAGATACCAGTATTTGGTGAGTGACATTTTTATGTCTTAAAAAACTATGTTGTAGAAGCACTTAAGTAAATAACAATTCCAAATTAATTAATAACTAATATGCCGTTGTAGAAGCGTTGTCAGATATTTTGCATCCATATAGTTTTAGTTAGAACAAGATGATGACGTATTTGTAAAACAATAATGTAAATAGATACATTACAGAAGTTTGATACTTAGTTTTTCCGTTGTTATAACCGAGTTGTCTCTTAACTTTATGTGTGTTCTCGGAATCAACAATTATTTTATCTTTGACAACTTGTACTCAAACTTTGTTGTTGCGAATCGACCCTTTCTCGCAGAATGCGCCCATTATCTTAAGTTATTTAAAATGTCAGTAGAAATATTGTGTGTTCGAGAAATGTTGTGTTAAATCGTGTTTGTATCTTCTGGGTAATTTTAAAATTGCAATAAAAAAATTATGTTTCGATTTTTTAATACTCTTTAGTTAAAAGTGTGCATCTAACAACTTGTTAGAGTTAGTTATGAGGGCGTGTTTTGTAGTGCTGGCAATTATGATCTGACAAGAAATAGGATGTTTTGATAGCGTGTTATTATGTAATAAAACCTCGAAAACCTCGAATCCCCTAATTAAAGTTGAAGAGTAAGTAATGATGCATTTCGTATCGGATTCTGGCAATATAATTTTTACAGATATATCTTCAATTAATTTTTAATATAGAAACGCTTTCATTTTTAACCGCAATTACTAATAAATCTGTAACATCTAAAATTTGTCGCTTCTCGAATACATAAATGTGTTATCGCACGTACGTGTAATTATAGAAGTTGAAAACAAGAAAATAACTTTGTAAAAGTAATAAATTTTAAACATCTGTTTGTATTTTTATAGGTTTGGTAACTAGATAATTGCTAGTTTGAAATTATTAATGATTCGGTGCTTATTCAGACGCGAACAAGATAAATTTTATTTTAAATTTCTCTTAATTCGTATCGAGTTAATCGTAGGGAGATTTTTTGTATTACATTGCAGTTGTTATTATTACTGGCACCTACTGTAAATTATTAGGATTGAACCCTATTTTTGCTTATATTTGTTTCAAATACTAAACTAATTAATTTACAAGGCAAATATTTTTAATAATAAATTTAAATCTACAAATCTAAAAAGTTTATATCTGAAAAAAGTTTCGTGAGATTATAAAGATTATGTATTTAACATTTTTTTGAACTAAATTATTTATGGTCAATTAGTTTAATTTTTATGTTATTTTTGGTTTTTAGTAGCCGGATTTTACCGACACAGGATATATCCATTTATATTTGTTTAACAGATTTTTTTAAATACAAACAATGTTTTTTTTAATTATTGTTTTTTTTAGTATTCGTTGTAAATGCTTTTGTTAATTATTTATTTAAAATACCCACAAGTAATATTAATTAGAATTTTGTTGTTTAATTTAATTAATTTAATCTAATTGTAAGTGTGTAAAAAAATACAGAAACCATAGTAAAGATTCTTGTAAGTTGTGGCAAGATTTTATCTCAAAGATATTTAATTAACGTTAATTATGTTGGCGTTTCAACGTCTATCTTGTAAAATAAAACGCATTCATTAAAATGATGAACGGTTTTCAAATCGTTTTTGAGTGGTATCGAAACGTAAATAATTCCTAGTTCATTAAGTGTAAACTGCACAAACTATAGGCCAACCAAGGCTATCGCAACCCCACAAATTGTACATTTATTAATGATTCCTCAAAATAGGTTCACAAAAGTCACGCCCATGCAACAGCAGCTAACAACGTTTTCATTACAAACCAATTGATTTTCTAAGTTACGGAATAATTGTAATGTTTGGATACCTAGATACTACGTTTTAATTATAAAATTTCACCTCTGTTTCAATTTCAAACTTTAATTAAAATACATTTCAATGCTTTTGATACGTTTCTATACATACAGGGTTTTGATAAGTAAGACACTCAGAATATTAAATTTTGTTGAATATTATCTTGTTAGTACACTTCGATGTATCAATACAAAATACAGAACATGAGATTTTAAGATTTGTTGACCCCTATCACGTACTAACTTAATACGACGTAAACAGGCTCAGAGATCCGAATGCACGGTTACTCATTAAGTAAATTACGGTTCAAATCCCAAAAAGTATTTTTTTTACTCTTAATAGTTTTGTTCTTTGTTTTTCTACGTCATTGTTTATGATTTTACCGCGGCTTTGAAACTATCTAATTAAACAAATAACTATTTTCATTATTTTAAATTTTTGATTGTTGTATTTTGTTGTTAGTTATAATTTAAATTAATTATTTCGTTATTGATTATCATTTAAGTTAAAATCATAAGAAGCAGAGTAAAATCATAATCGATAAATTTGAATATGTAAGCGAAACTTTAATTGTGTTCAAATAATAGTTGTTCATCTTCTCCGGTAACCAATGTTCCAGAAATATTAGCTACTATGATAGGTGGTAGTTGATCAAACTAGTTTAATAGAATAATTCTCAATTGAGTATTTATGAGCTACTATAAAAATGCAAACTAACGTAAACGTACATTATGAAACTACTAGTGCTTTCGGCACTCAATATGAAATAAACTAAAGTTGAAATATTTGAAAAATTAATAGAGATCGTTTTGCGTTAATCGTACTCTTATAAAATAGAAAAATTACATTAAGTAGTCAAAGAAAAACTATCAATATTATTTTGCCTGCGATCACTATAAGTTTATAATAAACCTTTCTTATACAGATACAGAACGCACACCACAGGCAAGAGAACAATTAGTGAAGGTCGTGGGTTTGATCCCCCATGAGCCAAATATATTTTTATACATCAATTATGGCAAAAAAGTGAACTGCCTTTACAGATCATAGGATGTGAATAAACTATATAAATTTATGCAAGGTTGTTCAAAAAAATTAAAGGGGCATTGAAAAATTTATATAAATTTACGTTAAATACTTTCAAACAATATAAGAAAGAATAAAGTTACTAAGCGTAAAAATACTAATGTCTTTATTTATAGTTAAGTAAAGACTTAAATCTTAAATTTGTTTTAGCCAATTTGGTGGGATTAAAAGCAGAATAATGCACATCAATTTTTTTAAATTTTTACTAAGACCCACTTAAGACTAGAAACTTGCAAAAGTCAAAACATGCTTTCTTTACAGCAAAAAACGCTTGAGAAAGAAGCATCTATAGAAGACTATCAAGAATTAATTTAACGTAGCATCTGCTGTTTTCCTTGATTACGCAATTTTAATCATTTAAAGATGCGTGGTTTTGATTAAAAGTTATATTTAAAAACTAATTATTGCGGCTTCGTGCTTTTGGGTTCAATTTTTATTTTAAGCGCTATGGTGACCCAACACTCGTATTGCATCTTGTGTTCTAATAATATTGGTACAATGTTCGTATTATTACGTATTTCAATCTGTCCTATGTTATGTACAGGGTGTGTCACGATGATGGTTCGTTAGACGATTACGGAAAATTAGACATAGAATTTTTCTAAGAATTTGGTTACTTGCACAGCTGGCTCTGATCTATCGATTTAAAATATTTTCAACGTTGCAACGTTGTTGCTCATATGGAAATGTGGCAACAACTTTGATATTTCAAATGAGACACTCTATATATTATTATATTTTCAGATTCTACATTGCATTTGTGACGGATTTTTATAAAAATACTATGTACCTAAAATTGATAGGGTAATGAAAATTCGTATAACTCATCACTAAATATTCTTTTTGCAGAAAGTTTAATCAGATTTCATTCTCCTCGTATATGGTGTTCATAAAACTCATTTGATCTTTCTCAAATTCAAGTCAGTATAAGTCACAAATTTTAAATAAAACACCCTGTATTTTGTTGACTCATCTGAAAGATGGACCGGTTCATTATATGTCGTCATGCAATGGCTGGGTTGTTATATTTTATGTTCTTATTTACCTTCTATAATGTTTACACACTTAATTAATATTATTATAAGTGAATACTAGGGTGGGTAACGATTGGCATGTTTAGGTTTTAGTAGTCTTCCTAAACCTTGAAGTAAATGCTTTGCCAAGACGAACCAATTCACTATTGCACACGGTTTTGTCACCACACTATACAGGTTTATATTGATCTTCTGGGGCACCATCTCATTTGCATATCTTCCTTGCTGGTGATAGGATCTGCATATACTATGTTTTTGACATGACCCCAAAGAAAATAATCCAATGAGGTCAAGTCGGAAGAACGAACAGGCCAGCGGATCGGCCCTCTGTTGGCAATCCACAGATTCTCGAAAGTAGAATTCAATAAATCGCCATCTTGTTGGAACTAGGCACGGAGTTGATTGTTTACTGGGAGTCGGTGAAGTGCTGGCAAAATTTCATTTTTCATTATTCTCGGGTAAGCTAGGTGGTTCAAGTTCTCATCATAGAAACAAAATCATAGGATACTGTTTTCTTTTATAGCACAAAAAACATTAAACTGCCACGCTCTTTGTAATCCTTGTTCACGGACCACGGATTTTCCTCTGCCCAAAAATGACTATTATGTCGGTTAAACATACCATTCTTGCAGAATTTAGCTTTATCACACCAAATAATGTCTTCCTAAAATTTGAATCTTCTTGTGTCTTTACCAAGAACCATTCGCAAAACACGCAAAAGAAGATTTCCAGGGTTCAAATGCTGAACTTTAGTGTAGTGACATAGCTTTCATTTATGTTTTGATAAAATCCTGTAGACACTTTTAAAAGACACTCTCAAATTAACTTCTGCGTCGCGTAAATATGCAGTTGGATAGGAACTAAAGAAAGCTAAAACCAATATTTCAGGTTCTTCATCGACTACGATCGGTTTTTGCTTTACTAGTGGGGCCTTGAAAGATTCATATTTAAGTAAATTATTTATGACACGCTTTACTATGTTTTTGCTGGGGTTCGACTTTTCCGGAAATTTTTTCGAAAATGCGCGACACGTTCGATCAATCATGCGATTACACTGTTAACCAAGAAATTTAGATAATCTTCATTCGTAAATTCCATTTGTTGTGCCATTTTGATAGCTATCAATTAACTACTGACAGCTCCTTTGTAAACAGATATATGAAGCGTGCAGCTAGTAGCATTTTTTCTTCCATGGCAATCTTGACTATTAATTTCCGCTAATTTTGAATAAAATTAAGAAAATCGTCAGAAACCGTGTTAGGGCTACATTTCTGATATGAGCAATGTTTTTCAGAATAAGATCAAATTTTTTGACTAACTCGAGGAAGAAATACTGGGTGCTCTTCTCCACATGAACAAAATGATCTACCTCGTATGTTTCAAAACTCATAAAGATGTGAATACCACGAAAAATAATGCACTTGGGTATAGAAAACTCTATTATTATATAAAAGATTATAACACCAGTTTTCAGATAAATCAACAAAATACGGGGTGTTCCATCTAAAATTAGTGACTTATACTGACTTGAATTTGAGGAAGATCGAATGGGTTTCATGAACACCCTGTACGAGAAGAATGAAATCTGATTAAACTGTCTGCAAAAAGAATATTTAGTAATGAGTTATACAAATTTTCATTACCCTAGGCTGACAAATGGCAAAGATATGGTTTTTAAAATAGCGTCTCATCTGTCATTTTTTTTCAGAAAAATCGAATAACTCGGAAACTATCAATTTTTGATACATAGTACCTCCATAAAAATCCGTCACAAATTCAATGTTGAATCTGAAAATATAATAATATACAAAGAGTCTTATTTAAAATATCAAAATTGTTGCCACATTTCCATATGAGCGGCAACGTTGCAACGTTGGAAATATTTTAAATCGATAGATCAGGGCTAGCTGTGCAAGTAACCAAATTTTCAGAAAAAATCTATGTCTAATTTTCCGTAAACGTCTAACAAACCATCATCGTGGCACACCCTGTATACTCAGTTCTATTTTACGAAAATATTTTTACAGCGAATTTGATTTGGAAAAACCGTAATTTTTTGGCGCTTTCCTTTGTTTGGTTCTTATACAATTACGAGAATGTAAAATACTGGTTTTTGAACTTTTAACTCGAGATACATTTTAAAGCACTCTATTTATTAAAGTATGATTCAGAATGGAGCAATACCAGTGTGTGAAAGAATATTGTTGTACATACAGGGTTATCCAAAAGTATGGCCGCAAGGATTAGCGGTATGAAACTTTGGGGAAGTATGTATGACATATTTCTGGACATTTTTTATTTTTTATAAAATTTTGATACGATGCTCCAATTACGAGTAATTGATATCAACTTCTGATTTTCAAATGGCACTATACTAGTTGACTGACATTTTTAGATTCTACATGAAATTCTGTATGCAACGGTGAACATAAAAATTATTTAATATGATAAATGTTATTAAAAATATGATATAAAAAGTTCAATTTGACCGTCAACATTTGCTTGTGGGCGGGTACCTGTCTCTGTAAGTACTTGTTTGGGGAAAATAATAACCAATAAGAGCTTTTGTGTGTTGAATAGAATACTTAATCCTTTCTTAGCAGTGCAGTGGCGTATCTTTTATTTCTTTTATTTATTTTTTTACGGATAGGTATACAATTTTTTACCAAAAATATTGTTATACAAATTTTTGTTTGTTATTTTAACGAGAATACTTTACTGGTAATTAAACATTTACATTTAAAAGTGGATAGGTATTTCTTAAGGTGCTATAGATAATAAAAGAAACGCAAAAGTTGTTTAATTACCTAGTAGGTAATGTATTATTGTTAATTTGGTTAAATCTTTAAAATTTGTATTCTTTTTTTAATCAATTCATCATAATAGGCTCATTAACGGTTTTCTTTACCTTTGTCTTTAATAGAACTTCTTTATTTGGGAATAATAAGTATGTTTGTAATACAAATAATTACACCTACTTAATTACCTGGACAAAATCTCATTGTCGATAAGGTTCAGTAGTATAGGTAACGTAAAACGGGATTACTTTGTTACCTTTTGAACATATTTTTACTTGTAACTCCGATATCATTTATTTTTATACCGATATACAATTTTGTAAAAAAATAACGTAAATATTTACATTAGAAAGTGGATAGGTGTTTTTTAAGGTGTTATAGATAATAAAATTCCATCTCATAAGACCTTAAAAAGGGCCATGTGTTAAGCCTTGAATTTAGTTCAAGAAGTTTTCAAATGCCCCCATTTCTTTCTTTTACAATATCGTAGACGATGTTTAAATTTAATTATACATCTTTGAATTACTTCAGGAGGAATTGCCTACATTCTGTTATAATTTTTGTTGAAGTTCTATTTGGCCGATTGGCATACACCTTATTTTTAAGTAACCCCACAGAAAAAAATTGAGTGGCGTGAGATCTGGTAATCTAGGTGGCCACTCAATGAAACCTCCTTGCCCCATCCAACGATTTGAAAACGCGTGATTTAAAAACGCCCTTACTTGTCGACTATAGTGGTCTGGAGCGCCATCCTGCTGGAACCATACATTGTTATCTTGCCAAAAGAAGTGGTTTAAAGTAGGCACAATTTGGTTTTGCAACAAATCTAAATATAACGCACTATTTAGATTGCCTTGATAAAAAGGCCCAACTATTCGGTTGTTAATGATGCCATCCCAAACGTTCAGCTTCTGTGGATGCTGAGTATGGCATTCTACCATCCAGTGTGGGTTTCCCAACGCCCAATATCTAAAGTTGTGCTTGTTAACTTGCCCATTTAAACAAAATGTTGCTTTGTTGTTGAAACAAATTTTGTTTGGCAAGACATCTTTGCGATCCTGCAACTCATTAAAACTTTCACAGAATTGAAGCCGTCCGTTGTAGTATTCGGCGTCCAGTTGTTGGTGAAACTTGTATGGCTTTGCGTTTGCATTATTTAGAATTCTTTGCACTGACGTACTGCTGATATCGTGTCAGTTGGTTGGTTGAAGTGTTTGGTTCTTCAATAACACTCTGATAACCTCAATGTTCGTATCCAAATCGGTGGCAGTTTTAGCTCTTCCACTTCGTCGAATATCTTTCACACTTCTGTGTTTAAACTATCTTGCATAGTTTTTGAACGGCAGATTTTGTAATTGGTACTTTCCTTTCTGGATGATTTGCATTGAAAATGTCGCTGGTACCTAGATACGTTCTTCTTTGATCACCGTAACCCAAAATAGTCAAAATTTCGATACGATCCGCTTCAGTGAGTTTCTTTTTAAAAATGCAAAAACTGTAACGTACTTTAACACAGTAACACCACAATGTATAATATGAAAAAATTCTTAAACGCACTTTAAGTACCTATACCAACTGAACCTTATCGATAATAAGATTTTGTTTAGATAATTAAGTAGGTGTAATTATTTATATTACAAACATACTTATTATTCCCAAATAAAGAAGTGCTATGAGAGACAAAGGTATAGAAAACCGTTAATGAGCCTATTATGATGAATTGATTAAAAAATTATACAAATTTCAAAGGTTTAACTAAATTAACAATAATACATTACCTACTAGGTAATTAAACAACTTTTGCATTTCTTCTATTATCCATAGCACCTTAAAAAATACCTATCCATTTTTAAATGTAAATGTTTAATTACCAGTAAAGTATTCTCATTAAAATAACAAACAAAAATTTGTATAACGATATTTTTGTAAAAATTGTACTTATTTGTAAAAATAAATAAAAGAAATAAAAGATACGTCCCTGCACTGCTAAGAAGAGATTAAGTATTCTATTCAACACACAAAAGCTCTTATTGGTTATTGTTTTCCCCAAACAAGTACTTACAGAGACAGGTACCCGCCCACAAGCAATAATGTTGACGGTCAAACTGAACTTTTTATATCATATTTTTAATAACATTTATCATACTAAATAATTTTTATGTTCACCGTTGCATACAGAATTTCATGTAGAATCTAAAAATGTCAGTCAACTAGTATGGTGCCATTTGAGAATCAGAAGTTGATATCAATTACTCGTAATTGGAGCATCGTAACAAAATTTTATAAAGAATAAAAATGTCCGGAAGTACTTTCCCAAAGTTTCATACCGTTAATCCTCGCGGTTTTAAGATATAAGCAGGTTTCCATACTTTTAGATAACCCTATAATATTTTCTGTTTTGCGATAGACAAAGGGTAAGGAATAGCTTACGGTCATATTTATTTCTATTTATTTTAATATGGACTGCATTATGGCCATCTCAAAATTGACGCGATCTCGAAAATCCAACTGAATAGACAGGTAGGAGTGTTCCGGACTGGTGAAACTCGCCTGTTACCCACGGCCTTATACATTGTTAACTAAATTGGTTTAGTTTTTATTGAGAATGCATATCTAAATAAGCTGAATTGCTATATCCTGAATTGAAAATATTTTGATTCTATTAATAATGGTGGTTGTTCGTGTTTAAATATAAACTGATGGGAAACCGTCCTAATAAGTTAGTAGGCGAGTAATTTTGAGTCAGATAACTAGGACCTGTAACTATGTTAAAACAAATTTGTCATTTTTGAAATTGGTTGTCATAAATTAGACATAACAAAACACTCGAGCCACCATTGATTAAGTTAAAAATTCTAAAAAAAGTTTTGATTTCCAAAGGTTTCTTTTGTACAATCGCTTACCACAAAGTTCAACTTCTTGCACCGAGAAAATTGTTCAGCTCTTGCAAAGGTTTTATAGAAGATTACTATTCAACTCATTTTACTGTGAAATATTACTTTCGGGACTAAGAAAAGGGAAAATTGCACAAAAAGTTAGTTTTCTCAAATGCTATTAACAAATGGATCCTACATTTGTTCTCGAGGCAACCTTTCAATCTAAGAAAAATGTACATATAATAAATAGACGTGGATAACCCGTTTAATGTTAATATCTAAAAATACTGAAAATGCACTAATATTATACCAAAAAAACATTCATTTGTATAGTAAAAATTGTATCGTTTTGCTTCATTTAATGCCATTATAGATTAGTAGCAGATACCAATTGTAAGTAATGTTAAAAGCAGAAAAGAAAAATATTAGTATCATTAATATCACCATTCGAGACGAAGGTGGATGACAAAAAAAATATATTATGAGTTACTAGAAAATAAATTAGATAAATTGCAAGTATTACATGAAAATAGTAATAGGGGATTGCAGTGTTAAGATAGGGGAACAAGATGTATACAGAAGACTAACTTTGCAATAGAAAGGGATATGGTAATAATAAGCACACAAATACAGAGGAAAAAAGTATATAAAGGAACATTGATATTTCCAGACGTAAGTGTTATAAATAAGATCAATCATGTTCTAATTGAAGAAATAATATAATTTTAAATTAAGTAATGCCTACAGATAACTGTAACGACGATTGAATGTTTAAATGCAAATCGTTATCTAAGCGATAACTTAGAATGCATAACACACTCTTGTCGATAAAGCCAAGTATTTCTGTACAGTAACATACACGCTCGAAAGAACACTATGTTTTTGAGAATTTTATTTTTAAGCAGTTGAGAAGATTTGGTGACGTAGATGTGTCAGTAAATCTCTTAGTTATGTAAGAATTTATTTGTTAGTATTGTAAATTTATTCCCTAATTTACTAAAAAGATGCTGACTAGTATTTTTCAGTAACTATTCAATTGACTAATGGTACTGTAAAAATCAAACATGTACTTTTTGATAAAAAGATAAAAAGTCCATCTTCCTCATCAATAGTTTAATTATAAAATCAGTTTACCATAGTTTCGATACCAAAGGCATCATTTTCAAAAAAAAAAATTAACACATGTTAGTCCTAAAACCCCCTTCTGTTTTTAACTTTTAGTTCAGACACTCATTTATCTTTATTCAATATTGTCGCTATCATTTCCGTTTCTTACATGGTTGAATTGATTTCGACCATATTTTGGAATAAATTCAAAAGAAAGTAATAACTTTAAAACCCTTTATTAGATTAATTGTTATTAAATTTTAATTCTATTTTAATTATATTTTTCTCCTGGTAAGTTACACCCGATTTCATCCATATAACCTCAAATTGTAATTTGCATTTATTTTTAGAACTAACATGTAAGCACTAAAAAATTTTTTTTGAAAATGATGCCTTTGGCATTGAAACCATGATAAACTGATTTTATAATTAAACTATTGATAAGGAAGGTGCATTTTTTGTCTTTATATCAAAAAAAAATTTCTTATGTACTTACTTCTACTTACCATTTATCAAACATGCATATTTCATTTCTCTCGAATAGAGAAAAATGGACACGTTTGCTTTTTTCTCTCTTTAAGAAGTGATTATACGTTAACAATTTATGAAAACTGTTTGATTTTTTTTTAAATTTTGTTTTATACATTTTTCAATCTACTTGAAAATGTATAATATAAAATTAATACAAACTTTTTGTTACAGGTAAGCCAATGAAATTGAACTTAATTTACTATTAAGGTAAGAATTTCTCTTAATTTCAAATTCAAACATTGTTTAATTTAAAAGGTTTTGTATAGGTGCTCAATATTATATTCTAGAATTGCCTAGTAATAAATTTACCTTTACCGAACTTTATGTACGAAATGTGTCACGACGAGCTTAAATTATCTGTATATCAAAAACTACGGGCAAGATATTTATGAAAATTTATAGCCCTGTAGGGTTCCATATTGCGGTACATTTAAATAAAATACTTTAAGTGTTATATAGGCTCTGAACGTCGATGACTTTAAGGTAAATTAGCAACAAATTATACATATCATTTTCTAATAACAATTAATAACATAAAATCAATAAATAAAATCTTTAATACACACAAACTTAACACAACGACAAACAAACAAGTAATTTTATGTTAATTTATTATAAAATTTTATTAATTCTTACATAATCTGGATACTTTTAAGCTTTAAGTACGGTTTATATACACCAATTTTTAGTCAAATACCTTGATAAAGACTTGCCCACACTAGTCAAAACGTCGGCAAAAAACTAGATTATGGTATTCCAATCATCCTCGCCAGTACCAAATACCTACTTTGTGGGAATATCAATAATTGAAGAATATATAAAAGATTTAGAAAGAAACGTAATTTGTTATGTCCTACGTTTGAGATACACAACGGCAATAGCTCAGACATCTGGTGAGCGTGTTGGTACAAGCAATAAAATTATTTAATTTATAAAACTCCATCCCAACTATAAACTGAAATTATAAAAATTTGTCAAATGGAGAAAAAAAACGTTAGCAAAATTACAAGTACTAACGTTCGTATATTTCCTTGGCAATTTAATGTAATTGAATACTGATGTCGTACAGTTATTCAGGTAACAAGGATCACTTGCAGCTTCTTCTTAAGATGAGCATTTTGTATTTAAGATAGTATAGTGCCTTGCCGAGTTGACAATACTAATAAACAATTTCAAGGAAGAGTCAGCCTGAGGTGCGTGAAAAGACCAAAACCATATCTCCAGTAAGTCGCCCATTTAACAGACTTTAGACTATAGAATCATATATTACAGATTGATTTATAAGCATTTCCCCAAAATATTCACAATGATGGCATCAATATAAAGTGTTGAAACTTACTACTAATAGAAATACGCTTAATACAGTTTTCATAAGCAATTCGACACTAGTTCTCTGTTGAAATAGAAAACCAAAAGCCATTTAATAGTTAAGACTGATTTTCAACCAGTTCAGAAATTGTTTACTATGAGCAATCTATATTTATTTATTAAGTTTGTGTGCGGATTCTAATGAAGATTTCTGTTATTTTAATAAAATCAATAAAAACCAGCCACATTTTTCAACATTTTCTTTGAAAACCAGACGAAAACTATAACTGAAAGTACGATAAATTTCTATATCAAATTTAGTTTTTACTTTTTTTCAATTTTCTAAAAATTGAATCGTATTGAGTCTTTCGGAAGTGGCTTCAATTTACGCGTCAAGGGTGAAATAATACAATTAAATTGTTGGGAACGGAATAGGATTAAGCCACGACATCGTCAAAAACAAAAAAAGAAACAGCTAATACCGTACGTGATGTATGCCAGTAAGCAGTAATTAATAGGAATTTTATATAATTTATGATAAATGGAGTAGAAAAACAAAGAAAACTTGAAAAAGTAAATGGAAAGTAATGAAATTAACACAAAGCAAGGAAGAAAAAAGCAATAGAAACCAGTTGGAAATGCGCAAGCTTGCATTGCCGGGATGAACAAAAACTGCTTATTTAGCTTAAAAATTTTCGAAAATTTGACTGGACTTGTAAAATTTTTAAAAATTTTTCGGGAGCCGATTTGACCACTTTGTCGATGAGATAGACAAAAATGATTGAAGCAAAAATGTCTTACATTTTGATGTTCTATAGAACTGAAAGAAATTTTTCAAAATGTCAACAGGAAAAAAGCTACGGACATCCAGACAGACAGACTTTGTGAATTCATAAGATGAACTTTTGTTCATCGAAAAAAGGTTTACAAGTGAAAAAATCTAGCTCATCAAGATAAACAGAATCGAAAACTATGAACTGGTTACAAACTATTTTAGGGCTTTTCCATTAAAAAATATAAATCTAGTAGACACAAAAAGAAGAAGATGTAAATAAATTATACAAAAGTTTCTAAACAATATCAAAACCTGAAAACAGGACTGACACCAAGACGACAGAAGTCAGCTGATAAAAATAAGAAAACAACAAAAACTAAACAAACAAAATAAAGAAATAAATTATAAAACTAGCA
The DNA here is from genome assembly GCA_030710515.1 of Abscondita cerata. Lineage (NCBI taxonomy): Eukaryota > Metazoa > Arthropoda > Insecta > Coleoptera > Lampyridae > Abscondita > Abscondita cerata. Next base: position 20,515 of record JALBCR010004795.1, on the reverse strand, counting down.
ACCGAAACAATAATAGGATCATACACACGAACAAAAAATTGATGATATGGAAGAAAAAGATAAATTTACGAAGTAGGCCAAGGAAATACCGAGGGAAAACAGGGCAAGAAGTATACAAAAAGCTTAACACTACTAGAAAAGCAACTAATACTTAATACAAAAACAAAGCCTAAATGCCTAATGGAAAAATAGAAAACACATAAATGAAGCAGCTGAGAAAAACAAAGGTTTAAAATAAAGAAACACTTTACAACCTGTTAAACAAAACAGAAGCTGAGAGCCAAAATAAAAACAAAACAGAGACGCAAAACCTAGAACAAGGTTATCCGCCACCCATACAAAAAATTAAATAAAATATAGGAGTACAGTGCTAGAAAAAACAACTTCAGAAATTAATAGGCGGAATTTGGAAAGAAAAACAAATGCTAAAAAATAGAAAAGAAGAACAAATGCTAAAAGAATAGAAAAAGACAGTTAATATCAATATTTAAGAAAAGCGAGAAAAAGTACGCAAAAATTACAGGGGCGTAATGCTATTTAATGGGATATAAGGTATTAGCAAGCATTTTAAAGAAGAAATTGTAATACAGTGAGAATTTTGTTGAATATTATCAACATGATCTTTGCCCAGGAAGCACAACAGATGCATGCCTACGTATACAAACAATCTAATTATTGTAAGAAATAACAAGATAACAATTTACAGACATTTTAATGGGCTGTGAATTATAAAATGGTACCAAACTTTTAATCCAGAATTATTTCTAAACTTTAAAGCAAAAGACCGTAAATATATAAATATATTTTGCTTACAACATTACAAGCCTTCGTTTGATGCTAATATTTGTATTAATTTTAAAACTTGTATTTGAAGCTTTGAATGTGTTTTGTTCTTAAATTTTCTCGAAAATCGGGGTCAAAAGGCATAAATATCAAAAGATCTTTGTCGACCGTATAAATGCAAATGTCAAAAGTTTATTGTTGTCATCGCTGTGTTATTAATTGTTTAATTTATCACAATTCTAGTATTTTTTATTGTTAGTAATAAGCATAGTAGGTTCAATCTACCTAAAATTTGAATAAAAGTTATTTATTGGCAACTCATAATTATAAAATCTACGGATTGCCAACTACGGAAAAATACTAGAAACCATGTTTGTACTGAAGAAGATATGTAATTTGACATCGTTATCGTTATCAGGAGTTGAGAATCCTATCTTTGGAGTTCGACAAATAGCAGACAACGTTGGAATTTTGAAGACCCTATAGATAAGGTGTTACGAAAAATAAATTACATCCTTATATCTGCAAAACCGATTTTAAATGCCGACTACGTTTACTAGAAATTCTTTTTGTATTTTTAATTTTTAGTTATATGCCCAGCGATTGTGTCTAATTTTGATGATCTATTTTATAATGTCAAAAAAAATGTTTTGATGAACCGTATAGACAGACATTAATAGCAAGTGGTAGAAAATGTAATACTACATTAATCTGAAAAAAATATACCGGACGTTTTATTTGATTTCATCAAGTTATTCATCATTTTCGATTACAAACTTTGACATTTTTTCCTCATACTCTGTATAACCGGTGCCAACTTTTAAATCATGGACAATTAGGGACGTTACCGCCTTAAAAGTGAATAAAATTTAAATTTGACATTTCAAATAATAACCTAAAATACGTGAAATATCTGAAGGTCGATATTGATTCAATCAAATGTTTAAAAATTAATATCTCGTAATTATCAAGTTACTTATAGTTTTTCATGTAGATTCAGAATAAAAATATATGTCTTTATTTAAATGTCAAACTTGACTTGTGGTCAATGAAAGAGGGACATCCCATATATATATACATGAAAATATTTTTTTCTTTACTAACATTTAATAGTTGTATCTAAATTGTTTAATAAACAGTGGGCCGAAGAAGCCCCGCAACGAATGGGTCCGCAAAAGTTAGGGTTTTAATTTTAATAGATACTAGGTATTTGGACTAAAAAGTGTGTATGGTCATGCACTCATGTATTAATTATCAGAATGTTATTAGAAATTAAATGTTGTTTTGTTTCATCTATTTTTTTTTGTCTCGTGTAAGGAAGGCAAAGTTTTACAACAATTAAAACAAGTCGTGAATGGTAACTACATTTTACAAAGTTTTTGAATTATGGATTGTATCTATTACGTTATTTTTGATCAACTTAATTTTACTATTTACAAAATTTTAATAAGATTCTTAAAGGAATTGTATTGCATGCACACATTCAAAATGCAAGTTACACTAAATTTGTATACAGGGCAATTGTTTAGTCAGGAATAATAGGTATATCTAACACCCAGATCGTTTACGACAAAAACTTTCGGACAAGTTTTGCTTTTTTAAAGCACATATTTCCTAAAATTGAAATAATTTTTTTTACTTCTCTAATTTTTGCAATGACGTTATCGATAATTTTTTAAATAACACCATCTAAATTTTTTTGCAGTTTTGGAGATATTAAAAATTTCTGAGTTTAGACATGTGTCACTTTCAACATTAACGTAGACAGTTCCCAATATATTAAGTTTCAAACTAAAAAAACTAGAGATATTTTACAAGTATTTTTGAAACAAGTAATAAACATTTTTTATAAGTCACCTTGTCAATCATTTATTTACTTTACCTTGAAAAAATGGTTCCGAAAAACGAAATTTTGATTATGATTTGCTTTTGGTGAAATCACGAACCATTTACTTCAAGATAAAGGTAAAAAAATGATCGTTACCAAACTAATAAAGTGAGTGTCAGAAATTTTTTGTCACTTGTTTCAAAAAAATTTGTAAAAATCTCTAGTTTTTGTTTTATTTTAAAAATTATTGTTTTGGGACCTGCGAAATGTCAATGTCAAAAGTGACACGTGTCTTTAAAGAACAAAATTGACATTTTTGAGGGTTTTTGTCGTAAACGATCTGGAGATTAGATATATCTGATGATTAATAATTTGGCACTGCAAACGTGGGGCTTTGTTCTACATTATTTAGAAAATTATCACAATATACATACAATATAGAACTTTGTAATACAAATTATGAAAAATACATTACGTTAAATTTTTAGTAAAAATTAATAAATTATATATGCATTGACTCTAAATTGCAGAAAAATGATTCAACCCAGTTTTAGTATGTAAATGTAAAAAATGTGGACAGAAAACTCACATTTAACGTCCCTAACATATTACGGTGATTGCAGTTTGGTGTAGAATAAAATAAATTTATATTGTACGTGAACATGAGACTCTAATTATTATTATTCTTTTAATTGTTATTATTTAATTTACAATATCCCAAAGTCTTGGATTCATAATAAAAATGGTTTATGATTTAACAAGATTTTAATTTTATAGAAAATAATCAAACGTACATTTTTAACAAATATGAATATAATTCTAAATAACGTTAATGCACGACTTTTGATACAAATTTGAATGTTCTAAAATTAGACCAACCTTGTGCGTTATATGTGACGAGTCCAATGCAACCTTCAACGTTTGGCAGTGACCTCTTGACCTGTTTACTTCTTCAAACTTAATTGTCTATAATTTTTATTTATCAAAAACTTTATTTGATTATTCAACGCTACGCCGATTTAACAACAAATGCACGGGCTAACAACAAACGTAGATTTTCTTTATTTCCGTATCAGTTCCATTAACTGAGTTAATTAAATTTCATAAATATGACACGTCTTTTAATTATTAATAAACGAAGAAATTTTTTACATTCATTATTTTATGCACGGGCCATAATGCACACCTATTGTTCTGCACTGCTCAAAACCGTCTCGGTCTACTATTACTTCATTTGATTACGTACGCACACAAATTGATATAATCTCTCAACATACAATAAACCTCTTATATCTTAATACTAAACATTATATATCTTTTACATCTATGCATTAAAAAATGACCTTGTACAATCTCTGAAATATATTATAGGGTAAGGAATAATTTTATGAAATATCTATAATTTATTGAGTTTTAAATGGTTGTGAATACACATATTGTTTTCAATAATTATTGTTTTTTTAAAATTTTTATTAAACATCTATTACTGCACATATTTAAATATTCCGTCATGGGTAACTAGACTCTTTTAAACGGAACCGTATGATACGTGTTTACCCTAATTAAAACTAAACTCACAAAAATTATCATATAAAATCATTAAAATAGGTCTAATTTTAAGATAAAGTTGATTTTACGTAACATACTTAAACAGTTGCCGATTTATAAAAATTCTAACTTGGTGGTCGATACTACTTTACCTCCAAGTTATCTAAATTTCGTTTAACAAGAATAAATAATGACCCTAAACTTTAATTGACTGGGTAGGTGTTTTAACATCACTCTAACAAAATAATTATATACAGGCATTTACTTGCACTAATGATTTTATAATGGGAATCGATTTATCTTAAAGTGTATTCAATTTTTACAGTGTGAATGGTCAGCACAAGGATTTGTAAAGAATCTCATGAACCAGTTTTTACTGTACTTAGAATATGTTAAAATATCAGTTTTTCTCCGGTTTGTCTGATTTAGTTAAAAAAAAATTGGTGGAAGTGAAAAATTTATCACGAAATACAATAAAAAATTATTATTAAATAATCATAATTTCGAAACGTTAAAATAATTACAATGTGTTGTAGCTTCAAATATCAATATATTCAACTATTTCTAAACCACGACATCTTAATAAAAAATGAGCGCTCACTTTATTTGATGTGGGTGTTTCCACTTCAACATAATAATTATATATTGCTATATTCTTATGCTAAGTATTCGTAAGTGAAATTATATCCAATTTTTTTTTAATGAGATTTTGAAATTATATTTTTGAGTTTAGTTGCGAGGAAACTATTTTGTCAAAAACTCCATATCAACATTGTAAAATTTTAAATAGTTACATAACTTATGCATTCGTACACTGCGTTGTTAATAAATTGTTGCATATTTGCATTTCGTTAAAATTTGATAAGCAACTAATTTCAACTAAATTTGTAATTAAATTGCATTGTTGAATGTTGAACTTTACATTTTAATAATTATAAATAATAAATGAAGTTATTAACAATTTGAAAATCTCAATTGTTTGCATTTTTGTACAGTTTTTCCATTATTTAGAAAATAAATTGTATAGTTTTTTTTACCCATGTGAAGTTAGCCATAAATCCAGCTATAAAAATTAATTTTTCTGTAACGCTATGTAAATATTATCTATATTAAATGTTTATAACCACTAAAAACAACAATTACTCAACACAAATAATACTTATTTTAACATTTGTTTATAAAAAAATTGTTTAAACAAATTTGCCAAGTAAACTAATACATATCGAATTTTAAGAGCTTCTTTCATAGTGTTCGCGTGGATTAATTATTATACAAAATTAGTAGTAAATAGTTCACATACATACAAATTTTATATCAAAGAATAAAATGCTAATATTTTTTCAAATCGAAAAATTTAATTTCAAAGTTATCGCTAAACTACTCTTAGAGTATGTTCGAGGGTAAATATGAACGTGTTGTCTAGGATCAATTTTAGGCAAATTTAGAAATAAATAGTTTAGTTTTTATACTTATAAACAACATATCAAAGAATAAAATACTAATATTCGTTAAATCGAAAGTATTTGATTTCAAAGTTATTGCTATGCGCGACATTCCTAGAGTGTGTCGATGGTGAATTTGAATGTGTTGGCATCGATTAATTTTAATCAAATTCAAAATATAGTTTTTATAATTGTAAACAACACATTAAAAATAAAAGTGTTAATATTTTGTAAATCGAAAATATTTTATTTCAAAGTTATTGCTACGCGCGACATTTCTAAAGTATGTTTTAGGGTGAATTTTAACGTGTTGGCATTACTCTATTTTTAGGCAAATATAGAAATAAATAGTTTTTATAATTATAAACAACACATCAAAGAATAAAAATGTTAATATTTTGTAAATCGAAAAAATTTATTTTAAAGTTATTGCTACGCGCGACACTCTTAGAGTATGTTTTAGGATGAATTTGAACGTGTTGTCATAGATCAATTTTTAAGCAAATTCAAAAATAAATAGTTTTTATAATTATAAACAACATATCAAAGAATAAAACATCAAAATTTTGTAAATCGAAAATATTTGATTTCAAATTTATTGCTACGAGCGACATGCCTAAAGTATGTTCGAGGGTGAATTTGAACGTGTTGGCATTGATCAATTTTTAAGCAAATTCAGAAATAAATAGTTTTTATAATTATAAACAACACATCAAAAAAAATGTTAATATTTTGTAAATCGAAAATATTTGATTTCAAAGTTATTGTTACGCGCGACATTCCTAAAGTATGTTTGAGGGTGAATTTTAACCTGTTGCCATTAATCAATTTTTTAGGCAAATTTAGAAATAAATAGTTTTTATAATTATAAACAACATATCAATAAATAAAAATGTTAATATTTTGTAAATCGAAAAAATTTATTTTAAAGTTATTGCTACGCGCGACACTTTTAGAGTATGTTTGAGGGTAAATTTGAACGTGTTGTCGTGGATCAATTTTAAGCAAATTCAAAATAAATAGTTTTTATAATTATAAACAACATATCAAAAATAAAAATAATAATATTTTTTAAATCGAAAATATTTTATTTTAAAGTTATTGCTACGCGCGACATTCCTAGAGTATGTTCGATGATGAATTTGAACGTGTTGGCATTGATTAATTTTTAAGCAAATTTAGAAATAAATAGTTTTTATAATTATAAAAACACATCAAAAATAAAAATGTTAATATTTTGTAAATCAAAAAATTTTATTTTAAAGTTATTGCTACGCGCGACACTCTTACAGTATGTTTGAGGGTAAATTTGAACGTGTTGTCATAGATCAATTTTAAGCAAATTCAAAATAAATATTTTTATAATTATAAACAACATATCAAAGAATAAAATATCAATATTTTTAAATCGAAAATATTTGATTTCAAAGTTATTGCTACGCGCGACATTCCTAAAGTATGTTTGAGGGTGAATTTTAACGTGTTGGCATTAATCAATTTTTAGGCAAATTTAGAAATAAATAGTTTTTATAATTATAAACAACACATCAAAAATAAAATGTTAATATTTTGTAAATCAAAAAAATTTTATTTTAAAGTTATTGCTACGCGCGACACTCTTAGAGTATGTTTGTAAATTTAACGTGTTGTCATAGATCAATTTTAAGCAAATTCAAAAATAAATAGTTTTTATAATTATAAACAACATATCAAAGAATAAAAATATCAATATTTTGTAAATCGAAAATATTTGATTTCAAATTTATTGCTACGCGCGACATGCCTAAAGTATGTTCGAGGGTGAATTTGAATGTGTTGGCATTGATCAATTTTAAGCAAATTCAGAAATATATAGTTTTTATAATTGTAAACAACACATCAAAAAAAAATGTTAATATTTTGTAAATCGAAAATATTTGATTTTAAAGTTATTGTTACGCGCGACATTCCTAAAATATGTTTGAGGGTGAATTTTAACCTGTTGGCATTAATCAATTTTAGTCAAATTTAGAAATAAATAGTTTTTATAATTATAAACAACATATCAATAAATAAAAATGTTAATATTTTGTAAATCGAAAAAATTATTTTAAAGTTATTGCTACGCGCGACACTTTTAGAGTATGTTTGAGGGTAAATTTGAACGTGTTGTCGGATCAATTTTAAGCAAATTCAAAATAAATAGTTTTTATAATTATAAACAACATATCAAAAATAAAATAATAATATTTTTAAATCGAAAATATTTTATTTTAAAGTTATTGCTACGCGCGACTTTCCTAGAGTATGTACGATGATGAATTTGAACGTGTTGGCATCGATTAATTTTAAGCAAATTTAGAAATAAATAGTTTTTATAATTATAAACAACACATCAAAATATAAAAATGTTAATATTTTGTAAATCGAAAAAATTTATTTTAAAGTTATTACTACGCGCGACACTCTTAGAGTTCGTTTGAGGGTAAATTTTAACGTGTTGTCATGGATCAATTTTAAGCAATTCAAAAATAAATAGTTTTTATAATTATAAACAAAATATCAAAGAATAAAAATACTTAATATTTTGTAAATCAAAATATTTGATTTCAAAGTTATTGCTACGCGCGACATTCCTAAAGTATGTTCGAGGGTGAATTTGAACGTGTTGGCATTGATAAATTTTTAGGCAAATTCAGAAATAAATAAATTTTATAATTATAAACAACACATCAAAGAATGCAAATGCTAATATTTATTAATCAAAAATAATTTATTGGCTACACGCGACGTTATAGTCCATACGTAGAGTATGTTTGAGCGTCAATTACAACGGTTTTCTCTTTTCTTTCTATTAAGTACTTTGCACTCTGTATATATTTGTACCTATTAGTAATTATATTTTTCTTGTGTAAATGACAAAATCTCTTGAAATTGTTCTCTGCTAACCCTGTAATAGTTTTTAAATTTTTCATCATCTAAATCGTTGAATAGTGTATATTCTCCTTTTGAGGTTTTTCTCGTATGTGCTGGCATAACTAAAATCTCCGTTTGACGCATTTTTTTCTGTGTTTAATATGCAATAATATGTACTTTTTCTTTCTGTATACATAATCATTATCTTCACTTGATTCCGTGTCACTCGATATCGCAAATTCACAACACAATACAGCACGCAACCAGCTCCAAACTCCAACTGAACTCGCTCTATGTGGAAATGTGACTATTTCTCATTTTCCGTTCAATTCGCTCCTTTCATTTCTCTTTCTCATTTCTCTTTGCAGTGGAAATCAACAAACAAAACTCTTTGTTGGTGGAAATGTAAACTATTGCACTTACAATGAGTCCGTCTCCATTTTCCATTTCCCGCTCATTACCTTTTTGCGGTGGAAACCGCGCTTAATCTAGCTATTCTTTCCTGCATTTGATTTTCTTTTGTCTCTTACTGTTATTATTATCTTTTTTTTTATTTTTCTATTTTTACATCTTAGTCTTTTTATTTCTTATTTAGTATTTTACCTTTTGTTCCTTGCTCCACGCTTGTGACTAGTTTTTCAAACAGTCCAACTATGCTTTTTCAAATATTCTTCTTCAATTTCACGTACTTGTCCTAATATCTGTTTTCTTTGTGTTGTCTTGTATGTCATCTGTACTTTCTTTATCTTTTCCTTTTCCCACCACAATTTCATTTTCTCTCTTTTTATCATATATTATCCCAGATACCTAAATTTTTCTACTTTCTAATTTTTCCTCTCCCCAGTACTATTTTTCTTTTTCCCATTTTTTTTCTGAATTCTAGAATTTTTCTACCAAATTTGCCTAAAAATTGATCCACGCCAACACGTTCAAATTCACCCTCGAACATACTCTAAGTATGTCGCGCGTAGCCATAACTTTAAAATCAAATATTTTTGATTTAAAAAATGTTAGCATTTTTACTTTTTTACATGTTGTTTATAATTATAAAACTATTTATTACTGAATTTTTCTAAAATTGATCCACGCCAACACGTTTTAATTCACCCTCGAACATAAACTAATTATGTCCTCGTAGCAATAACTTTAAAATCACATATTATTACTTAAAAATATTAGCTTTCTTTATTTTTAAAATTTATTGTTAATAATTATAAAAAATATTTATTAATAAATTATCATAATAATTAATCCACGCAAACACTATGAAAGAAACTCTTAAAGTTCAATATGAATAAATAAACTTTGCAAATTTGTTTAAACAATTTTTATTAAAACAAATGTTAAAATAAGTATTATTTGTGGTGATTAATTGTTGTTTTAGTAGTTATAAACATTTAACTCAATATAGATTTTATCGATGGATTTATGCCTAACTTCACATGGTGTTTTTTTTTGATAATAAATTGTTCAATTTGGAATGCAAACATTAGTATAAAAAGTTTTGGATTTAATTATAATTCTTCATTAACGGTCTAAAAGTGTTTATGTTTTGTAAATTCCTAGCATTCTAACACAATTTTTAATTTAAAATACATTTTTCGTTTTAAAAATTTTATTTAATTAATTTAATGTAATTTCGTTTAAAAATATTCTAGAATATAAATTTGTGCCTGGTATTAATTGTTTACATTAACTTTGGTGAGAGTTTACTTGAAATAGATTCTTATTCTAAACAATAGACAATAAACAATGTTGTAATCCGTTTTGGTTTAAGCAAAGTGAAGCTTTGTTACATTTAACAGTATTTAGTTTGTAAATTGGTGTGAAACAAGAGAATAAAGCTGACGATAAAGTCACCTAATAAATTATTAAGCATAGTATCTCTTCTGTGAATAGTTTTGAAATGAATCGTAAATAATTTAGACAAGAGGGTAGGGTTTGCACAATTTTTTTTATGCATTTAAACTTAGATAAATGTTAAAATTTACAAAAATTAGAGAAACATTGAAAGCACATACACACACGCGTGTCTCCTTATTGAGGCTCATCAGAAGTTACCTGGTCTATCTATAAAAAAAACGTACATTATGGATGTGGAATAGAAAAGTATCTCCATTTTATGAAAAGTTCCATTAAATGAAATAAAGGATAGTTATTCCACAAATTAGGAATAACAAATACAAAAATGTAAGCGCACAAAATAAAATACTAAAGGTAACAAAAAAATTTTGTCACTATGAGAACGGCAATAGTCTTACAGAGATTAATATTATTCTTACAAATAGATAGGATATTTTTTATGTTTTAGTGTCAACAGTGTCTTTGAAATCTTAATAGTTATTTAACAAACGAGTGTATTAATAAAGGCGAATAACAATCAAAATATTTTAACGCGTGAGCGAAGCGAGCGCCTCTAATGTTTGAGACACAACTTTTCCATCGACCGTACTTTCTAATTTTAATAAAATTATAATTTACTAATTTTTTGAAAAGTACCGTTTTATGAACTCACCACAAAATTTTAATTGTATAACATAACCTAACTTCATTGTTTCTACTTATTTGTGAGCTTTGTATTTGATCATTCTTTGCCTTTTGTCTTTTGTATGGCTATTTGACAACAGTATTTTAATTAAGGTCACTAAGTTGATGGAGAATTGAGGTACTGATTTCAATTGTTGGGTCGAAATACAATAGTTTTCATCACAGCAAAACAAAGTGTATACATTTTTTTGTAAGAACGAATTGGTGCTTATTCAAAATAGTGATGCACCTACAAAACCAAACCAGAAATGGTTGACAATGTTTGATAAATAATACAAGAAGCCCAATTACATCTCTACGTTGCCTGTAAACAAGTTGAACTTTTGATAATGACTTGTCACATCATTCCAAACCAAAATATTAATTCATATCAATATTGTGTACAAGTGGTTCACTAACTTGTTGAGACGGGATTGATTATCCTGCATGTATTCCAGCTTAAGATTTTTAACGATGAAGCTTGATTTCACCTTAATGTTATTTCATACAACATGCGCATGTAGAGTTTATAAAAAAAACGTTTTCTTAAAGTGGTTCCACTACACCTCCAAAAAATATTTTTAGGAGTGGGAATGTTTATCGGGCCATTCCTTTTTTATAGTTTCTGTTTTCTCTTACAACCCTTCTCGAAGAATTTAACTTTTGAACAATGAGTAAACAATACTGAAGAACTGTGTGAGACAATAGTTTGTAAAATAGATGAGTTGAACATCTTTAAATTATTATCGGAATGTTGTATACAGAACAAAAATGTCTGTGTTTGTGTAAAAAGTAAATGATTTATTACTACTGTAAATTAATGTTGATTTGTTATTAATAAAATTTGCTTTGCTACAAATTAAGACAGATTTTTTATTTACATTTTCATATTGTAATTGATTGACAGATAAAATGGTAACTTTAGGTATACATGTATGCTTAGTTGCCTATACTAAAATCGTTCATTAATAGAAAATCGTTTATTAATAGGGGTCATTAATGAACGATTTTGTGTACGTTAATGTAAGTCATAAATGCATGGTCGACAGAAAATATTTATAACGGATTGCAGTTTAGCTTAAATTTTAAATATTTTTGCAATATCCGGGGCAAAATAATTCTTCAAATTGATTATGAAATTTTATAATGTGTTCTATCTCTGCTAATGCAACGATTATAAGAAAAAATATAAAGATTTGGTTTATTGTCCCCCCTGTTTAAATTGGTACTACTTGTCTTATGCTGGAATCTATACTGTAGATAAATGGCTACACTAATCTTAAAAGAATAGATCCTCTCTTGGATGTCCTACTGAAACAGGGCAATAGCAATAAGTTGACTCATAAGTACGGAAGTCACATATGTTCCCTCGAAGCAGCAGCGTAAACGACCCCTCACCCGGTTGAGTTTATCGGCTTTTGGCTGCTTAAATGTAGGTGAAACCGTGGTAATTGTCACGTTTTATAGCAAAGAATTCTTAACTAGCTATTTCAGCACCCCCAGGAATTTTTCAAATTGTAATACACGAGTAGAGTGTGAGGTCAAGACACGTGCTAAAACATACGTCGTAATTAGAATTAAAACAACCACGAAACAACAAAAGCAATGAAAAAGAAGTACTTACGGCAAATGCGGTCGGATTTACATTTACACACCAATTTAACTTAGAATTATTGAAACCACATTAATACTTTTACGTGAAACTTTAGCTTCACGAAGCAAGCCGAAAACGCCCATTAGATAAAAATCGCAAATGTCCGCTTGTCCTCTCGATAATTTTGTGAATTAAAAGAATTTACCAATGGGAAAATACGTAGCGTGCGCGGCAAATTCGACTTCCGTCGTAACGTGCTACTCAAAACAAACGTTACTAAGAAGGCTTGCAACATACGTTCTAGTTCAAAAATTTGAACCGTAACAGCTGCATTAGGCTGTAATAATCTTAAATCTTTGAAATTTTGCATTATATGCTTTGAGAGTCTTTGATATCTCCTACCAAAACAATTTGTTGAGTGGAATCAAACGTTTCAGACGGAAGCATAAGGAAAGTTGTTAAACTTTTATCCAATAGATCAAACAAATTTTATAAAGTTAAAGTAAAGCACCCATCTCTATCTAGAATGATGGTCACCAGCAAATTCCCATTCAAAATGTTTTATTGAAAGTTGCTCAAAGGTTATGACTGCAGTCAATTATTTTCCGAAAGGATCATTAGGTGATCTAGAAGGTGTAGTATTTTAACATCTAATGGACATGACTTCTAAAGCAGCTGACGATGGTGACACTCAGCTTATCCATTCTTTGATCAAATTATCCATTTTGTATTATCGGTATCCTTCAATCCAAATTTAACTAATTTTCTTTATGAAGCACGTTTATACGCTTTAATTTGAAAGGATGAAGACATATGTCCTACCTGCGGTAGACAGTACATTCCGTCGTTTGGCTGCGAAACTAATCCTAACAAAACTGGTGATTACTTTTGTCCTAAACAAGTTTTCTTTGAGACTAACGGCTGTTGTGAAGTAGTTGTGCATGCAGTGAAGAGATTCCTATATCTGAATAAAAATTTTAAAAACATTATTAACAAAACTGACTAAAAGCAGTTATGGATTAAACTTCGAAGTTGTATTTCTTTCTATTACAATGCTATTCTTCTCCATTCTTATCCTCTCATCTCTAGTTGGCGCACAACAATCAATCATTGTTGCTCTATGCTCTTTAGCTTTGTTTTACAGCATATACTTTATGATTTAAAATCTGAGCTTTATGTCATTTATTGGACAATGGGACCTTACGAGGATTCTCAGACCGTTCTACAATATTTCAATTTTAATTCACATTCTGAAGTAAAGGATAGTGAGTTATTAAAGTTCCAATATACATCGCCCGGTATATTTTTAGTGGAAGAATCAAATATTACCATACTAGATGCTTTTTGTACGGAAGAATCGGCTTTAGTTAGCTTGAATAAAACCAAGAAAGTACTTTTTAGTTAGCTTACTTTCTCAACTAAGTCAATATGTCGATCCCCAAGTTAACTTACGAACAACTCCAATTTGCATGGTAAATCTTAAAAATGGAACCATAACTGTTGGTTTCCATCATTAAATTGTAGCTAGTTTACGCCGAAATAAGGTCTTAGAATTAGAATGGCGACGGCATATCGCTGCTTTCTTTTTTCTTAAGTTACTGTCTGTTATGGTTTTATGCCGACTAATTTTCTAACTCGCCAAATAATTAATACAACTTTAGTAAGAAATACTGACGCAAACAAACGTTTAATTAATTTCTCGTGCAATCTCTCGAGTACAAAAATTATTACAAACGGGGCTAAATAATAATTAATTCCGGTTCTTAACTATCGGTTTGAATATACAAGTAATTATAATTATAGAAGTTTGAATAAAAATCGCGTGTGAAAATATGTCTTAGAAATGCAGGTTTAAGTCACGGCAAAACTCTGTTCTTTTTTTTTGAATCACGATTTTCTTTAACGACTTTTTAATATGTTGCCGAGTACAAAAATTATATCGTACTTGCTATTATAAAACACTAAATTAAGTCGATTTGTATCATGGCGTTATTGCGAAACATGAAGTCCGATCACGCGTTTTATCTATTTCGCCAACAGAAGATTTTTAAAAATAACAAGTCTTGTCAAAATTTTCATTGTTTTACACATGTTACGTTAAGTTTCGACGCGCAATTTTTGCTTAATCGACGACGATAAATGTCATAACAACACTAATAAACTTACGCCAAAACATACAATTGTCGCATAAAGTAGGCGTATCTTAAAAAGCGTTTAGAAAACCGTATTTACATAACGCCTTACCCGCACATTAAATTCTAGTGCAATACTGACTTGATTTTAAAAAACTGAAAGCGTTTCTTTTCCTTCTTATTCCTTAATGATTTGAACAACCTATCCGGATTACTCCACTCCAGTCCACAAAGAAAAATGCAACTCAACAAATAGATGTCAAAGGAGTGTTGACTTATTTTTATAAATATTATTGGCTAGAAACACGCAAAATATACATTATACGAATTTGTTTAGAGGACAGAACGAAAAAATTGAAATCAAAAACTGAATTTGTATATTCGAGACAGTTATTATGTAAATTTATTAAGACTTTTTAATTTTTCGGAAATTAAACTATTTTCCAGAAATTAATTAGAGTACTTAGACTATCGTCGGGAGTAAGCTATTGAGAAAAATTGTTTAGAAGCAGTGTGCTTAGATGAGCGATATAATATTTTAAACTTTCCGATAGATAGGGATTTTAGAGTGTCTGCAATTGACCAAACACTATTAAGCTAAGAACCATACGCACGAAAGCCAGACTTTGTAATAACTGCGATATTAAAAATTTCATGTAAACGACTTGTTACGTAACCATAGATATTAGGTTTGATATCAGCAAATTATTGAAATTAATAAAAATTTTTATAGAAAAGATTCATTTTTGTGAATAGAATAAAAAACAAAAAGTTGATAGTTATCGTTTCGTTGGAGCATAACCAGCATTTTTGGCGCAGTCGGTTTGATTTTGAGTTAATGAAAACTTATCAAGATGCCAAAAGGCGACAGGAGTAAACCAAATACAGGTGGGGTAGTTGACCCATTGCAAAATGAAGAAAGTTTGTAACGCAAACTAAAATTTACAAAAAGGGAGTTAATTCATTAAGGAGGTAGGCAACCTGAATGCAGATGCAGATATTATGAAACTCAATTTAATGTTTTTCGTGAAGTTTGTCAAAGTCTGTTGTTTGTGCACTATTAAATACTGTATATTTTGCAAGAAAGCGAAGAAGAACATTCTATCTTGCTGAAGAAGAATGGTGCTCGGATATCAAAGAGAGGAATAGCCAGGACTAATAAAAAAAATTTACTGAGCCCATCAATACAGGGCTGATGGAAATTGCTCAGTGCTTTGGGAGGGTGGATAACAGTATGAAATTACTGCCACTGGAACTACCAAAATTTGGAGGCCATGTAAAGAGAAAGGTTACTTTACTGGAGTTAGTTTTACGAGATCTATCAGGACTCCGACAAGTTCCAGTACCTAATGCAGTCAATGGTGGATAAATCTGAAGCTAAGGAAGTGTTATGAGGTATCCTATAACGGGTAAGAATTATCCTTTGTTGAAAAAGAGGTATGCGAAAAGAGCGTCACATAAGGAAGGACGGTAGAGAAGAATTGAAGCTACTGATTGCCTTTTAGAACAAGAAATGGGCCTTAAAGAAATTGTCCTGCAGTGATTTAACTTACTAAACAAAAGTTTCAAAAGACAAATTCAAGTCGAAGGAGGCAACTGTACCCACTGATAATTCTCTCGTTGTGGTTTAAGATAAGAAACAGTTATCGTATCTGTTTTTCGAAAAGATTCATTTAAGTTCGGAGTGTGGACAAGCTGATAAGTTGAAATTTCAAGAGAAAAATTAAAATCATTAAGGAAAGCATGCTTGTCTCAAATCTGGACATAGTTTCAAGAAGTGTAAGCAATTTGTCAAATGTCCTGTTTGTAGTCGAAAACACTATACAATAACGTGCTCGGAGTATTCTTACCGGTAGTCTAAGTCAGTAGCTGATTAAGTGAAAAAAATTACAAACCGGAAATAGGAACTCCAACATCTTCAGCATTAAATAAAGAACAAGTACCAGAGGTTTTGATGCATAAATTGGTGGTGCAAGTCAATGGTGTAAAACGATCAGTCAGAACTTGTTTATTGGTGGACACTGGATCTCAAAAATCCTACATTAAAAAGAACTTGATGATAAAGTAGGATTATGGAAAAAATTAGAGATGAGAAGACAAATCACCTTTTTCTGGAGGAGTACAAACAAAGACAACCATCCATAATCGCTACCGAATTATGTTGCAAAACTTGGAAGAGCCATACAATTGTGAGTTTGAGGTTCCTACTATATCCGAAACAATTGCATCAATTCCAGAAGGTCCATGGCTAGATTAGCAAAAACCAAAAAATGTTTGGTTTCAAATCATCAACCTGGTTTTATCAAGACTGAAGTGCTAGTCGTAGCAGATGTTGCGGCTAAATTAATGTTAGAGAAATATTTGAACTTGTCACTGGTCCAGTTGCGGTAAAACATTACTCGGGTTGGCAGTAATGGGAAAATTAAAAAACAGAAAACCTAAAAGAATTAAAAGAGATAGTGACGTCAATGGGCAATTTAGATTTGAAACCGCTAAAATTGTGGGAACTTGAACAATTGGAATCGTAGAATCTAGTGTAACAAAAAAAAAACAAGATTTAGCAGAAGTTGCGTTAGTTTATTTCAACACCACTGTTACCAGGGACAAGAAAGGCAGATACAAAAATCATTTTCCATGGATTTAATGCCATCCTCCACTACCCACGAATAAAGGTACACCTGAAAAAACGAGTAAAATAAATTTGGGCACTATTTGCCACATTGTGCTGTTGTCAAAGTTGGGAACACTACACCTGTCCGACCGGTATTCGATGCCTCTTCTAATCACTCAACGACCGTCTAGAGAAGGGTCCCAACATGCTGGAGAAAGTGCTTGCTGTAATAACTAAGATTTATCTGAACAAAATTGGAATTGTGGCGGATATTGAGAAGGCATTTTAAGAAATCGGGATAACTGAGAAGGGTCGGGATTATTTTCGGTTTTTTTTTTGGTGAAGAGAC
The DNA here is from genome assembly GCA_030710515.1 of Abscondita cerata. Classification (NCBI taxonomy): domain Eukaryota; kingdom Metazoa; phylum Arthropoda; class Insecta; order Coleoptera; family Lampyridae; genus Abscondita; species Abscondita cerata. Next base: position 2,807 of record JALBCR010004795.1, on the reverse strand, counting down.
GAAACGACGAAAGTTTACAAATATTGTCAAGTCGCGTTTGGTGTCATCTTATCTCTATTTCTGTTCTGTTAGTCGTTACGTTAAAACTTATTGCTGATTCAGTACCTAAAAATTTGGGAAAAACAGCGGAGGCTTTTGCGGAATGCACATATGCGGATAATTTAGCCATAAGTGTATCGAGTATGCAGGAGTTTGAAAGGATCAAAGCTAAATGTGATGACTTGCTACTTCCTACTAAATTCAACTTAAAGGGGTGGGAGTACGGCCCCAAAGAAGAAGAAAAGTTTATTCCATTGTAGGGGATGTTGTGGTGTCTTTACGAAGATACGTTGCAGATAGATCTAACGATATTAAACAAAAATTATGAAGATCCTATCACTAAGAGAAAAGTTGATAATTTTCGATCCAAACTTGGTTGTGAATGTGGGATAGGACAAAGAGACATAATTGAGTAAAGAATTTGAGAAATGGAGGAAGTTGATTCAGGAGTTGGAGACAGTGTGAATACCCCGAAGAATTAATCATTTTCTTGTACCTTAGTAGAAATGGGAAATTCATATGTTTGCCGACGCCAGTCTGAATGCTAATGTAGTGGTAGTTTATGTCAGGACTAGTAGTAGTCTAGTCAAATTAGGTCTTTTTCCTAAAATGGCAAAACAATGGTTAGGGAAAAATTATGATTATAGGTGGTAAAGAGTTGATTTAGAATCTGTGAACGTAACAAATGGGATTTTTGTTCGTGATACTTTAAAAAAATCGAGAAACGCTCCAAAAATGTTTGTTTCTTATATCTCAAAAACTATAAGTCGGGTCAAAAAAAAAAAATTAAAAAATATTTGTCATGAAAAAATACATCGGAGTTGGTTAGTCCAATAGGGTCAGGTGTCATATTTTACGGCGGGTGCGGAAAAAGCGCGTTTTTTTAGGGTCTCTGTACAACAGTGAGAAATTAGGTTAGAATGCTGAAATTTTGATGAAATGTATTGTTTGTTGTTACTAATTGATCATTAAATTTTTATGATGATATATTGCATACCTGAGCTATGGGACAAAGTTTCCCGGAAAAATACGTTCTTTTCAATTCCCGTTTGCCCAATTTTGAAAAATCTTAGAACAATTCTAAAAAGGTCAAAATGTTTGTATTGGCTCTGGCTACAACCTAGTAAAATAAAAAAACTAATTTTCAAAATTGAAAGTGAACAAAATCGCGTTTGAAAAATCTTCATTTTTAAAACGTGATTTTTTCATAGTCAAAAATATAACTCGCTTTAAAAAATAAGTTAGTTGAAAAACCAGAATTTTTATCTAAATTTTAAAAAAGGATGCTCTACGATGAATAGTAGCCGAGATAATTTTTTTTTCGAAAAATCACTGCAACACGACATTTTGAGATGAAGAGTTCTTTCACATCGCAAAATGAAGATAAATATCTCTACTTCAACAAAAAATAATTCGTTCAGTTACGATAACATGAAACCATTCGATTTTAGTGTAAAAATAAGTGCGCGCGAGCAACGTGACGGCAGCCGTGTGCGGCGAACGGCGGCGCGACCGCAGGAGTGGGGAGTAAATCATTTTCTCCAGCTTATCTAATTTAAACCGATAAAATTAAAAATTTTCCTATATCTCCGTAACTAATGATCGGAATTGGACCATTCTTTTTTTGTATTTGACTACTTCTCGATATCGTGATAAACTGTGATATCGTTGGTTTTCTCAAATGTGATCTTGAACGTCGTTTGGCAGTTTTCTCTTTTTTTTCCATTTATGAAACACAAAAGTTCATAATTTTTTTCATTGAGTTTTCTGTCACAATTCATTAATTCTTGAACAAAAAGCAAAAATATCATTCTCGGAACTATTATCATTTTCAAAACATTAGGAAAACAAATTAATCGATTTCTTACATTATTTTACATATATTTTGTTCTCTTATTCTCAAAACTCTAGATTCTGAATCGCTTTCAGAATCACATATCATTTCATTATCACATTGATTTGCTAAGGCTTTGGCACATTGTTTTATCCTTAATGCTAAGAAAGTCAAATAGTATATTATACACCAAGGTTGTGAAGTCTGTCATTATTGCCTTAGCACCAGTTTTGCGAAATAAAGTGCGAAGACAATAATGGACTTCACAACCATGGTGTATATACTATTTTTTCCACTACTAGCCAAATTTAAGCCAAAAAAAAATTAACTTTTTTCTTGTAAAAATCAAGTAGCACAGGAATGCAAATAAATCAAAAAGCATTAAAAGCTACATACGTTGATAAACCAACTGCAACTGATTCACTAAACACATGTGTGACATATTTCACCTTCATTTTCTGAAAATTATTCGGAGTAAGATGTAAATTATTTGATTTAAGAGCTAATCGCAGCGGTTTAGGTTTGTCTGACATGTAAAAATGCTTTTTTGTTATTAAAGATTATATCGTATTTAATCAAGTTGTTTTGCACCGACTTCAATAAATAAGGGACATCGAAGAAATAATAGATTTTCTAATCGTATACGAGAAGGTATGGTTTTTCCGGTAGTACACTCATGAAATTTAAACTTGGACACCACAATTTCTGTAAACAAAAGTTTGCACATTGTGAAGCGGGCTTAAGGGTATCATTTACAATTCTAACAGCAGGTAGCTCTGCAGCAGGGTTATCTCATAGAAGGACTTTGTAGAATGAATCATTACACTAAGCACGTTTTAGAAAATAGGTAATTTATGTTGCTTACTTATTGTTTTTCTTTAAAGAATATATTTGAAGCGTATCGCTAATAGCAATACGTAACTGAACGAAGTAT